>JBANDG010000007.1:0-600000 GCA_037951595.1 Ogataea sonorensis
TCCACTCCACTCCACTCCACTCACTCCACTCCACTCCACTCCACTCCACTCCACTCCACTCCACTCCACTCCACTCCACTCCACTCCACTCCACTCCACTCCACTCCACTCCACTCCACTCCACTCCACTCCACTCCACTCCACTCCACTCCACTCCACTCCACTCCACTCCACTCCACTCCACTCCACTCCACTCCCACTCCCACTCCACGTTCCAGACCAATGTCTATAATCTGTATGATAAATAAGTGAATATTCAGTAGATAAGAAAGCAAATATTACCGAACGATATTTTTTGAATTGTTTTAGTCAGAGATAAATAGAAAGTTGGGATTTGGTTATAGATGAAATCGTTAGTTTAAAATTTTTCAATAAATAATAAATAAAAAGTTGGTATTTGTTTCGAAATCAAAACAATGACCTTAAAAAGGCTTTAGTTATATAAAAGAACAATTAGGTTTGGTATAAACGTTAACAAAATAATGAAAAATAATTAATTTGAAATAGAAGATAATAATGGTCAAGCTCTATGATCCCTTCCTGTCGCTGAACCATTTAAAGTAATAGTAGTAAAACGAATCCTAGCAAAAATGAAATTTTCTTTTCAACATGCACAGCCTTACCTTCAGCGATTTCAACAGATGGCACGGTTGATTGAATAGCAGATTGAGTTTTGACTGATGGTGTTATGTCAGTTTGAGTTGCCGCGACACCTGAAATAGTACTGGTTGGTTTGGCTGTTTGATCGTTTCCATCATGGTGATTAACACCGCCTTCATTGTGGTTCATTGATGTAGAAACTGAAACAACCACAGTGCTGATAGGATGACTACCACTTGCTGTAGCGGTACGGTGATTTTGATTGTTGTTTCCAGCATCACCTTGATAAACATTGCCGGACGGCGTTTCTGAAACTGTCAAAGTACTAACAGAAGTCGAAGAAGGGCACTCAAACAACAAAACCGTTTTGGTTTTACCATTGATGACAGTATATTTCGTGGAAGTTTTAGTTAATACATTGTTACCACCTGCTCTTGGTGGTGAATCAGGCTGTAAACCACCACTCACTGTGTGACTTATAATTTGTTTGGTTGAAATGCCTGACGAAATTATTGTTGTATTATGGTAACCGCTCCATGAAACTGTGGTGGACAACGAGTATGGAGTCTTGACCACAACAACCGACGTTTCGTATGATGTCGAGCCATCAGTGTAAACGGTTGCACTAGTTTCAGTAGTCAAAGTACCTGTACATGGAACCGTAACGGTGCCGATAGGCACGGTAGGAGTTTCAACAACAACAACCTCGTATGGATAGGTAGTAGTACCATCGGTGTAAGTTGTCAACTTAGTGTGAGTAGTCACACTTGATCCAGTCCATGGTTGAGAAGTGGTGGACAACGAGTATGGAGTCTTGACCACAACAACCGACGTTTCGTATGATGTCGAGCCATCCGTGTAAACGGTTGCACTAGTTTCAGTAGTCAAGGTGCCTGTCCATGGCACTGTAACGGTGCCGATAGGAACAGTAGGAGTTTCAACAACAACAACCTCGTATGGATAGGTGGTAGTACCATCGGTGTAAGTTGTCAACTTAGTGTGAGTAGTCACACTTGATCCAGTCCATGGTTGAGAAGTGGTGGACAACGAATATGGAGTCTTGACCACAACAACCGACGTTTCATATGAGGTCGAGCCATCCGTGTAAACGGTTGCACTAGTTTCAGTAGTCAAAGTACCTGTCCATGGCACTGTAACGGTGCCGATAGGAACAGTAGGAGTTTCAACAACAACAACCTCGTATGGATAGGTAGTAGTACCATCAGTGTAAGTTGTCAACTTAGTGTGAGTAGTCACACTTGATCCAGTCCATGGTTGAGAAGTGGTGGACAACGAATATGGAGTCTTGACCACAACAACCGACGTTTCGTATGAGGTCGAGCCATCCGTGTAAACGGTTGCACTAGTTTCAGTAGTCAAGGTGCCTGTCCATGGCACTGTAACGGTGCCGATAGGAACAGTAGGAGTTTCAACAACAACAACCTCGTATGGGTAGGTAGTAGTACCATCGGTGTAGGTACTGACGGTGGTGTAGGTAGTCGCACTTGATCCCGTCCATGGTTGAGAGGTGGTGGACAACGAATATGGAGTCTTGACCACAACAACCGACGTTTCGTATGAGGTCGAGCCATCCGTGTAAACGGTTTCACTAGTTTCAGTGGTCAAAGTACCTGTCCATGGAACAGTAACAGTACCGATAGGCACGGTAGGAGTTTCAACAACAACAACCTCGTATGGATAGGTAGTAGTACCATCGGTGTAAGTTGTCAACTTAGTGTGAGTAGTCACACTTGATCCAGTCCATGGTTGAGAAGTGGTGGACAACGAGTATGGAGTCTTGACCACAACAACCGACGTTTCGTATGAGGTCGAGCCATCCGTGTAAATGGTTGCACTAGTTTCAGTGGTCAAAGTACCTGTCCATGGCACAGTAACAGTACTGATAGGAACAGTAGGAGTTTCAACAACAACAACCTCGTATGGGTAGGTAGTAGTACCATCGGTGTAGGTACTGACGGTGGTGTAGGTAGTCGCACTTGATCCAGTCCATGGTTGAGAGGTGGTGGACAACGAATATGGAGTCTTGACCACAACAACCGACGTTTCGTATGAGGTCGAGCCATCCGTGTAAACGGTTGCACTAGTTTCAGTGGTCAAAGTACCTGTCCATGGCACAGTAACAGTACCGATAGGAACGGTAGGAGTTTCAACAACAACAACCTCGTATGGGTAGGTAGTAGTACCATCGGTGTAGGTACTGACGGTGGTGTAGGTAGTCGCACTTGATCCCGTCCATGGTTGAGAGGTGGTGGACAACGAATATGGAGTCTTGACCACAACAATTGAGGTTTCATATGAGGTCGAGCCATCCGTGTAAACGGTTGCACTAGTTTCAGTGGTCAAAGTACCTGTCCATGGAACAGTAACAGTACCGATAGGCACGGTAGGAGTTTCAACAACAACAACCTCGTATGGGTAGGTGGTAGTACCGTCAGTGTAAGTTGTCAACTTAGTGTGAGTAGTCACACTTGATCCAGTCCATGGTTGAGAAGTGGTGGACAACGAATATGGAGTCTTGACCACAACAACCGACGTTTCGTATGAGGTCGAGCCATCCGTGTAAACGGTTGCACTAGTTTCAGTAGTCAAGGTGCCTGTCCATGGCACTGTAACGGTGCCGATAGGAACAGTAGGAGTTTCAACAACAACAACCTCGTATGGGTAGGTGGTAGTACCGTCAGTGTAAGTTGTCAACTTAGTGTGAGTAGTCGCACTTGATCCTGTCCATGGCTGAGAGGTGGTAGACAACGAGTAAGGAGTCTTGACAACAATAACCGACGTTTCATATGAGGTCGAGCCATACGTGTAAACAGTTTCGCTTGTTTCAGTAGTCAAGGTGCCTGTCCATGGCACTGTAACGGTGCCGATAGGAACAGTAGGAGTTTCAACAACAACAACCTCGTATGGGTAGGTAGTAGTACCGTCAGTGTAAGTTGTCAACTTAGTGTGAGTAGTCGCACTTGATCCTGTCCATGGTTGAGAAGTGGTGGACAACGAGTATGGAGTCTTGACAACAATAACCGACGTTTCATATGAGGTCGAGCCATCCGTGTAAACAGTTTCGCTTGTTTCAGTAGTCAAGGTGCCTGTCCATGGCACAGTAACGGTACCGATAGGAACGGTAGGAGTTTCAACAACAACAACCTCGTATGGGTAGGTAGTAGTACCATCGGTGTAGGTACTGACGGTGGTGTAGGTAGTCGCACTTGATCCCGTCCATGGTTGAGAGGTGGTGGACAACGAATATGGAGTCTTGACCACAACAATTGAGGTTTCATATGAGGTCGAGCCATCCGTGTAAACGGTTGCACTAGTTTCAGTGGTCAAAGTACCTGTCCATGGAACAGTAACAGTACCGATAGGAACGGTAGGAGTTTCAACAACAACAACCTCGTATGGGTAGGTAGTAGTACCATCGGTGTAGGTACTGACGGTGGTGTAGGTAGTCGCACTTGATCCCGTCCATGGTTGAGAGGTGGTGGACAACGAATATGGAGTCTTGACCACAACAACCGACGTTTCATATGAGGTCGAGCCATCCGTGTAAACAGTTTCGCTTGTTTCAGTAGTCAAGGTGCCTGTCCATGGCACAGTAACGGTACCGATAGGAACAGTGGTTGATTGTTTTGAGGCTGTAACTGGTGAACAAGAGTCGCCCAATTCAGATTCAAGTTGGTAGATGTAATTATCAAAGTCATTGATGATATATCCTGAAGGAAGTTGAATACTAAAGTCCAAGATAGCTTTTTTGATCATGTTTGCGTAGACAAGTTTCATAGGATAATAAACCCCTTGAGTTAAATAGACGTACGACTGAATACTGGTGGAGTCACTATGAACTGGTTTGGTGAGAAACATAATTGCATTTTCTGATTGGTTTGAAGCATCCTCTGCTGGTTCACAACATTTAAATGCACCATCACCTAACCATACCATTATACCATCATCGACAGCTTTCAACACAAAAGAGTAGATACCAGTTTCAGGAGCTAGAAAAAATTTGTTTCTGAGATGTTAGTTAAACTGATTTCACGGAAAGAATCGAATTGTCAAAATTACTTACCCAAAAAGTAACCGGTTAAAGACATTGCAAAATTCTGAGTAAGAACTTTTGATTGACCATATAAACTGTGATACACCACATTTTCTAAAATGGTAAAGTTTGGATCTCCGATTGATGAGATGGTAAGAGTAGCTCCACTTGTTGAGTAGTCATGAGCATAAAAATTCGAAGAAGAAAATAAATAACTATTGGCATAAGGATAATGATAAAAGTTAGCAACAAAGCCTCTAGACATTAAAACATTCTCCCCTATTTTACAACCACTTGATATAAGTCTTGTGCCACCGGAAAAATCTGCCAAAATTCTGGATAACAAGTTTAGCCAAAAAAATGTAAAAAATAATTTAAGCTTTGCCATTTTGAGGTGAACTGCTCTTGTTTTTTGATGAAAAAAGTGTTTTTTTATCTTTTGAAAATTTTTGAACAAAGAAGTAACTTAAATTACAAAGTTGGTATCTTTTATATGTTCGATTTGAGGTGTGTTGCACCAACAACTGGTCTTAGCTTTTGTTTGAAAATTCAATCAATGATTTGACAAACTAAATAGTAATCAGCTGATTAATTTTTTATATCAACATGGTTATTACTTCTAGTTGGACATTGTTAGAAGTAAACAAAACTTTTATTGTTTATTGTTTCAAACAAATAAAGGTAGAGGAAAGAAAGAAAATTTCTTAGCCAAAAAAGAAATAAAATTGAATTATCATTTTCTAAAATACCATTCTATGTATCAAGTGTAAAAACTAGGTAAATGTTAAACAATAGTTGTTAATATACTGTAAAAGAATAAACAAATGCACAGAATAATGTCTAAATGACATTTAAATTTGCTCGTCAATTGTTTATCAAATCTTCTTTAACGCTTCCACACTATGCCAGGTAAATTTGCAAAATAACAATAAAAATTCTAACTATTGGAAACAAAATATTAGGTTGATGCTCAAGTTAACAACTATTGTGTTATTCAAAAATGTTCTATTTGCAGAGTGAAATTATCTAATCCACGTTGACTTATTGTCTTCACATCAAAAAACTACATTTTCCATGCCTAAGTCAAACGAAGCAGTGCATATTTTAAATTTTAATCATTTAAAAATGAATTATTCCTAAATGCATAGCTTAAGTTTACCTGAATCTGGTTTAAAGCCACTTTGTTTTGCAACCTTGGGGTTTTGGAGTCACTCAACTTTATTGCGGAATGTTCTAGTTTTGGAACTTCGTGCGAATAAGATTTCAAATTTTTTTATGTGATCCATCATATTGAAACCTTTCTTTTTAAAAGAATCAGTTGAAAAATGCACTCTTTTTTTTTCTTTTTTTTTGTGTAATCATGCAAGCATTTATTCATAGCTTTCTGTGTATTGTTGAGGTACTATTTTGATTCTAGATCTGTACTGATGACAATTTCACTTGAATAGCTGGAAAGCATTGTAATTGTTTTTGACGGTTATGCTTGATTACCAATATTGAATACTTAACTTCAACCTTTTGCAATGCATAAAAATACATATGTGGTACTGTCGAAAAAAACATGCATCACTAATTATTCAAACAAAAAAACTTATTTGGAGCGGCAAATGTGAAATGCAAAAGTTTATTTTGAGTTGATTCCAGTAAATATAAGCTGACAATGTGGGATTGATTGTTTCCGAATGTAAAACATCAAAGCTATTTTGTAACTTGTTTTTTTAATCAGTCTTCAAATCGATATTTGGAAAGTTATTCACAAACAGCTGCAGAAACAAATATTGCCACTGGTTACTGTAAAAGCACGAGATTGTTTTTAAACGAGGTACGCGGCATTTTTTTGCATGCAGTACGTTTATGTATTATGTAACATATTCAAAAACTAAAGGCTGATTGATAGCTATAGTTGTTGCATGTTACTCTCACAATTTGATGCGCACTTTTAAACCGAACCATTCTAGGGGTGCCAAAAAAACCAGTTATAGTAAAGCAAATTTAGACATTGTACATGCCGATGAGACTCATACGTTCTTCTGGATGTAATACGCACCTCATGCATCAATCAAATAAAACTGCTTTCAAACGATGGAAACTTTTTAATCAAATGCCAAATAAATAATGTAGTTGAAAATTGCACTGTTCCGTAGTTGGATTGCATATTTTCCGCATAAAAACAGCGTGTATTTATTTTTGTTTATATTAATTTGCAAAAGCCGTCATGCAAAGTATGCTTCAGATAGGAGTTTTAGTCTGCAGATCGGTCCTACTTATCACCCGGGAATTGTATTATCTCTAATAGGGCCGTTCTCGGTACTACTCAAGCAAAGAAACAATAGCTGCTTACAGTAATTACCCGAGAACTTTAATACTGAGGTTGCATGCGACATTTGTTTTCATGCATTTGAACAACAAAGTAATAATATATACATAGTAAGATTTAAATCGAAACAATACATCAACTTTGGTGATCAAATATTGTTCAGTTTTTTTCTTCTAGCTGTAGCAATCTATGAATGCTATGCACCTCGAGGGTTGCATTGAGTTTTTTATCCCAGTTAAAAGTGTAAAAAAATTTTGATTTATAGCAAAATTAGTTTCTCGCGCCTCTGGAAATACCTGCATATACATCATTTTCAGGTAGTGGTGCGACACAATTTTTTCTTTTTCTGTTGTTAAAGTCAAGGTTAATAATTGTTGAGTTTCAAACAGTTTAACAACAACCACCAAGTTAAATATATAACAAATTTTTTTAAAAACTTTAGTAAAAAGTAAATCTTCTGTGAATTAATCTACATGCATGAATCAACATGAATCCTCGTTATTGATCATATACTTCTGACTTTTAAAATTACGTTATAATTTGGTAAATTTGCTGGTCACTTTTTCTTTTTTCTATTGTAGTCTCCAGAGCGTTAACAATTTGTTGGATTTGAAGACTTGGTAGTACAACCGCAAACTCTCAACTGTTTTGCTTTCTGCTGGCTGCAGCATGAAGTAAAACTTGAATAACATGCTATATGATGCCACTTTAACCTCTACTTAATAACTACCACCGTAATGATACGCTTTTTATTGCATTAGTTCAATAGATTTAATCTACAAACTCAACTAAAATTCTGCCTGTTGATATGATCCACTACTCCTCAGAGTTTCTAATGCATAACAAATGAGTTTCAGAATTTAGATAAACAATAGGAACGCATGGCAAAATCGTCCAATATTCAAAATTAGCCAGCTTTTTCATTATATGTCATCAATTTGCAAGTAACGAAATACTATTTTTTTGGTGTAAAGAACGGATGAAAAGCTTCTACTAAAAAACATTAGTATTTCATACTAGGGTCCGCCGACTATGCATCATATAAATATGTGTCCAAATCGGGATCTGCGCCAAATTGCGCCTATGTTGATACATGTAACCTTTCAAATAGTTTTGATTATTTTATTCGAGCGCGCGCGCACGCAGCAAGCATCAAGTCTAAAAAATTTGCATGGATAATTATAATTTTACCTACAAAACTATAAACTTATTAGTGTGCGTATATATCGCGTAGTCGCACCATTTTTTAATAAAAGGCTTGATAATCAGTAATTTGTTTTCGGGGTTACTATTCTGTTACAATTCGGTTTTAAATAGAAATTTACACTACGGGGCTGAACACGTTCACCAATTTATGGATTTCATTTTTGTTATTTTTAAAATTGTAACAAGTAAAAGTCATGTGTATCATTCTTTCAAAATGCCATAGATACAACATTATAGCTGTTTGGTTTCATTTTTATGTGAAAATCACACGTTGTATTCCATCTAATATGTTTTAAAAGAGGATGATGCAATTATTTACAAAGTTATTCAACCATTAAACCACATTTTAAGACTGATCCTTTTTGTATCTCACCAACAATTATAACGTTTGTTTTTCGTACTTGGAAAAAGAAAAAATTTATATATGGTTTAAGCTGTAGTAAAAAATCCTTCAAACGTTTTCTAGACACAAATTAGAATTACCCTAATTTTTCTCACTGCTAAAGTTGGTTATATCACTCAACCGTAAAAACAAACATCTATTTACGATACTAAATTTTACTTTTTGTGAAGCATAAAGTACAGAACGCATGGATTAAAATGAATTACTAACATACCAGATTTCTTATATCTAAAACTCGTTAGTTGGAAAAAGAACTAAACTAGTCATGTTAGTACAAAACTGATTTCTGCATATCGGTCTTACTATTTTCGCCGGCGCACAATATTTTACTTAATAGGCCCGTTACGGGTGCTATTGGTTCCCTTAAACTTACAATAGTCACATCCCTATGTTTACCCGAGAGAAACGTAAATGTCACCAGATGTAAAAGACTGTTTTCCTTCCTGGTTGCACACCAAAAGTGCAGTGTTCATTCACTGTTTTCAAAAACAAAAATAGCTCACAGTGCATGACTTTTAAAGTGCATATTCATCGACCTTCTTTTGTCCAAATTCATCCAGTCTCAGAATGCAACACGCAATGCATCCCAATTGTACAAGCAAAAATTTTAATTTGTGGACTGCAATTACTACAATTGTGTAAAGCTGTGAAATATATCAATAAGTACGCACAAGTCGGTTATGAAGGAAGCGCATCTAATTTGAAAATATACTCCGGCTTTGAGTCGAATGCCAACACGGTAAAACCATTTTGCAGAGAGCGGCAATGCAACAAATAATAGCAAGTTACATATCTTTTTGTGGATTAAAAACATGGGCTTACAGATCTATCGTTAACAAACTTGTCTTTGAAATAAACTTTTGCGCAGAAGGGAATGCAAACCATCATTGAATATAAGTGCGTCTGCATACAGCTGATAAGATCTGAACAAAACACTACTCCTCGTGCAAATTGTATCTGAAAAATAAAGAATTTCAATGATACATTGAGTAGCTTGCGTGATGTAATATAAAGAAAGCAAAAAAAGAAAGAAAAACACTACTTGAAGTGAACCAGCAACAAGCAAATTAGCTAATCTCCTGAATTTGGAAATTAGTTTACAAAAGGAAAAGGTAGAATTATTTACTGCATTGCACAATCACGGTAATGTAACATTTTTAAAATGTTTAAGCTGTTCTTGTAGGTAGCTATTAACCGTTCTCACTCTTCCTTTGTTTCACAACGCACTTGATTTTAAAATTTTACATTAGTTTACCAAAAAAGTAAATGCACTGTGTTTTTTTTTTTTGTGTTTGTTGTCTTTATTTCTGATATCAAAAAATAAGCAAGAGCTCAAGACCTGCCAAACTTTAACTAGTTGGCTACCCTCGGGTAGCTCTCTTCCACAATTTAATTTGTCCCTTGAAGTTTTAAGGTTCCAATGATTGCGGTTATTCTCAATAATTAGACTAAAATTACTCAGTATATATGTAATCTTAGGTTGTTAAAATACTTTTGACTCAAAGATTTTTAAGTACATCAACCGAAAGCATTTACATCAGTTATTTTAAGTTTTTCTATGTTCCATAATCAATTTTATTGAATATTTAACCTTTTTTCATAGAGAAACTCTCTAAGAAAGATGTCATTTTTTTAATATTGTCGAAAATCTTAAACTTTATTAAAATTTTTGTTTTTGATTAGTTGAACTTGTAAAATTGTTAAGGACCCATTTATTTTGAGAAGTTTAGTACTTATACCAAAACTTTTAATTTGGGTGTACTTTTGTACTTCAATTCTACAGACCCAAATTGCTGTCATTTCAACATTGACGTTTAATAGAGTTCACAAAATTTTTTAGCTTACAAGTTTAAAAACTTTTAGCCTCGTTAATTTGGAGTCGGACAGAATTAAAAGCAGTACACATCAATTGATTAGCAGCTTTTGAATAAACCAAAAGGTAGATGGTCTATCACCATTAAAGCATGTTGCCGATAGTTTTAGTGTACCTTGTTTTGAAAAACAAGGTTTGTTTTTGGCAACTTATTAAACAGAAAGAACATGTTCTTTGAAGGTAAAAAATTATCTTTCAACAGATTTACTTGAAAGAATATACAAAGACCAAGCGATGCACACAGGAGTTAGTGAATCAAACTTTACAAAAATGTACTTTTATCGTTTTAGTTTGTCAATGTTTTATGGCCTGAATACATAAAAGCAAAACAAGGAGCCATCTTTGGCACACTTTTCAAAGAAGTGGATAGTAGACGCTATTAACGCTTTTTTTGAGTTACTTCTTTTGTCAGTGATTTACTTTACCTTGTTTTTGATGTTTTCAAAGCCAAAAACAACCCCACTTGCAAGTAAGTAAAATTAAAAATGGCGTTAGAAAGTAAAACTAAATTACCTAATTAAAATGAAAGCATGTGTGATGCAGTAATAATTGTTACTTAATTACTAAATTAGAGATGTCTTACAAATTTATTACTTTTTTAAAACTTGTAATTTTTTTATATAGTTATTATCAGAAAACTTTCAAATTGTAAAATTGGTTAGTTTTTATGGATTATATCATTTTTATTTGTAAAATGAAAGTAAAAAAGAATTTTCAGTCAATGCCATACAACTATGAGATAATTGCAACTATACCACAAAGATTATACTACTTTAAATGAGGTTAAAAATACAAATACAAAAGCTTCCGTAAAATATTAGGGGAAGGAAGATACAAGTTTTAAATTATTTTGAGGTCCTATACAGTATTTTATAAAAAACTAAAGATAAGGTATGATAAACCTAAACTGTAATGCTTGTTTAATTGGTGGTTTACTAATCATTGTATTATGCTGTTGCAACAGTTGAGTAAGATTTAATTTTCTATTTTTTTAGTTTGGATTAGAATTTCCTCATTTGTGCTCAATAGTTGCTTTTGATAGCCAAAATAAGTTAGTAAGTCAAACTTAAAAATCAAAAATGTTTTTCAAGTTGAAGAAAAAACTGAAAGATTTAACTTATTGTTTGAGTTAATAACAACAAGTCATTACTTGTTGTTTCTGATGTTTCCACTTTAGTAATTGATGATTTATGTTTATAGTTACAGCAAATTCTTTGTTGTACAAGTTTAAAAGGTTGTTTAGTACAGTCGCGACTATCGACCCAAACAAGTGTGATGGATTACGTCAAATTGGGTTAACAACTCTTATGTGGTTACGTCAGCAATCATTTGAATATTTAGTTTTCTGGTCAGAGTTTTGTAAGATAGAACTAAATTTTGACCAATCTTTGAGATGAACAATTACTGTTAATTACACACAGCTGACTGATGGCTCAATCGAGTATGCACTTATCTGGTAGTAGAATAGCCCGATTTAGTTAAGTAAAAAAAAAAAAGTTTTATTTGCTTTGGTTAATAAAACAAACAATACATTAAGATAAATTGAAATTTTTGAGTAAGTGATTTCAAGTGACATTCCAAAGGAGTAAAATATGAAATCTATATTACTGAGTTAATGTGAGAATTTGCAATAAAGTCTTTTGAAACCTTTGTCAGAAGATTTAAATGTTCTTGGTTTTTTTGCTTCTGGCACAGTGTTCCAAATTGAGACGTAGAATAAATTGGAAGCGACAAATAATGGAATCATTGCCACAGAGACAGCAAACAACTCTGTATTTCCACGATGATACTGGTTTTTAATCTTATCTATATATATTAAAAGCAATAAATGAGCCTTAAACAAACATGTTGTACAATGAAGCACTAATAGTTCTTGTTTTAGTTGACTGCAAATTTTTTAAAAATAGGGAAACCATAATGGCATGTAACTAAGAATAACCCATCAATACAGTAGCAGATGCGTATGTAACCGATTGTTAACCTTGGCTAATGTACACCATTTGAACAAAGCAATTAAAGGAAAAACATAACTGGTTGGCATAAAACAAGAAGTAATCGTTCATTGATTCTTTCAAACAGCCAAGTAGTACCTAGAAGTAAAATAATATGGATAACGTTTTAAGGAATGGTTAACAAGTTGACTTGGAAAGTATTGAAACCGGCAGATCTTAACAATAATGCTACATAACTACGCCACACACCTAAAGGTAAATATACTGTAATTCCATTAATATAGCTTAGCCACAAGTAGTAGTCGGTGATAGCCGTATACAACATTTTTGAATGTATAAGTTCTTTGTTGTGCATATCACCTTAAGTCGAGTCATCTTTTAAAACCTTATTGACAACAAATTTTTCTTTTCTTTTCGTGAACCATTCTTTTTTATTCCGTTTTTTTTTTTTGACTTGAGGTACTAATGAAACCATAAGGAAAAAAGCTGTTACTCCAATAATCATGGTCATTAAATTTCAATTAAAAATAATCATTGCCAACCATATAATCCAACGTTATCTTTTAAAATTTTTAATACCATAAGCTAATAGAGCCAAATCAATCTGGGTTAAAAAAAGTTGTCCACATATATGATAATTGTATGGAAAGTTCTAAACCTGTGAAAAAAATATAACATCCACAAGACCAAATCAGAAACAATTCCACTTTCCAAAACTCCAACTAGAGTTTTGCAAATAATTAATTCATTTTTGTTTGAGATATTACACCAAAAAACAGCGACAATTGATCAAAGATATATTTTCATTGAAATCAAATATCAGCATCCACCTAATCTCTTAAAAACTTTTTGTGAAGGCAATTCTATACTTAAGAAACACAAGTGACTCTAAATTCCAAATTTCTGGAAACTTTTTTTTTTCTTCTCCAATTCCTCAAAGAAAAAAAAATTGTTAGCTGTAAAGTCACTTTAAATTGGTAATTTTTGCTTTCAGGATCGACCACAACAAGTTATAAGTTGTAAGTCAAAAAATTATCTTTGGCAACCAAATCGCACGTATGTTGTTGGTACATGCTATCTTTTAAAAATCTTGATCGTTTTAATATCGTGCGCACACATTTAGCATCAAGTCTATAAATTTCACAACCCGTTGGGTAGCTATCAAACAGTAAATTCACTACTGTTCATATTTATCGCGTAATCGTGCTAATTGGAATGAAAGACTTTATAATCATTAATTTGTCTTCGGGGTTACTGATTTGTGCCATTTCAGTTTTGAACAAAAAATTACAATACAGGACTGAAAACTTATAGATTTTTCTCATTTTAAGCAACCTATATTACTCAACCGTAAAAACAATCATTTAGTTATTATGATGAAAGTTACTGTTTTTTTAAAAAAAAGAAAATAATAAAACCCATGAAATTGAACTAATAGCACACTAGATTACCTATATGTGAATCTCATTGATTGGGAAAAAAGCAAAACTAGTCATATTAGTAAAAAACTAGTTTCTGCATATCGGTCTTATTATTTTTGCCGACGCACAGTATGTTACTTAGTAGGCCCTTTCTGCTGTTATTGCTCCCTCAAACATACAATAGCCGCATACCTATGGTTATCCGAGAAAAACGTAACTGTCACCAGATGTTGAAGTATCTTACGTCCCGATTGCACACCAAGAGTACGGTATTATATTAATGTTTTAAAAAACAATAACAGTTCACACTCCATAAATTTCAAAGAGTAAGTTTATTGACCGCTTTTTGTCTACATTTATTCAGTCTAAGAATGCAATATGCAATGCTTCCACTCCACTAGACGCGTGAATAGTCTTAACTATATTACATAATCATAAATTCTACACAAGTATGGAGACGTCAATACTTTTACCTATGTTTCACATAATAAATCAATTTTTTGAAGAGATGATTAAAACACTACCGTTAAACATTTGGCAATATTTAATTGTATGGATGCGATGAACAAAAGCAGTGTAAGTTTGAGATACAGTTTGACATAATAAATAGAAAACTGAAAGAAAGTAAGTTTTCAACAAAAGACTTATAAAATCTAAAACTAAAATAAAAATTCAAATCAAAAAAATCAATTGTTTATTCAACTTGTTTTTCAGAGTATTCCACATGCTCGATTGATTCTTTTTCATGTTCTGGAACTCTTTCAATATCAAGAGCAGAATCTTCACCGTCGAAAATTTTAGCAATTTCTTCCAAAGCGTAACCTTTTGTTTCTGGGTAAAAGAAATACATATTCAAAGTAATCAAGACTAACAAACAACAGAAGAAGATGTAGTATTTCCATCCAATATTATCCATAGCAATTGAGTTACAGAAGGAACCAATAACCAAAGCCGCAAAAATAACAAATTGCATAACAGTTAAACCTTTAGCTCTTAAATGATATGGGAAAAACTCGGTTGGATAAGCAATAACTAATGGAGTGAAAGCAATATCATAATGGAAGAAGAAGATGAAAATAAAAGCCACAACACCTCTACCAATACCTTTATTACCATCTTTGTCAAATAAAGCTGATAACACGGTCCAAATGATATAAGAAATACACATACCGGTACCAGACCATAAGAATAAAGTTCTTCTACCAAGACGATCAACTAACATTGCGGCCGAAATAGCAGCCAAAAAGTTAAAAATTTGTAATAGCCCATTAATTAAAGTTTGTTTTGATGAAGAAGTGATACCAATAGTGTTCAAGACTAAAGTAAAGTAGTAAGAAACAACACCATTACCAGACCATTGTGAAGCAATACCTAATGTGATAGCAATGTACAATCTCTTTCTGTTACCAGGAGTCTTAATTAAATCTTTGTAAGAAGTTGATTTAGCAACAGAAGTTTCGAAATCCAAAGCTTCAATAATTTCAGACATTTCAACATCGACTAATTCAGAATTTTCATCACCACCAGCATGAAATTTAACTAGTAAAGCTCTTGCTTCATCAATTCTGCTTTTAGAAATCAACCATCTTGGGGATTCAGGAACCCACCACATGAATGCAAGTTGAATGATTGGGTAAGCTGCTTGTAAGATAGTTGGAATTCTCCAAGACCAAGAATCATCTCTAGTTGAAGTTCCATAAGCTGTCCAGGAAGCAACGATAGCACCTAAATAGTAAAAAGTGTTGTATAAAGCGGTAACCTTACCACGATGAGATGGATAAGCAAGTTCTGCAATTAACATTGGGGATGCTTGACCTGAAAGTAAACCACCAGCACCAACAATGAATCTTGCAACAATTGTTTGAGCTAAAGATTTAGCAGAGGCTTGAATGATAGTAGCAACAATAACACTAACAGTACCAATAAACAAAGCAGGTTTTCTTCCAAATCTATCAACAAACCAACCACTGAAAAAAGCAATAATCATGGAACCAAAAGATTGAGCAGCGTTGACGAAACCCAACATTTTACCTCTAGGGTTACCAAATTCATCTCTCCAATACTCCAAAGATTGTAAACCATTCATCAAAGAACCATCATAACCACCAGTTGCAGTGGATAGTAATGGAATAAGTAAAAGTAGGTTCAACTTTAATAGGTAGCTGATTTGGAACCAATGTTTATCGTGTTTTGGTAACACTCTGGCCAAAGTAGGACCAACAATTTGTTCAACTGGCGTTGAATTGATTTTGAAAAATTTCATTATAGTATTATTTAATGAATGTCAACAAATAATGTAAAAGTGAGTTTTAGAAGCTTATAGTTAGTTGTAAGTAGTGATGAGAAGAAGACAACAAAAAGAGAATAGACTTTTTTTGCAAAAAGAAAGTCTTGACACTTTCAGGAAAAATATGTCCATTCTTATAGGGTTGGGTTGCATGGGAGTCAAAGCTGATCCAGGGCTTTCGAAACAACCAAAAAAAAAAACTGGGGTACAGCTAAATGCATTAGAGTCACTACAGAATTTTGATGTATTATTATTGTTTCGGTTTCCAATATCCGTGGTTTGCTACTTAATCATCTAAGAAATGTTGATGATGATTTGTCTCAATAATTTTACACTTGGTGAAATTCACAAATGCATACAGTACTCACCAATCGTTTTTCTCGCTCCTCAACCCCACCGCATGCATCCCCCACTTTTTAATTTTTGGCTGTAAGATGCAGTGCACAATCCAACTTTTTTACCCCAAGTTTTAAAACAAGGTTGCGGCTATTGTTCTAGGGTAGTGGGGCTAATAAATTACTCTAGAAAAGTGAGCAAACTAAATTTGGCACCAAGCACGACACCTTAATCGGCTTAATCGTATCTCTTAGCACTGTAATATTTCTATACAGTTTTTCCTGCAAAAACTCCTGCAGAGCAGGTGCACTTCAACAACTATGGAAACATGACAAAAACAGTCAATGCCTCCGCTCGCTGATTCCGACTAGATCATTAGTTGGTCTGTTCTGGGTCATTAAAAGCTGTGTGCATGAAAGTTTCTGTAGTGTTTTTAATTGTGCTGTTCAAAATTGTCTTTTTGTAAGTATGTAAACGCGGTTATTCAGATATAGCCGAGGCCATTATTTGCACTGGCGCTATGACAAGTAATTTGTCAACTGCTGATCTAGTCATTACACAGTTAACCATTAACACGGACCAAATATACAAAAGAAAAGGAAATCATAATAAATTGGAAATAATGTTTTATTGGACAAAACAGCAAACACGAAGTCAACAGAAATTTAAAAAAATGATTATAACGTAAATAGTAATACTTCTGATGCTGATGAGTTGTGGAGTCATGCATTATTCCAAAAACTCCAACATAATTTGAGGATGATCCAAACGCGTTAAAAACAATTTATACACAATTTATGTTGAAAATGAAATGAGTTAAGTTGATGCACGACTCTGGGGTTGAAAATACACAAGTTTCAAATCAGCACCTAATAGTAATCAACTTTGTTTAGTAGTAAAAACCAAAAACATTTACTTTTATTAGTTTGGATCAGCAAAACACAAATCCACAAATGTTGACTTTTGAGAAAAATAACACAACTTCCAATTAAAATCGTTAAAGGGTAAAGTATGGATTCCATACGTGATTAGGAAATCAGATTATTATTAACCATGGAACAACAACTGGCGAACTGACTGATACAATTTTGGTAGTAGACAGAAAATTCAAAATCAAAACTTGATGACTTACATCCAACTCCGGGTGGTGTTAACAAGTAAATTGATGCCTATTTTAGTTGAAGCTATGCTTAAGCCGTAAAGAAAATAAAAACCCAGCAAAATAATGTGAAGTAGAGATTACAGTGAATTGAATTACGTCCATCAATCGGTTATTTTTTCTTTTCTTACTGGTTCCATCCTTAAAATTGCTAATATACTTGTAAATTTTCTTTGGTTTGGCAACAGTCACATAATCAATTTTTGGTGCCGTTAAAACTCGTCTTAGTACCAGTGGTCCAACCAAAAACGATGTAGAACGGCAAAAATCAGCTGTTTTTTGTGACATCGCCTTTGTTTCTACTAGTAGACAATGATTAACTTCACCAATGGGCTTATTTATAACCCAGTATATAAACATGTATACAACAAAAGCAATGTGTTGGGATTATGATCATTGAATTAAAAATTACTTGTTTATTAAGTTTTTTTATTTTTTGAAAATTATTAAAATCAATGATTTATCTATGTAAAGTATTGGATTAAAAAAAAAATTAAGATAATGTCAATAGCAGACAGAATCAGTACCACTAAATGAACCATTTGGTAGAATCAATTTCAAACTTGCCAACTAAAGCTTGAGACTCGTCACTGGTGTTGCCAACAACAACTTCATAAGAACCTTTCTCGGAAATCCATTGGTTTTCAGATTCATCCCAGTACGAAGAAGCTAACTTGGCATCCAGCTCAACTGAAACAGTACCGGACTTCTTAGAGTCTAAAGAAATCTTTGCAAATTCCTTCAACTCCTTAACTGGTCTTTTGATTGAAGATTGAAGTGGTTTGACATAAACTTGAACAGTTTCTTGACCTTCTCTGTCACCAATGTTAGTAACGTCGACAGCAATTGAAACTGTATTACCCTTTTGATTAACTTTCAAGTTGCTCAACTCAAATTTTGTGTATGATAAACCATGACCAAATGGGAATGACACTTGACGTTTAACTTTCTCGTAGTATCTGTAACCAATATAAACATCTTCACCATATAAAACTCTTCCGTTTTCAGTACTAAAGTTAATAAAACTTGGAGTATCTTCTAAAATGTTTGGGAAAGAGAATGGCAATTTACCAGAAGGATTGAACTCACCAAAAAGTGCACCTGCAATTGCATTACCAGTTTCATTTCCACCATAAGAAGTGTAAAGTAAAGCCTTGGCTTTGTTTCTCCAAGACATTTCAACAGGAGTTCCAGATTGGATGACGACAACAGTATTTGGATTAGAATCCAAAACTGATTCAATCAGTTGATCGTTGTAGCCTGGTAATTTCATTGATTGTCTATCAGCACCTTCAGATTCCCATTCTTTGTTTAATCCACTGATGATAACAACTTGATCATATTTAGCGGCTTGCTCTGCTGCATGTTTGATAGCTTCAACAGGATCTAATTTCAATGCACCACCAAACAATACTCCACCACCACCATAAAACACAGTATTTGGACTACTTAATTCACTTGTTGCACCTGAACCAAACTCAATTCTTAACTTGTAAAGTTTACCTCCTTCAATAGAAAAGCTGTTAATTTTTTCCTCGGTACCATAACCATAGAAGGACTTTCCACGAACTTGATTAGTAACATTTTCAACAACTAATTGATCATCCAAGTATAATCTTGCTGTACCATAAACTGCAAGTCCAAAGTCATAAACACCTGAGGTTTCAGGTTTGAAATCACAGGTTATTTCACAATAGTAAACTAAGGATTTAAGTTTAGGATTAACATAATCATTCATTCTGAAATAACTGATATCACGTAATTGAACTTCATCAATCGCCTCTCTGTTTGGATTCTGCTCTTTTGATTCATTGAAAACTTTGATTTTAGCACCTTTTGTTTTACAATCTGTATTTTGAACAAATAAATAGTCGCCTAAAGATGGTAAGTAATTATGGGAATAAGCACCAACTTCAAATTGAACGTTTTCAGAACCTAAGCGCTCTTTAATAGCATCTAAAGGTGAAACTTTGTAATAAGGAGTGACCAAAGATGATCCACCACCAGCATATGCTGTATAAATAGCATTAGCACCTAAAACTAAAATCTTCTTATCTTTCTTTAATGGCAAAATGTTTGACTCGTTTTTAAGTAAGACAACTGCTGCATTAGAAGCTTCTTTCATAAACTTTTCAACTTCTTCGTAAGGTCTTTGTGTTTCTGGAGCATTTTCTTCGACGCCAGCATCAATAACTGAATTAACAAAGTTTAACACATTTCTAACTCTTTCATCTAAAACTTTAGTAGTAATCTTTCCAGACATAATAGCATTATGAACACGACTACCTCTCCAGTTTCCTGGACCTGGCATTTCCAAATCTAAACCAGCTTTTAGTGATTCCTCGGTAGAGTAAGTTCCTGTCCAATCAGACATGACTAAACCATCCCAGCCCCATTCTTCTCTTAAAATATCGTTCAAGAAAAGTTTGCTTTCACTAACGTGAACACCATTGACCCTATTGTATGAACTCATGATAGATTTAGGTTTAGACCCTTTCACAGCAATTTCAAATGGCTTTAAGTAAATTTCTCTAAGTGCTCTTTCAGAGATAATTGAATTACTTGAAAATCTTTGGTTTTCTTGTTCATTAGCAACAAAATGTTTCAACACAGCAGCTAAACCTGTGTTTTGATAACCATTGATATATGAGACTGCAAGTTTACCTGATAAAACTGGATCCTCAGAAAAAGATTCAAATCCACGACCACCTAAAGGAGATCTTTCAATATTGATTGTTGGACCTAAGATTGCATGAACACCTTTAGCTCTAGATTCAAGTGCTAAAAATTCACCTGACTTGTGCAAAAGTTCTTTGTCCCAAGATGAAGCAAGACCTGAGCCAACTGGCAAACATGCAGTTGGAGTACTATTGAAATGAAATTGACCTCTAATACCGTTAGGACCGTCCGAGACCCTAATGGAAGGAACATTCAAACGTGGAATGTCAACAGTATGCCAGTAATTTTTACCTATAGAAGAAAAATGGTGTAAAGGGGAAATTTGTTAGTAAATTTTTTAACTTTTACTAGTTTTTCGAATAAAAACGACATACCAGCTAACAGTTGGACTTTCTCATCGTTAGTTAATTGAGAAATGATTTGTTCAACATCTAATTTTTTACTCATTGTGATAGTAAGTTATAAGTTGTATTAATGAATTTTCAATTTATTCATGTTTATAGTAATAACAAAACTTACAACTGATAAACAAATGAGTAATTATAGCTGGACTGATGCTATATTTATAACCCAACTACTCATCTAAAAAACCAAGTTCAGAATTAAATGATGTATTTAAAGTTTGAGAATAAATGTCTCAAATAAATATCTCAAATTCATTATTCATCTTGTCAGGCATAAGTTGATATATGCATTATTGTACTCCGCAATTAGGAGATCAAACAAGTAAGTCCTCTCCGACCAACTCGGATGATCTCATAAAGGAATGCTGAGGACAGCGCAGTCGAGGATTTTACGGATTTTCAATTTATCCAGAAATCTCGCGATTGAGCTGTAAAGAGTAATGCCCCTCCGCCAAATTTTGAATAGTTACCCCACAATCTAAGCCTCATGCGGGTTTTAAAACTATGGAGAAATTGCGGGTTAATTATCCAAAAACGCAATAACGTCCTGGTGTTTTGCATACTCAATTAGAGTTGCTAGTAAAGGAGAAGGTAAAGGAGGAATACCAAGAGATTGGAATTGACACTTTCTTGGCAAATTCAAAATATACTTTTTCTTGGTAAATGTTTTTATAGCTGGCTATAGGTGGCTTTTACAGTTGATAGGTCTAAAGATAGTTTGAAAAAGAAACGATTTTTAGTTGCATTATTTAAGTTAAATATATTTCTATTTCGATTGAATTAGCTCAAAGTAATAAAGCTTTTTTAGGTGTATTTCTCATTTAAAATTTACAAACTGAGTTCTTCTATTCATTCTACATTTCAAAGGAAATATATATACACAAACTTTACGTGAGTGAGTGCTAAGATTTTTGAAACTCTGTAAAACTGTGATTAGTAAACAATTGAAAAAATATCTAGAAGCAAGATACTTCAGAAAATTAGAAGATTGATTACAAAAACTAGTATCACTTTTAAATCATGATATAAAGATTGTCTCTACAATTTTTAGGAGTCAGACCCTGATGTTTACTTCGACGTTGTTCCAACAGTTTAGTAAATGCAGAGTGATACCCACGTGTATGTTTGAAATTGTGATTGCTTTATTCCATTATTTAATGCTTCAAGAAGACAATTATTGAAAGTTAATGTATTGGGTAGAGCAAGAATAACTGAGTTCAATGTTGTATTCATTATGTTATTGTTGTTCAAATCAAATTTTTAGCCCTGCTCTATGAAATTTAATCTTCCGTGTGATTTTCACATTTGGCGATAAATTATCATGAATATCAGGAGTAACAACTTAGAAACAGTAATAAATCAGTGCATTTTAAGAATTACAATGTTGTTCAAATTATAATGAAATTGAAAAAATTACATAAAGTCTCAGTTATATGGTTTCACACAGTGCAAAAGAGTTCAAATATGCTATATTAGTTGATTCGGTCTACACCTACTCTGGGTTTACAGTTGACTTCTGACAAATCTCCTGACAAAATAAACTAAATGGTACTGGTGTAGGGGTGTCTAATAAATATGCATTGATAGTGCAGTGCTGCATAATCTTTCTACTTAAGGCTGTAATAAAGCGTACAAGCATTCAATTGCTCAAAATGATTTAGTAGACCAAAGACATAAATGTTAATTATAATTGAAAACAAAGTTAATTAGCATATACATTAGCATTCATTATAATCTGAAACTTTTTAGAATCTAGCCAACCAGCTATAATCTTAGAAATGCAGCTCATAACAGCCAAACCAGTTCTTTGTTTGGCCACAAAATCATAAGTAATACGTTAGCTAATCAGGTGTGTACAGTTATTTAAAAAAAAGCAATAAGCAGCACAGCCTTATATTAATACACTTTTTTTGCGTCGATCGTCGCACTCTCATATTATATAAGTGTTACTTTCTTGTATAGTACGTCTATCAGCAATTAATTGATTTTAACATCAAATTAGTCGAAAAAAAAGATCGATTACGTTTTCTTTGTCTGAACCTTTAAGTCTTTAAACTTTAGGCTTTTATCAAGTTTTTCAGCTTTTACATTGTTAAAGAGTTCCATTGCCATTTTTGAACCTTTGTGTCTCAGTTGTTCAGTTGCATGATTGGTACTTAAATCCTATGATAATAATTGTACGTTTTGCAACAAAAATATTGAACTAAAATTTTATCAAACAAAAAATTATGATTGCAGTCAATCACAGTTAAACGCTGTAGTTTCATTTTGACTAATTACTCAATAAGACTACAACTCAAAGATTGTCGTGATTGTGGCTGAAAAGGCTGAAGTTGCTCTGCCATCAGCCACTAAATTGCAAACATGTGGCAATCTCAAGGCTGTGTTTTCTTGTTTCTTTATAATTACACCCGTACACCGCTTCTATGGGTCTTTTTTTTCACCGGCCCGGTAATTTTTCAGGCTTCATCTTCTTTATAGTGAGACTACAATCAAATCAGTCATTGTGAAGCAGATGATGTAGAGAAATGGAGAGATTTTGACCTTTCTTTTTTTTATTATCTGTAGATTTTAATTGTTTTCGATTAAATTGAAACGCTATCTTACTTTCGGAAAGAGTATTTGGGACGTAGTTTGCTTTCCCATATTTTTCTTGTATTTACCAATCACACACGCTATACGATTGATAAGAGATGTCGTTGAAAGTATTAAGAACAACTTCGACGAAGACACCATTTTGTGTTGAGTCTGCAAGATTAAGACGAACATTAATTGCAAATTGTAATAAATTCAATTCCACACTGACTCCTAAACAAAAAACATTAGCTAAATATCCAGATTTGAATCCACAAGATGTTTTAGAAACAGGAAGACCGGATTACGTTAAGCTTATCTTAACTTCAAGAGTTTACGACGTTATTGATGAATCTCCATTGACTCCTGCTGTCTCATTATCACAAAAGACTAATTCAAATGTTATATTGAAGAGGGAAGATTTGTTACCAGTTTTTTCTTTCAAATTAAGAGGAGCTTATAATATGATTGCCAATTTATCAGATGAAAGAAAATCAAAAGGTGTCATTGCATGTTCTGCTGGTAATCATGCACAAGGTGTTGCATATTCAGCTCAAAAAATGGGTATTCCAGCTACAATTGTCATGCCAGTCGCCACACCATCAATCAAATATAAAAATGTTAGCAGGTTGGGTGCCAGAGTTGTTCTTTTTGGAGAAGATTTTGATTCCGCAAAAGCTAAATGTACTAGTTTGACTGCTGAGCAAGGTCTTACAAATATACCACCTTTTGATCATCCATATGTTATAGCTGGTCAAGGTACTATTGCAATGGAATTGTTGAGACAAATTAAAAGTAACAAATTAAGTGCAGTTTTTGTGGCCATCGGTGGTGGTGGTATTATAGCTGGTATAACTTCTTATTTGAAGAGATTAGCTCCTCATGTTAAAATTATTGGTGTTGAGACTTTTGATGCTGATGCAATGAAGCAATCATTGGAAAAAGGAGAAAGAGTCACTTTAGCTAATGTTGGTAACTTTGCTGATGGTACAGCTGTTAAATTGGTGGGTGAGGAAACATTTGCCGTTTGTCAAGAATTTGGTGTTGATGAAATAGTGCTGGTTAATACAGATGAAATTTGTGCTGCAATTAAAGATGTTTTTGAAGATACAAGATCAATGTTAGAACCTTCAGGTGCCATGACTGTTGCTGGAATGAAAAAATATATAGAACAACATCCTGAAATTGAACATTCTAAAAACACATATGTTCCAGTCTTGAGTGGTGCAAATATGAATTTTGATAGATTGAGATTTGTCAGTGAAAGAGCAGTTTTGGGTGAAGGAAAAGAAGTTTTCCTTTCTGTTCAAATCCCTGATGTTCCAGGTACATTTTTACAATTACAAAAAATTATAGATCCAAGATTTGTTACTGAATTTTCATACAGATTCTCAGATGATGCCAAAAACACAGGGAAAGCAAACATTTTCACCTCTTTTTCAGTTATTGATAGAAAGAAGGAATTATCACAAGTGTTAAAAGGCATTGAAGAAGCAGGTTTTACTGCGTTAGATTTGAGTGATAATGAAATGGCTAAGACGCATTGTAGATATTTAGTTGGTGGTAAATCCTATGTTCCAAATGAAAGAATCATTGCATTTGAATTCCCAGAAAGACCTGGTGCTTTAACTAAATTTTTGGCCAACTTGCAAATGAACTGGAATTTAAGTTTGTTCCATTACAGAAATCAAGGTGATGATATTGGTAAAGTTTTGGCAGGTATTTGTGTCCCACCTGAGGATAACGACAAATTCGATGCTTTTTTGAAAGATTCATATAAGCACAAAGAAGTTACCGATAATGTTGTGTTCAAGGCATTCTTGACTAAGGATCCATAAAGTATCCTATTTAGCTAGCTTGTTTCAATCGGAAAAAGCCAGCTTTTCCTAATTTATTTATATAACGTTCTTTAATAAGAGTTTTCTTTTCGTATTTTTGTGTTTTATCACCTCCACAAAACTTAAAATCGTAAGTGTAGTTGTACCACATCAAACCCATTATCCAGATTTGAGTTAAAACGCACAGCCTTGATTTTTTGTTTTATAATTTTTCATTATGTCCCTCGATGATGTGAGATTTCGGATAAGTTAGTTATACAGTAATCATAGACACAGCAAAATGGACAGTAATAAACTGTGTGTTGAACAACTTCAAGTAACAAAGATTGTATAGTTCAGGCCCTTTGATAGCGTTAAGTAATGTTTTCCAGTGATCTTATGAAGCAAACGTCAATTAAGCGTTGTTATTCATTGTTGAATACTATATTTGTGCGACATCGTTTCTTTTCATCCACAAAATCTCTTTCAATAACGTCTAAAGAACTACCTTATAAGAATATAAGTAAAGAAAATCAATCACTGTTTATTAATAGCCATATAAATGATCCCAAATACCGATACAGATTACCAACTCTGGATCTTGTTCCTGCCCATTTTGGCGATGTATTGAATACTATACCGAGAAGTGAAGAAAAAGATTCTGGAGTTCAAATATTATATTGTTTGAATTCCAAAGATTTTCCATTGAATTTGAACGTGAATCATTTGAAAGAACTAGAGGACAAAAAGAACTTGACTGTAGATAGCATCAAATTTGTGATAACGATGATTGACAATGTCTCCTCTTTAGAATCCAAGCCAAATTCTTTCAATAACGAACATTTGGAGATTTACAGAGAATACTATTTTAAAGCACTTAGAGAATACATAGAATTGGAGAACCCCGAATTAAGACATATAAAATTACTCAAGTCTAATGTATTGATTGTAAGCAAAAAGATTCATAAAACAATAGTTAATGCGTTTGACGAACTATTTAATAATTCTGATAAATTATACTACGTTATTGGTCAAACAAATTCGGGTAAGACCTCAATAATCAAATCTTTTACCAAGAAATTTAAAGATATCGAACTTGCACTCAGGATGAAACCAAGTGGACCAGTTTTTCCAAGAATGAACATTTTCCCTACACCATGTACAACGAGATCCAATCAACTCTATCAATCTTCGACTTACTATAATTGGAAATTGGTTGATACTCCAGGATTTTTACCGATGAACTCACATGGTATTTATGGTTATTTAGAGGATGTCAAGATAAGACCAAGACTCATATCACATTTTCACAGAGACAATAGTGATAAAATAGTTCATTTACCAAACAACCATGTATTTACAATTGGTGACTACTTTTTTTTAAAGCCTAGTGGAACTTCAAACACTACTTACAATAAGATAGTTTTTAGAAGATACATGTTTGGATCAACAAAATGTTTAACAAACGATCAAGCTTGCGACTTGATGGACGCAAAGAATGCATCGTTTCAAAAGTATATAATTCCTAAACACGAAAGTAGATTTGACTTGGTGATCGAGGGAGTGGGATTCGTTGAAATTGAATTACAATCCTGCGATGATGAGCAGTATTGGACGATTGAAGTTCCTTCAAGACTCAAATTTATTACAAGAAGAAGTGAAAGAGATATTCTAAGTACGATTAAAAATGCACATGAGAAACAAGGTAACGAGTATAAAAAGCTGCTCAAAATTGATAACAACGCTGAATTTTAAGATGATGTTTTTCTGATTTGTCACACTCATTGCATTACTCATTTCTAGCTGTTTAATTCATATTAAAATTACCTATTGTTGTTATTAATATGTAAGTTATGTAAAAAAGATCTATTTAGAAAACAACCGAAAATAAAAAAAGAAATAAAGAAAATAAATTTACAAAAAGATATCAAAAATGTAGGCTTTAAAAACTAAGTACAGGAACAAAAGTGAAGATATGTGAGAGGGTTATTATCAAAAGACACTTGGTTTGGAAGCAAAATCCATCAAATGACTCTTTCGAAAATTATTTTTGTTTTTGAGCAGCAGCTTTTTGCATTGTCTTTTTCATTCTATAACTGAAAAGGAATAGACAGAATGGCAATAGAATGTTATTCAAAGCAATCCAAGCAACCAAAATACCAAAATGTCTACCAAGATCACCTCTATAGGTATCAAATAACAAGACTTTGTTTAGTTCATAAGAATTTTTGATTGGGAAAGCATAAGTAAATCTGAAAAATTGAGGACAAACTTCAACAGGAACAAAAGTAGCTGAAATGTTAGTAACAACAAAGAAAATCATCCAGAAACCCATCATTGGTGGTAAAAATGAAAAACAGATTAATCCCATATTTTCATTGGCACCACCGACAGCAGACATTGTCAAGAAAGAAATCATCCATTCAACACCAAATCCACCACTCCAAGTTCTATTTAAATCAATTTGGAAAGCACGATTGATACAACTGTAACCAAGAGATAAAAGTAAGAAATTGACTTGAGACAAAATCATTCTATAAACAATGTAGCTAAAGGTTGTCATTTTTGGTGCAACTTCTCCATTAAGTTTCATAAACCACATAAATTGGAAAAATGTAATAATAATAATATAAATTAAACCAACTTGTAAAGGAGCCAAGACAACCGGATCAGTAACATTATTACCATCAATCAATTGCATCAAAGGTGGATTTGTTAAAATTGTACCATTCTGCAAGGTTTGGAATTCTTGAGAGGTCAAATTACCTAAAATTTGAGGGTAAAATTGAGTCATTAAGACATCTGTGTAAGCTGAACTAAATGTAGAAAGAGCAGGTTCAACAAAACTTCTCATACCATTTAAATCTCTTGCAGTTTCATAATAGGATTGAACGAGGTTTGCAGTGAAATTTGTGTCAATATTTGACTCTTTAAAAGCTTTTAAGAATTCTGCTGATGCATTTGGGCTGTTGACATAGATTGCACCCCAGTATTTTTGTTTGAAAACAAGCTCTTTAATTTCAGCTTCTTCCATATAAGGTTTAAATTCCCATCCTAACATTGGCTGAATAGAAGGTATTTCAGCTGTTGCTTGCAATGCACGTGATAATACTAAATCTTGATTCGTCTCGTAACCGTCTTCCAAGACAACCACAACTTTCAAATTAACCAATCTCGAATTTCTTCCATACATCGAACCCCAATAAATAGAGAAAATACCAATCATAAAGAATAGCATGATACCCATAATGATTGGATATTGTTTAAAAAATGATTTTCTCATTGGTGCATTAAGAGCTGAAAAAAACCCAGCTTTAACAGGACCCTGAGGTTTAGACCCAGGATCTGACTCTTCATCTTTTTTGTGTTCAGCTTCATGTGAAGCTGTTTCAGCTGCTGCACCTGTTAAAACTGAATATTCGGTGTACTGAGTAACAGCTCTTGACAACTCTCTTCCGAAACTCTCATGATCTTCCTCTTCAATACCTTTTTCGACAGAAGCTGGATCAGAAGCATCAACTGCAGAACTTGATAATGAATCTGAAGTTGGTACAGGATATGGAATAATGTTATTCGAATTGCTCGAATCATTATTTGTTAAGTTTTTGTTAGACATGTCAGACATTTTTTAATTTTGTAATGTCAATAATTATGCGTTTCAGTAAGCAAGTCTATCAAATCTTCTCTAGTAGCAATTGACTGTTTTTTAAATATGTGGCTGAACTTAGTGTGCTATTTTTTATGATTTGCAGAATATCAAATTACTTATTATTAGCATAGATATTGTCACTAAACAATTGATTGCGATGTATAAAGAATGTGTGTTATTCGATTTTGAAGCAATATAAATAAACTAATAATCAACTAGAAAGATCGTCATCAACCAGAAAGCAGATATTGTTGCTTATTTATACTACCCAAGCACTTGTCAAGGAGATGAAGCTTAACTCCAGATGCATGCTAGTTAAGCAAATTTACAGTTTGGAGAGGCGCAAATTTTACTGAAAAAAAAAAACAGAAAACAGCGCCACTGCAGAAAAAGAAACGAGAGCAATGTAAATAACAATTTTAACTCCGAAGCTATTTCAGCCTTTGTTCGGATTTCAACTGTGTGTTTGAAAAATCACCGATTGGGGTCTTTTTTGACCATCATACCAGAATTACTCATGATGGTAAACTTTGGAATGCCTGTGCTGCTTTGTACAATCGCCGAAGCGCTTTCGTTGTTTTACTAATAACGAAAACTCAGAATTATGGGTCAAGGACGTGTAAGAGTTTTTGAGTTAAATTTAGTCTGCCGAAAAAAAAAAGTCTTGAAGATAAATAACATTCTCGGTCAATTCAAAAGCGAGAAGGTTTTAAAGGAACAACATTTCAAACAGGTCTTACACCTTTTCTTTGTTTTCAGCAGTTTCTACAGCTCTTGAGGATGATGTTTGTAGTCTTTTATTTCTGCTCGAATTCGATAAAACTGTAGTGAGTTTGTCTATCTCTTTTGCCTACATAATATGTGCATACACTCACATATGATTTTCTATGTACTACAACTACTTACAACAATATCCCTGTACCTGCATGTATATTATTGCGTTATGTTTTGAACCCTTTCTTTGAATGAGTTTTGGAAGTTTCAAAGTTGACTTCGCTTTGATTTGTTACTCAATTGTTGGTTTTCAGGACGATCAAAGACTCGGACCTATT
Organism: Ogataea sonorensis; assembly: GCA_037951595.1. NCBI lineage: Eukaryota > Fungi > Ascomycota > Pichiomycetes > Pichiales > Pichiaceae > Ogataea > Ogataea sonorensis. The sequence continues at coordinate 29,784 of JBANDG010000007.1, forward strand.
ATTTAACGTTTTACTAATCTGTCAGAGATACGTTTTCAATACAAGTAAAATTTGTCTCATTTCAAAAGCTTTAAAAAGTAATTGTGGATTTAAACTCTTGCATTAATTGTTTCATTTCCAAAACACAATTGATTATTGAGACGGATTACAAATAGATAGCTTATAACCGACGGAATTAAATCCTTTCGCGGTTTGTAACCATTTCTGGACAAACGCCGAATTAAATCCGAACTGTGATGATTTATATAAAATAATATTAGTAACCAAGATATATATCAAGATACACCAACAGTAGAGTGTAATGTCATCCAGTTTCTGGCAATCACAACTTCTTGTGGTCAGAGTACAACAAATCAGCAACTTTTTGCATGTGAAAAACTGAAAACTACCCAATTTATTTACCGAAACCTAACTGTTCATCTGCTCGGTTGAAGCTTGCCGAAGAGATGCCGAGAGAGGAGTACGTACGTCTGGTTGTTTGTATTGTATGCTGGTATAGTCTATACAGTACCGGGCATTCCAAACAAACAGTGATTGAGTTAAGCCTGTTGATTGCTAAGATGTGAATTACCTTTGGTGTTAGAAAGAACTATATAGTACTCCAGATGAACTGCGTCAAGTTGCGTTTTCACCAACTAAAGACAAAATATTATGAATTAGATTCACTATACCGAATTCTTGGACAACAGAGCATCCGTTTAATGATAGTTTATCTTGATTGGCGTCGTTAAGCATATAAATATAACGGGTTGAGAGATGAAATCTTGAAGAGTTCAAGGAAGACTTAGAAAAGCAAATGACAACCAGAATCCACCAAACAGCAATAATTTATAACCAGCCCAAGTAATACCAATTCAGCCAACTAAAGCGTATCAAGTTTTCTACGCTTTTGAAACAGACCTAGTAAAAACACAGGTTGCACTGACAGCAGCCAAACCTAGTCTGCAAAGTCTTTTGTGATCTGAACAATGTGAATTTTAACAAATATTTTTGTACAGGGAATACTGAAAACTACCCGTCTTTCTAAACAATTTGTTTGTCCAGAAAAGCAGCAACTAAAATGATCATTTTAATCGTTCGCTGTATTTTTCTGAAACAAAATTTATTTTGAGTTCAGTAGGTTGATTAGACACAAGCGGATACTTCTGTTCTCTTTAAAATAAGTTACAGGTGTCTTTTCGTTGAAGTTGTAGAATTCAGATCAAAAGAGTTTTTAGCTTATCCCAAACTATAGTAAGAAACCAACAAATACTGACACACTATACACCTGTATAACGTTTAATAAAATACAAATTCTGTAAATCATTCTTTCAGACAAATTTATCATGGTAATCATTCTTTTGTTGGGAAATCACACTTATGCCCGACTTCTCACTAAGTCGTTATACAAAAAACAAGTAGTTTTCGGTCCTAATAATTTATTTGAGTCTTTATTGCCTAAGGTGGGAGGGCTATTTACTTACATAGCAAGATTTGACTAAATCTATAAGGAAGCCCAATTTTAAAAAATCATCGTCACCAACCTGGTCCCTTGCATGATAATCGCCGCCAAAAAGTTTCCCACTCGTGTTAAGTATGATATTCCTGCTATCCAATTGACTAATTAATTTACCTATTTGTGATGCTAATACTTTATTTTTTAAGTTTGAGTGGTCACCAACAATTACAACAGGCACAATACTACTTGTGATGTTGTCAACCGGTTCTTCTTCATCTTCATCATCTTCGTCAAGATAATCCTGATAGTGTGTTATTGGTTTTTTGGATTCAGATAAGGTAGGTAGTTGTAAATCGTATGTTGTATCAATCTCGCCATTCTTGGCTAGCTGTATTATGATTTTGTTTGAAAATTCGGTAATGGAGCAAGTCACTTCATCATTGTCAAGTTTTCGTGTAAGCTCTCTGCAGCTGGTTATAAAATCTGTTTTCTCTAAACTCATGGCAATGGTTTTTCAAGTACGATCAAAATCACTAAAAAAAGAATATGTTGACTATAGATGAAGCACATTCATGTGTTAATAACTAAGCATTTACTGAATATAACTATACTTTTGAAAAAAGAGCTTGAAAATATGAAAAAAGAAAAAATTTCGGAAAAACTGAAAAAAAAAAGTGAGGCTTTATAGGCAAGGTAAACATTTGAGAGTATGCTATGATACAAGAGATCAGAACGTGTTTTTAATATAATATATAAGCTTTACTATCAACTATTAGCATATGGATTCACAACTATGACACAAAGTTTACTTCCGAATGAGAGTAAGCCCGATTCGGTGATACCTTTGACCAAAAAGTCCAGGGTGAAAAACTCACTAGTTCACATATTATCGAACATATGTAGTTTTCTCTACTTGTCTATATTAATGACTTTGGCATTGATTTCTTACTTTTATCACACTTATATACACGGACATAACAGAGACGATGTTGAATCAAGTGCTCCTGCATATCCAAACAACAAAATAATAAGCAAACATGGAAAATTGAAAAAGACGACAAATCTCAGCTACTATGTGGAATTAATGGGACTACAACTTTTGGAATACAGAATATTGACCAAAGATGGATTTGTTATCACTTTACAAAGAATTGTAGACCCACATAAGTCACATGCACAGTTGAGTTCATGCAAACCTGTGTTGTTGATACATGGGCTTTTGCAATCTTCGGGCTCGTTTGTTACAGGTGGATGTAAAAGTATTGCATATTTATTAACAACGCATAATTACGATGTGTGGTTGGGTAATAATAGATGCGGATTTACACCACAACACATAAATTATGATAACGATGATCCCAGAATGTGGGATTGGGATTTAAAAGAGATGGCAACTTTTGATCTAACATGTATGATTGACGAGATTTTGAAAAATTGTACCAACTTCAATAAAGTCTCAATTATTGGGCATAGTCAGGGAACCGCACAAATAGCGATGTTACTGTCAGAAGAATATCAGCTCAACTATCAAGATAAAATTGAAAAAGCAGTACTACTGGCACCTGCATTGTTTGGTGGATCTTTGTTAAATTCGAAATACTTTATCAGGTTCATAAAGTCATTACCAAACTCGCTGTTCAATGTGTTTTTTGGATACACTTCTTTTATGCCGATTATGATGTCTTTGAGAAACTTGATTGTCACCACGCCCATGTTTGGTAATTGCAGTTATGCAATGTTTAGTTTCTTGTTTGACTGGAATGATTATCTTTGGGATCCTGAACTCAGGCCCATTCACTTTATATTTTCTCCTGTCTATATATCTGCAAAATTAATGAAATGGTGGTTAAGTAACGATAACGGGCAAGGTTTCCAAAAGGGTAAGTCTATATTGGATGATAGCAAAGTTTGGTTCAATGATAAAGTGCCTCCAATTTTTTTGGTCATTGGTGGGCAAGATAAGTTAGTCGATGGCGATTTGTTAGTTGATCATATTCAAAGCAAAGAGCCGTTCATGAAAGAAAAGTTTCAATATTTGAAGATAGAAAATTATAGTCATTTAGATGTCTTATGGGCAGATGATGTTGTACAAGTTGTTGGAAGTAAGTTGATAGAGTTTTTAAAATAGTAGATCATAACTAATAATATAACGGATAAACTTTGCGAAAAATTTTATTTTCTGCACTTGGTAAGTTGTCGTTTTAAAAGCAGTAGCTAATCAAATTGTTTTTACAAATTACTACCGTTTTCATCGATAACAGCCATATCCAAAACTTCAAGCAAACCTTTTCTAGTTTTGATCAACTCCAGTAATTCTTTGTAATTTTCAGGTTCAATTAAACCAACCAAGACAGTCGATTCGTTTTCTTTAGAAACTGTTTCAATGTTTGCAATCAATCTTTCTTTCAATTCAGTTTCTAACTTGGAAAATTCTTCGTCAGGTAAAGTAATTCTTAGCTTCATCTTAGCTCTTGCAATTGGAATAATTTGTTTTTCAACTAAAACTTTAATAGCTTCCAAAGCTTTACTCTTTGCAGCTTTAGCATTACTAGTACTCATATTGAACTTCAACTCTTTCAAAGCCTTATCAATCATAGTTGGAGGATATCTCTTTCTACTTTTCGGATTTATACATTTTGTTGATATTATAGTTAAAATCTCATTGTGTAGTTTTTCGTTTTGCTGACTTCTTTCCTTTTCACTTAGCTGAATTTCACCTTTTTTCAGAATCTCCAACACTATTGTATCTATATCAGTAGTCCCAAAACTTTTCATTAATTCATCACTTGGGGCAACTTGTCCTTTGGAAACGTTTAAAAAAACTTGCGGAATTTGTAACACTTCATCAAGATCCTTTTCAACTCCGGATCTATAATCTTGTACTTTATTTTGATAACATGCAATTTCAAATCTTTTTTTACCTTTTTTCATTCTAACCAATGAGACATTGGTTAGTTTGATTTGCGATGATGGTTGGTTGATTTTACCCATAGTTTTCTATGCTATTAGTTGGTTTTCTTACTGTCTTGTTCCAATTTGAAAAAATACAAATGTGAATTCATATAACTTTAATCACACTTCATTTATCTTGAAATGTACCTGGATTGTCTTTTTTTTCAGTCTCAAAAAAATTTTTTTTTCTTTTTATATAGTAGTTCACGTGATCTTTCGAGCACCTGCAAAACTGTTAACTGTATTTAAAGCTACAAATGACTAAATCGGACAAATAAAAACGTCAAAACATACATGTTTCATACATAATATATAACAAACGTATATATAACTTTAGGCAACAACAGTTGTTGTTTGAGAAACAGTGACATTTCCAGCATCGTTCACGTTTTCTCTAATTTTGCTGCTTTTTTTAGCTTCTTTCAATTTATTGGACTTGACTAAAATTTCATTGGCTTTATCTAAAACCGAAAAATCATACTGTTCTTTATCGTAATCTTTCCATTCAAACCCTAAGTCGTTCAAATCTTCAACTGAAGATGGCAGTTTTTCAACACTTTTTTCGTTAAACTTTTTGTTTATGAATAAATTTTTGATTTCGATAGCGTTTTCTCTAATTTTAAGTTGCGAGTCATTCCAACCTAGAGGCCATAAACCTTGTTCCGGATTTTTTGAATTAATTAGATCTTTGAGGAGTTCAATCGAGTAATGAACGTCCTCGGGATAAAGTATGTCGTGGAATTTAGGACCTTCACCTTTTTTAGATAAAATTTCAACTTCATCTTTAGCAAGTTCCTCAAGAGAAGGTAATTCAATTCTATGACTGAAGATTCTAGCAACCCAGGCGCTTTGAATTTCAGCAGTTTTAAAAGGTAAAACAAATCTTGGAATCATGATAAAAGCCAAACCTGGATGGTTAATACTGATAGATTGTTTGTACAATCCATGAAATCTTGCTCCATCGGTAATCAATGGTTTGTCAGATTTATTGATTTCGTTGAAAAATGGAAAGTGTCTAAGGAATCCAGTTGCAAATATAACTTTTTCAACATTTTCCAACTTTGAACCATCAACAAAATAAACTGTTTTAGATTCAGCATCAAATCTTTCAATATCGGGAACAGTTTTAACTAATTCAGAATCCCCATAATTTGTAATATTTTCACTTCTAACACTTTTATAAATAATTTTATCAAAAGTTGAAGCTAATTGCAAAGATATATCAATTCCTGAAGCGGATGTACCAACAACCAAAATTTCACCTTCAACATCAGCAAATTGTCTAATTGGATGTCTGTAAAATTTCGAATGAGTGACTGAATTTGGGAATTTAGTTCTCCACTCGGATAATCCTGGTCTATCAGGCAAATATGGTAAATCATAATGTCCAGAAGCTACAACAATTGCATCAACTATAATAATTTGATCAGGAGAATTTTCACTATAAACCGAACCACCTTGAGTATCATCATTAACAGATCTATAAACGATTTGCCATCTCAAATCTTCAAGCTGTTTAACATCAATAACTTTAGTACCATACTTGATATTTTCATGTAAATCCGATGAGTAATTTTTCAAAAACTCCAAGACTATCTCTCTTGGAGGAAAAATTGAAGTACCTTTTGGAAATTTATAACCATTGAGTTCCATTAATTGTAAAGGAGTATTTGTATCTAAATTTTCATAAACAGCACTTGGCCAAACATACTTATCTTTAGTTAATTTGTAAGATTTAACAAGCTTGTTATGTGGATCCAAAGATGGAACGTTCAGTTCAGATTCATCCTGGTAATTTTCATCGTGGTAATTCCACAATCCGCCAGCTTGGAATCGTCTTTCGAATCCAATAACTTTGAACCCTTCTTCAAGAAGAGCTCTCACAGCGATTGCTCCCGAAGAGCCGATACCAATAACACCAACAGTTTCAATTTTACGTAGTTTAAACTCGGTGATTTTGAATTGATGAGAATAGCGTTACAGAAAATTAAGTTGAAGTCAGCGAAAAGATTGCAATTGTTATCTATGTGAGCAAGAAACTTAAAAGGATCTTGGGCAACTTAAATAAAAAAAAAAAAAAATACACATCTGACCTGACTTTAGTGTTAAAAGTAACAAGCATTGATTTCAAATCAGTTCAAACAATATGGTCTGACTCGAGTGAAGAAAATGCCCAAACTGGGGCATGATTGGTAACTGATAACTCCAAACCCACCACATAAGTTGCACGCACACAACCACCACAACTACAACTACAACCACAACTACGAGTAAATCTGCATCTAGTATAAAAAATCTGATACTAAATCCTGTAACTTATATGTGACTTTACATGTACGCTCAAAGGTGATGGCTTTGATGTAAAGAAACTGACTATCAATGATAAATTTCATACTTTAATTTAGATAAAAGTGTGATTTAAAAAAATAGTGGCGCTTAACTGCAATTTTTGATTTTCTTCTTAATCGGAGAATTTTAGAACATCACGTGAACAAAAGATAACAATTTCTTATAGCACAGCCTCACGATAAAAAGCCATACATGTGAGCCGGGTAACTTTTTTACATTAAAAGACTTTAAAAGTCGATCGACGGTGGGGTTATTACTTAGCGTCGATCGACTGTAATCGACCACAGTCGACTCAAATACTTTTGCTTGTAATCACTCTTAGTTACATTTACTTACTTTATGCAAAATGCTGATGCTGGTGGTGTTAATGATATTACTTATGTACCTCACTATAAACTATTATTAATCATCCCCAATTGATCCAGCTTTTTAGCGATATCGAGAACCAACGATTGGTTAATTAAGGAAAACTGGATCAACTGCTCATCTTTATCATGCGAGTTTCCGTAACTAGACATTAATTCACTCTTTTTCTTCAAATGTTTGAGACCAATAACTAGTTCGTTGATTTCTTTTAGCAACTCATAGTCGCTTGATATTGATGGTGACTGGTAAAGTGACTGCGACTGCTGTTTTTTTGAACAAGTGTCTTTCAAATGGTTCAAAATAGCATCTAGTTTGTCACTGACTACATTCAAACTAGCTTCGGTGGATTCACCCAAGTTGTGCAAAATATTTTCTTTATTTGTAGTGTTGTTTTCTTGTGCAACTAATTTGGTCAAACTATCAGCTTTCTCTATTGTATCAAGTACTATCTTTTCCACCTTTATAGGGTTTATACTTAGACTTATTAATTTCTCACCATCGACTTGCCTATGTTTTCGACCACTTATAGGAATAGTTTCAAATTGAGTGGTTTCAGTCAACGGATCAAAGCTTATTGTAGAGATTTCACACAAAAGGTCTGATTGGCTGGATTCATTCTTAGCATCAAAATTCCTCAATGACTTGTGAATTAGTAAATGCATGCACCGCGTCGTTGTTTTAATTTCTGAAACGACATTTTCAATCAATTTTATCCCATTCAAATCCTGCTTTGACTTCTTAACAATGCAGTTGTCTGTACCTGCTATCAGACTCTGGTTATCTGAGAGTTGATAAAACCCAATAAATTGTAAGTGTGTGTAAATCTCTTTGTACAACTTTAGTTTATCTGTCAAATCTTTCACCACTTGTGAGACTAGACAGGATTCATCACTAATAGCACCACTACCATTATTATTATCGCTGAAATTTACGTTCAACTCAAAACTTTGAAAAATCGATATTGTATCCTGTGCCTCATTTTCAATTCCTAAGAGACCACCTATCAGTATAGAGTCTTTTCCGTCCAAGCCAAGAACACTCAGCCTGTAAAGCGAGTCCGATATACTAAGCAAAGCTAGCGGGTGAATTACTGCCGTGGACATGTTTAGTTTTTCGCTTAGTTGATAGAAAAATCACTCAATTGTGATAATATGAGACACATACAAAAGACCTTGAACCAACTTAATCATCTTGTAGCTCTGAAAGTGAATCATGTCAAATTGGCTTAAACTATTTGATTACGTTATGTATTATGTCATTTGCCAAAAGAGTCTATTAACCGGTTATCAGCGGCGTTTAGCTTCGGATGGCCTAAATCCAGTTTTATCTACTGAAGATAGAGACAAACACCAAGACAGATGGTTTAATGGTTAGCGAGTAGATTTATTTGATTGGTTGACTAGTGACGAACAGCAAGCATAGACTAGATAAGCAAAACTTTAGCCTATTTTGCAGTGTAATCAATTGAGTCATTTAACACTCCGTAGTATCATCATGGCTAGCTATATAAATGCTTTCGTTTCCCCCAAAACTAAAGATATTTCGGACGGACATTAAGTTTAATTGAGTTTGTAAAAAGGTAAGAAAACTTCACTTTATAAATATATATATCTATTTAAAGGTATCTATTTTTTTTGATCTATAACTTTCTCTCTCCCCTCCCCTACCGTTCCCTGTTGTAAGCCAATGTCTGCTCAATCAAAAAAAATCACCTTTTCGTTAAACTGGCAAACTGAGCCATACCACATTTCGATTTATCTTGCTCAGTCCAAGGGCTATTTCGCTGAACAAGGATTGGATGTTGCCATTTTGGAACCATCCAATCCAAGTGATGTCACTGAATTAGTTGGCTCGGGTAAAGTTGACTTAGGTTTGAAAGCTATGATTCATACATTGGCTGCAAAAGCCAGAGGTTGGAACGTGACTTCAATTGGATCTTTACTAGACGAACCATTTACCGGTGTCTTGTACTTGAAAGGTAACGGAATTGAAGATGGCAATTTCAAGTCTTTAAAAGGTAAAAAAATTGGGTATGTTGGCGAATTTGGTAAAATTCAAATTGATGAATTGACAAAGTATTACGGTATGACTCCACAAGATTATACTGCTGTTAGATGTGGTATGAATGTTGCTAAAGAAATCATTGATGGTAATATTGATGCCGGTATTGGTATTGAGTGTGTTCAGCAAGTTGAATTGGAAGAATACTTGAGAAGTCAAGGTAAAGACATTGATCAAGTTGGTATGATGAGAATTGACAAGTTGGCAGAATTGGGATGTTGTTGTTTCTGCACTGTTTTGTTCATTGGAAATGACAATTTTATCAAGGAGAATCCTGAAAAGATTGGCAAATTCATGAAGGCAATCAAGATGGCTACAGATTTTATTCTTGGTAATCCAATTGACGCTTTTGAAGAATTTTGTTCAATTAAACCAAATTTAAACAATGATTTGAATTTCAAAATTTTTGAAAGATGTTTTGCTTATTTGAGTGAATCATTATACAATGTCGATAGAGATTGGCAAAAAGTTAATAATTACGGCAAACGATTATTAGTTTTACCATCTGATTTCAAGCCAAATTATACAAACGAGTTTCTTTCATGGCCAAAACCTCAAGATGTCAAAGACGCTGATGAAGCTCAAAGATTGATGGGTTTGCATCAAGAATACTGCAAGTGCAATGGTGGGTACCGTAGATTAGTTTTGAACGGTGTCTGAATAAAAAGTTTGGTATTGGGGAATATCAAACTTTTTGTTGGGAGAGAGAGAGATAGAGAGATTTTTTTCACTTTTGTTTTTGTGTATTGAATGTATTCAGAGAGTATCATTCAAATAAGCGAGTAAATTTTGTAACAAACTCTTTTGCATATCTTTTGACGTAAGACATACGTTGTGTTGCCCTGCGTTATAATTCAAGGGTAATGCAAATCAACAACTGAAGTTTAACTGTGACGTAGACAGGTAGGAATTACTCAGACTTTAGTGACATTCCGTAGTTCATCTAAGTGTGAGTCGGAAAACACGCTAATTTAAGGATGCTGTTGCTCATCACGAATCCAAACCCAAATAATCCGCAAATACCGAACAGAAGCTAACAGGTTGCCTGTTGTTGATCTTTTGATATGTATCAAGGGCAACCTAGCGCCTCATTGACTAATTATTACCCCGCGATATTGATATTGATTTAACATGCACGCTATTGAGCATCGTGTTGTTTGTAACTTAATTACACTTTTGATAAAAAAGCGGAGCAAATATCAATCAAAGTGGGTGAACACAACTAGATGGCTGCTAATGACAAATCTCAAAGTATCTATCTTCTCCACTTGTTTGTGTATCCACAAACAACAACATCTTTCCAGTCTGTCGTCACTCACTTTCTATTGGATCATTTTCGTCAGTCATCATCGCTCGCACATGGAGTTTCTTTTTTTGTTTGTAGTTGTTTCCGCTTTTCTGGACGCTTTGAATTTTCCGAAGCAAAAATAAAAACATGAGCCGCTTGATGCACTGCAATTATTTTTCCATTTTTTATTTTAAAAGAAAAATATGTAAACTGCACTGCATGATGCAAGTTTACTAATCTGTAAATATATATATATAAATATGCGGCTTGTTTTTATTTTTATACGGGGCTGAGACAATTTGAACAATAGAAATAACATTTGGCTTGTGCTCGTGGCTGCAACACAACGGCAGTTGGAAAAATGTAACCTGATCGTGAATCAAGATGGAGAAATGTCGGAACAAGTATTTTTCGGCATTTGGACATGTCTGGGGGGTCACCTCATATTCATACGTGCCTTTTTCAATATTTGTCTGGAAGGAGAATTAGAAATCAGCACTCTATACCTACACTGCATGTACCCCACTTGCCTTGCCCTTCGCATAAACCGACTTGGTCACTTTCCCCAAACTGAAGTATCCGTCCGATAAAATTAAACTACTGTTTTTTTCTTTTTTCTTGGAACGGAGTCAGAATTGCCTAAATAGTGAATCCCCGTCTCAGTATTTGAGTTACCCCAGGAAACTTGCAGTTGGTATTTTCAAATTCATGCATCTCGGAACTGGTTTTAGTGGAGGTGTTGAAAGTTTTGAGTTTTTGAAAAGTTGGGTTTCTACTGAACAACAACCTCAACAAGATATTCCCCATGTTGACGACAAATTCATATGACTTTTCTGATCACTTATAAATTGGACCAATTTTTCTCTTTTTGATTTAGATTTCCTTTTGCTTTCAAACTATTATTTTCATAATTCTTTTCAATTATAAATAATTACCATTTTACATTATATATATATAGAAAAACATTGAAAAGTTTTTTGCTGAGCAAATTAATTTTTTAAAAAACACAAAGTAACAAAATGGCATCTTTCGACGTTGAAAAAATCTTATCTGAATTAACACTTACTGAAAAAGTCCAACTTTTATCATTAAAAGACTTTTGGCACACAACTGATATTCCACGTTTAAATATTCCATCATTACGTTTATCCGATGGTCCAAACGGTATTCGTGGTACTAAATTTTTCCGTGCTGTTCCATCCGCATTGGTTTCTTCAGGTACCGCTTTAGCGTCAACTTGGAATACAGAATTATTAGAACAAGCTGGTACTTTGATGCAAGAAGAAGCTAAACATAAAGGTGTTCATGTTATCTTAGGTCCAACCAGTAACATCCAAAGAAGTCCTTTAGGTGGTAGAGGTTTTGAATCTTTCTCTGAAGATCCAGTCTTATCCGGTTTAGCATCTGCAGCTATTATTAATGGTATTCAATCTAATGGTGTTCAAGCTTGTTTGAAACATTATGTCACCAATGATTTTGAAGATGAAAGACAATTTGTTAATGCTAGTATGTCTGAAAGAACTTTAAGAGAAGCTTACTTATTACCTTTCCAATTGGCTGTTAAGTACTCTAACCCAGGTACTATTATGACTGCTTATAACAGATGTAATGGTGAACACGTTTCTCAATCTAAAAAATTATTAGATGGTGTCTTGAGAGATGAATGGAAATGGGATGGTTTAATCATGTCCGATTGGTTTGGTGTTTATGACATTGTTAAATCAATTAATGCAGGTTTAGATTTGGAATGTCCAGGTGGACCAGCTATGATGCGTAAACATGATTCAGTTCGTCATGCAATTAATTCAAGAGAAGTTAATATTGATGTTGTTGATGAAAGAGTTAGAAATATCTTAAGATTAGTTAAAAAGGGTATTGAATCTGGTATTCCATTCAATGGTCCAGAAGATACTTTAAACAATACTCCTGAAACTTCTGCTTTATTAAGAAAAGTTGCTCAAGAAGCAATTGTCTTGTTGAAAAATGAAAATTCAATCTTACCATTAAAGAAAGAAGAAAAAGTTGCTTATATTGGACCAAATGCTAAGATTGGTAGAATCTTTGGTGGTGGATCTGCTTCTTTAAGTCCATACTACAACAAAGACATTTATTCTGCTGTCACTGATAAATTAGGTTCTGCTCCACCTTACTCATTAGGTTGTTCAATTGACAAAGATTTATTAGATTTGGGTAAATTCTTATCTTTTAACGGTGAAAAGACTGCATCTTTCAAAGTTTTTGATAAACCAGCTGAAGATTCTAATCGTAAATTATTAGATGAATTCACCTACAATTCAACCAAATTCTGGTTATTTGATTACAAAAACGAAAAACTTGATAGTGATTTATACTACATGGATATTGAAGGTGAATTTGTTCCAGAAGTTACTGGTACTTATGAATTCAAAGTTTGTGGTTTTGGTACAACTCTTTTATACATCGATGGTGAATTATTTATTGATGATAAGACTAGTCAAAAACCAGCTCCTCCAGCTTTAGGTGCTGGTTCATTAGGTGATGTTAAAAAAGTTCAATTGAATGCAGGTCAATCATACAAGATTAGAATTGAATTTGGTTCTGGTCCAACTTTTACTTTACCTTCTGAAAACATTTTCTCTGTTGGTGGTGGTTCTTTAGCTGTTTCTGTTCATTTCTTTGAAGAAGAAGATGCTAGAATTGCAAATGCTGTTGAAGTTGCTAAATCAGCTGATAAAGTTGTTTTATGTATTGGTACCTCTGCTGACTATGAAAGTGAAGGTTTTGATAGAACTGAAATGGACTTACCAGGTGCTCAAGATAAATTAATTAATGCTATCTTGGAAGTTAACAAAAATGTTATTATTGTTAACCAATCTGGTACTCCAGTTACTATGCCTTGGATTGATCAAACTCCTGCTGTTGTTCAAGGTTGGTTCAATGGTTGTGAAAGTGGTAATGCAGTTGCTGATGTCTTGTATGGTGATTATAATCCTTCTGGTAAGACCAGTTTGACTTTCCCAGTTAGAAATGAAGATAATCCTGCTTTCTTATCATTCAAATCAGACAATGGTGAATGTTACTATGGTGAAGGTGTCTTTGCCGGTTACAAATATTACGAAAAGACAAAGACTCAACCATTATTCGCTTTTGGACATGGTTTATCTTACACTTCTTTCAAGATTGAAGAATTAACAACTAAGATTGACGGTGAAAACTTGGTTGCTTCTGTTAAGGTTACCAATACTGGTTCATTAGATGGTCAAGAAGTTGTTCAATTATATGTTGCACCACCAACAACTACAACTTTAGTTGCAAGACCTGTCAAAGAATTGAAAGGTTTCAAGAAAGTCTCATTAGCAGCAGGTGAAACCAAGGTTGTTACTATTGAAACACCAATTAAATATGCTTGTGCTTATTATGATATTGAACGTTTCAAGTGGAGTGTTGAAAAGGGTGAATACACTGCTTTAGTTGGTAACTCTTCAACAACAGCTGATTTATCATCCAAGTTTGCTATTGAAAAAGCTTTCTTATGGTCAGGTTTGTAAATCAAATTTATATAAATATGTTTTAGTTATGATTTGTATTTTCACTTTGAAATAAATGTTTTGAGCCATCTTATGAAATTTTCTTGGTTTTGAAAAATATAAAATTACAAGTAAATTAGTTGTGCGTTATTGCATAAGACGAAAAATAACGTGATTCTTTTGTTACTTGATTTTTTGAAGTACTGGTAAAAAATACAGCTCAAAAATAATTAGTATGTGAAGCGTAAAAGTTGAAACTAAATTAAAAAACTTGACAATAAAAGAGAGTGAAGCATAAAATTTATATAAAACATTTATAATTAATAAAAGCATAAAAGAAAAGAAGCATAAAATTTATATAAACCATTTATAAGTAGTAAAAGAATAAAAGAAAAAAAGAAAGCAAAAAATTTATATAAACCATTTATAATTAATTAAATCTAATAATAACAAAAATTGGATCTAAATGAATCAGAATCATTTTTAAGAGAATTCCAAATGTTCGATAGATTCCTTTTCTTTTTCTGGAACTCTTTCAATATCAAGAGCAGATTCATCACCGTCGAAAATTCTAGCGATTTCTTCCAAAGAGTGACCCTTTGTTTCTGGGTAAAAGAAAAACATATTCAAAGTGATCAAAACTAATAAACAACAGAAGAAGATGTAGTATTTCCATCCAATATTGTCCATAGCAATTGAGTTACAGAAAGAACCAATAACCAAAACAGAGTAAATAGTAAATTGAATCACTGTTAAACCTTTAGCTCTTAAGTGATATGGGAAAATTTCTGTTGGATAAGCAATAACTAATGGAGTGAAAGCAATATCATAATGGAAGAAGAAGATGAAAATAAAAGCCACAACACCTCTACCAACACCTTTATTACCATCTTTGTCAAACAACGCTGATAAAACTGTCCAAATGACATAAGAAATACACATACCGGTACCAGACCATAAGAATAAAGTTCTTCTACCAAGACGATCAACCATCAATGCAGCAAAAATAGCAGCCAAAAAGTTGAAAATTTGTAACAACCCATTAATTAAAGTTTGTTTTGATGAAGAAGTAATACCAATAGTGTTCAAGACTAAAGTAAAGTAGTAAGAAACAACACCATTACCAGACCATTGTGAAGCAATAGCTAATGTAATAGTAATATACAATCTCTTTCTGTTACCAGGCGTTTTAATTAAATCTTTGTAAGAGGTGGATTTAGCAACAGAAGTTTCGAAATCCAAAGCTTCGATAATTTCAGACATTTCAACATCGACTAATTCAGAATTTTCATCACCACCAGCATGATATTTAACCAGTAAAGCTCTTGCTTCATCAATTCTGTTTTTAGAAATCAACCATCTTGGAGATTCAGGAACCCACCACATGAATGCAAGTTGAATAATTGGATAAGCTGCTTGCAAGATAGTTGGAATTCTCCAAGACCAAGAATCATTTCTTGTTGAAGTACCATAAGCAGTCCAAGAAGCAACAATAGCACCTAAATAATAAAAAGTGTTGAATAAAGCGGTAACCTTACCACGATGAGATGGATAAGCAAGTTCTGCAATAATCATTGGGGAAGCTTGAGCAGAAAGTAAACCACCAGCACCAACAATGAATCTTGCAACAATTGTTTGAGCTAAAGATTTAGCAGAGGCTTGAATAATAGTTGCAACAATAACACCAACAGTACCAATAAATAAAGCAGGTTTTCTTCCAAATCTATCAACAATCCAACCGGCTAAGAAAGCAATTATTATACAACCAAAAGATTGAGCAGCGTTAACAAAACCTAACATAGTACCTCTAGGGTTACCAAATTCATCTCTCCAATATTCTAAAGATTGTAAACCATTCATTAAAGAACCATCATAACCACCAGTAGCAGTAGATAATAATGGAATAAGTAAAATAAGGTTCAATTTTAACAAATAGCTAATTTGAAACCAATATTTATCGTGTTTTGGTAACACTCTGGCCAAAGCAGGACCAACAATTTGCTCAACTGGCGTTGTTTTAATTTTGAAAAATTTCATTATATAGTAGTATTCAATGAATATTAACAAATAATGTAGAAGTAAGTTTATAAAAAGTTTATCGTTCTAAGAGATGCGTAAGTAGAAAAAGTAAAATAAGAATATGGAAAAACCCATGTTAAGAGAAACCACTGTTGTAAACTTTCAGGATAAATATATTTATACTTATAAGATTTTGGAATTTTCGGAAGATTGAATTGATCCAGGAACGTAAAATTCCTGAAACGACACACTAAACCGGGGTACAGCTATTCTGGATGCATTAGATACAGTCACCACATATTTTCAAAATAGGAATGTGTATCATTTATTGTTCCTGTTTTGAATTTGCTTGATTTGCTACCACATCACCCACCCAAGTGACCCACCCATTTGAACTTCTAAACTCATTTGTGCCACTTGTATACTACCACCCCTAATTAAGTTTCTACAACACCGAACACTTCCCTGCTTCTCGCGCCCCACCAACCCCACCACATACCTCCTCCACTTTTTAAAGCAACTTGACTGCATAATGCAGTGCATATTCTATAATTCTTACCCCAAATTTTATAACTAGTGTGAGGCTATTGTTATAATTTAGTGAGGCTGATGTTTTTTTATTTTTTTTTCTATTTTTGCAATTAAGTGAGCAAACTCAATGTGGCGCTGCGCATGACATCTTGATCGGCTTAACCGTATCTCTTAGCACTGTAAAAATTTCTTTTGAATTGTTCCAGCAAGAAATTCCGCAGTACAGTACAGTACAGTACACTGCAAGTTTGGGTGATGTATAAACATGACGAATACAGAGCAGTGCCTCCGCTCGCTGGTTCCGAGTCAAGAATTAGCTGGTCTCCTGACGGCAACAGGAAAAATTGTTTATACCGTACGATAATTTGTGTTGTGTTTTATTTGTGCTGTTTGTTAATGACGTTGAGGCACATGGTAAATTTTGCAATGACTACAGCGTAGTTTTATCTAACCCAAGGTGAACTCTTGACAATATGGAGCTGACCTGGTTTGTAAAACGAAAAGTCCAGTTGTTTCCTGCTTGTGCTTGTCACTGACCAATCATTTATTAGTCACTCACTTTCACCACCCAGTGAAACATTCACATAAGTCGGTTATTTCGTCAGTGGTAGTGTAGTAGTGGTAGTGCGTGAACTGGAAAAATTACACCTTTTTGTTTGTGGGGTAACGGGATCTGCATTAAAACAATAAATACAATCTATTGTTTTACCAATATAATTATTCTAGATACAAATAATAGTGTACCAAACAAGGGTATAGCGGGCAGTAAATTTCGTAAAATCTGGAGTATTGGCACAGTGGCAAATTTGTGAATGATTAGTGAATGATGTATACGTAGGTGAGTAAAAGAGAGCAGAAAAAATCAGGTGTAAGAAAAAAAAAAAAAAAAAAAAAAAGAGTGAATTATTGGTTCACCTTTTGCTCTTACCTTTTTGCTTTTAACTTTTGCTTTTTTCGCTTGTTTAATGTAAAACAACAACAGGCGTTGAACGTTTGGTTGCTCAAGGAATTCCATGTTCAAAACTTGAGCAACTTTTAGGTCAGTTTACATTGTCGGACCACGTTCGTTGATGGATCTCTTTGGTGCAAAAAAAAAGTGAGAGGTGATCGAATTAGGAAAATGCAATCCCGATAATTTTACTGCATATGGATTGAGTATTAGCACTGTAAGCTGAGCCTTTCAGCTGGAATGGATAAAATAAAATTTTATCCTTGGTAGTTTCTTAAGTCGGTGAATACCTGCATAAGCTCCTGTGTAGTTGTCCTCGTCAATGACAATAAGAATGACACGACACAACACAACAAAACTCAGCAACAACACATCACAACACAACACGCTAACGCCAGCAACACTTTTACGGGAGAAAAAAAAAAACCCAACCCAACCGCAAACAGGGATTTGGCTTTGCTTCTTGTGTCATTTCCGTCACCACGTCCATTCCGTGGGTCAAAGTAGGGGTTTTCAAGGGTGTACTTTTTGTTAGTAAGAGTAAGACCTAAGTGCAGCTTGCTTTAACGCGGATGAATTGAGAGAGTGGGATGGAGAGGGACGGGGAGGGGAATGGTGAATAATAGAATATTACTACCGGAACTGATCCACAACAAGAAAGTGCGCCCCGTCTCCCCGGTCTTCAATTCCTCTGTTCTGCTCTGCTTGGCGCTGCAAGATACTCAGAATGGCCAGACAATGTATGTTTACAGGCAAAGACAGGCAGGCAGGTAGGCGGGTGGTGGATGGGTGGTTTGACCAATTCATAACTGTTGTTCCGAAAATCATGCAATCTTTGAGAAACGCCAGTTCCGATTCTCGTTTTTAGTATCGGTGGTTTGGTCTTGGGTTATTTCAAGTAAAGATCAAAATTTTGCGTTGCAATTTGAAAAGGTTGCAAAAAGCGAGTTTTACCGATGATGTTGAAGCAGTTTGGAAGGAGGGTAACTGTTTGTTTCAAAGAGATGGCATTAGTAGAGCAATTTTAGCAGGAGGTGATGTGAGTAAATTTCGGTGAAGCAACAAGCATTATTTTTCCGATTATTGAATCATATTCTTAGCCAGCGGTAAATGTATCATTGTAGTGTTTCAGTAATATCTGGAATGTGCTAATCTTGAAGATTTAGATATCTTGTGAAAAGTTTCTATTCTTCATCAATGTGTAATGCTTTGTAAGTGATCTGATTGATTTTTTGAAAGGTCAAATGGCTGTTCTTGATGTAATCAAAAAATGCCATGGGATGGTAATCTTGACGAATACGACAGAAAGTTGAGTAAATACTTATTTGTCAAAACGAAATCTTAAATTTATGACTTTGAAGAGAGTTGCAAACCAAGTTACAAAACAACTTTATCTTATTCAGTAAGATTGGAGCAGGACTTTTAGAACAATCAACACTAGTATTATAGTGTTTTACCCTGATGTATCATCTATCAAGGTCTTGAAGTAGTCAGCAGAAGTTACCGATTGAGTTACCCTTAGACTTTACTAACTGTATCACTCGTTGTTTTGTCGAGCTTAGTAGGTTGAGTGGAAAGTACTAACACTGATTTGAGCTAAACTAACCTCTCGTGTCGTATAGGCACTTTTTCGTTCAACAATGTTTAAAAGCTATGGGTAATTCGGGAAAATCTTAGATTGCACATCTTCATACCAATGCTAAATGCTAGTGATACAACACATGCAATGACTAAAAGTTACCTAGCGTCTTTTGTCGTCAAGTAGAGCATATTTATTTATATTGAGTATATCTCCGTACTTAAATTGGGATGTTTATTAGGGAAATTGTTGGTTGATTCTATTAAACAACCCAAACATTTGTTAAACAAGCAATACTGTATCCCTCAATTGATTATCCCTTGTTAATTTGGTCCCAAGGAAAGCTTCGTGCTATTAGTTATTAAAACTTATAAAATCCACAACAACATAGTATCAGTGATACAGGGATTGGAAACAGAAGCTATTTGCCATAACAGCAATTTAACTAGATGCTATTTTGCGCAGTTGACGGGAATTTGTCAAATTTACCGCATTCACATACTTGACTTTTGAAGGTTTTGTACTATGTGGGTTAAAGATGGGTTCAAAAGCGAAAAACAATCTGATTTATTTGCCTGTGTATATGAACAAATCAAATCACAAATAAATCAATTCAAAAGACCAACGTGTTTATAAGTTTGGCATTCAAATAAAACATCATTTTAGAGCAATACAAACATCTAGCTGGTTGATCAGTTATTATGTTTCCTAGCAACTTGGCATTACAATTGTCTGTGTGATGAATGATTACCATTGAGTTGCAATCAAATTGATCAATTGACCAAGATGCCCAATGTTTAATGTTTGCTAGATTCTACTTTGAACAACCCTAGTGGTTTTATTTAATGCATCATTCGAACTAGTGAGTCACTACATTTTGAAAAGCATGGGTGAAAATTTCAGTTCAACAGGTTTCAGCCTTTTACGCAGTTTGGAAATTTTACAAGAATGTAAAGAAGTTTCTAAGCTTTCTGGTAAGCCGTATCAGTTGCGTTGCATTGATCAAGTTGTCATTAGCAACAAACCGGGATCCGTATATGAAGGCTGTTAATGGGTAAAAGATAGATAGTATCAGCCTTGTAATGTAACCGAGTATTGAGTTCTTAGTGAGCTAGTAATCGCACAGTCTAATTGTACTTGGGAATCAATCGAGTATGGCAATTTTCGGCATGAACAAAATATGATTCAATTTGAACATGCGTCTAATTAAACTGCATGTCAAACGTTTCGAGCCTTGTTTTGGCACTGGCAAGCCACGGAAGGTACCAAGATATCCCAATTTGCATAGAAGAAAAAAAAAAGGTTAAAAGGATAAATTGATAAAGGGTGTACATTAAAGTTTTTCCATCTATAGAACCCTGTCCAATCGCTTTCAATCACTCCGCATCCCGTTTCATATCCGGTCATCCAATCAAGCATGGCTCAGGGGTGTGTGTTATTTGTACTCAATTCCACCAATCATTTGCCTGTTTTTCAACTAACCAACTTTGTTTATTCTCTTTCCAATGTGATTTGAGTATTTTCCAACCTCAACACTTTCCCAAAACCCCACGTTGATGAGTTTTGACATCATCAAGATATTGCAAGTCTTTTTTCAGTGTATCTCCATCTCCAGCCAATAAGCGCACTTGCCAAACCCCGTTCTTTGTCTTCCGTTCTCCGTTCCCCATCCTCCGTCTTCCGTCTTGCGTCGCTCTCTCTTTCTCTCACGGGATTTGATAAAAAACACAATACCCGCTCATCTCTGCACCAGAACTTATTTTGTTAGTTAAATTCATTTCAAACCCCTCTTTAAACCAATTTCCGTCCCCGTCGCTGCCCTCAATCGATCAATTCCCGCTTCTTCTGCGCTTTCTCTCTCTACTTCAGCGTCGATAGTCCCATAGACGTTTTACCGGTTTTCCCCGTATCCGCCTCTCGAGAAAAAGAAACGACATGTCCGCGAACAATACGCGAGTGAAAAGTTAGAAAAAAAAACCACACCATTTAAGTGCGACTTAAAACGACTGATTTGGTGATTATATAATAGTCGTCGTAGTAGTTAGTATGGTATTACGTCACGTCTGCCCGGAAAGCAATTAACTACATGAGCGTTTTTACAAATAGTATACGGCTGTGTAGTCTATTTTGTCAAGTGTAGCTGGTTTTGTAGTTGGTTAGTAGCTAACTAGTTAGTTAGTTAGTCAGTCAGTCACTCCTGATGTGTTCACTCAATTACTAGTGATGAATTATTGTTTAGACAATAACAGCCTTGTCTTGTTTTGTCATACATACACTACAAGTGGTTATCTTTTGATGTGGACTTGTCTGAAAACAGTTTTCGGCTTGATATATTTTTCACATACTCATCACATAAATAGAAGTATAAATCTTTAGTTTGTAAAATTAGCTATATTGTTTACTTGCTTGCTAAAACTGATTATTGTAAAATTTGATATATTGCTTAAATATAATCAATCAATCAATCAATCAATCAATCATACATATAATCACCAATATAATACAAAATGAAAATTGTTAGTAAAGAAGAGATGGATGCTCATTCTTGGGCCACTGCCAAAGCCGGTGTTAATGGTTTCCTGCTTGGTAGTTTAATTTCTGCTGGTATTTACGCAATTGCACCAAGAAAATTCCCAAGATTATTCACATTACCATGGTCAATTCGTACAGCTGTTGCAGTTATGCCACCTGCATTTACATGTGCTGTTAATGCAGAATTAGGTTCTCAAAAATTCGATGAATCAATGTACTCTTCTGAATTTCAACAAAAAAAAGTCTTGGAAGAACACAGAAGATGGGCTAGCTTGTCAACAACTGAAAAAGTTGTCGAATCTCTGTCAAATAACAAGTATAAGATTATTACCGGTTTATGGGCAGCTTCTATGTACGGATCTTGGGTTATTGTTAATAGAGATCCAATCTTGACAAAGACTCAAAAATTCGTTCAAGCTAGAATGTACGCTCAATTCTTAACTGTTGGTTTATTACTAGGTTCAATTGGTCTAAGTGTCTACGAAGAAAATCACCATTTGAATAAACACGAATCTAAAGAAGATGAATATTTGAAAGATATTATTGAGCATGAACAAGAATTGGAAAAAGAGAAAAATTAGTGTTTTGTGAGTTGAATGTCAATTTGATTTTAAACAATTTGCCAATTTTTGCCAACCCATTCAACTATTTATGATCTTGCACATCCTTTGGTGATTTGTATTCTTGATGTCCTTATGTTATTTTTTTTTTTTTTTGAATTTTCTTTGTTAATTTTCTTGTATTCCTTGCGCATTGCTTTGCACCTTTGTTTTCTCATATGAGTGTTTGTGTATTTTTTTAGTTTTTGTGAGTTGTGAACTTTTTTTGCTTGCTGTTTTCCATTAATGTTAATTTAATTTCTCCTTTATGATTTTGCAAGTATACATACCAAGAGGGTATATTGTTGTCTTTTCCTTGGCTAAAAAGTAATTTTAATCTTTGTTTTAGTACATAAGCGTCATGAAATAATGAAAGAGAAAAATATTTATACAAAAAGCAAGAAGAGAAAGAAAAAGAGAAAAAGCAAATAACAAATTGAAAAGGAGTGATTGAATTGAAAAAAAGAAGAAAAGAAAGAAAAAAAAAAAAACAAGACAACAGCCACGTTAAACTAACAACCAAACACCTAAACCTAAGATACTACCACCAATAGCGGCAGTTATAATTGAAGCGCCCACGATATCACCAGTATCTAAATCAAGAGGTACATCTAGCACAGCAACAATTGGAGCACCAGCACTTCCATCACCAATGGAAGAACCACCATCAAATGAAGTATATGGCGGGTCTCTTTGTGGTGCCATCAAGTTTTGCATAATTTCCAAAGCTGCCATTTGTTCACCCAGTCCGTAAAACCCGTCCCAACCTTCATGAAACCAATTCAACCCACAAGTGTGACCATCGGTACCACCTGAACAAGACTGTGCTGCAGCCACTGCTGAAGCTTTGATCCATTCTCTAATCTGTGGATATGTGGATGGTACCAAGATTGAAGTCAAAGACATCCATCTAGAAATATAAGCTTTAAAAGAACGTTGATCATTATCACAAGTTCCTGAAGCTTGACAAGTTGCTTCGTATAAGATATTATTATTGAAAAAGACAGTCAGACCTCTAACGAAACCTTCTGTTCTATTTTTCCAAATTTCATCTTCGGTATAATTATATAAATAAGCACAACCTGAGACAATCAGACCAGCGTTATAAGTCCATTGAAATTTGACAATTGATGAGCAATTATTCTCAACGTTTGCACCATCGTATGCAAAATGCCAATCACCTTCAGTGATAAACTCGACATCCAGCATCCAGTCGTAAACTTTCTCTGCCCATTCAACGTATGAGTCATTACCTGTGAAACGAGCCAATCTAGCACCGATATGGAATAATCCACCATTACTAACTGTATTCTTGTAATCGTAACCTGAATTCCACTGGAAAATTTGCCAACGTAAACCACCTCCGCAATCTACAGTATCCCATCTCCAAGCCATTGTATTGAAAACTGCTTGTGCTAAATATAACCATTGTGGTTGATCTTCTGGTGGATTTGTGAAATTTCTCTCTGCTGCTTGCATGGCAGCAATTCCCCAAAATGCCTGATCATCATTACCTTCTGTAGTTGACTGATTCAATGGGATATAATCCCAGCCATCACCAACTTGATACTGCATAGCTTGCATTATAGTGTCTTCGTAAGTATCATTTTGCATAAAGTACCAATGATCGATTAAAGACCCCCATGCACCACCAGCTAACCACCAATAGTACGGGTGAGTAAACATACCAATAGTTCCACCCGGTTTATCTCCCCAGTAGTAATTCATCAAACCTGAAGCTACTAAACCAGTTGCTTCTTGTAATGACGCATAGTCGTTTATATCTAGTTCAACAGCGTTGCCAACCTGGATCAGGCTCGCAAGATGTACGATAATCGGAATTGTTGTTTTATGAGAAAATTTCATTATATATTTAAGGGTCTATTTTTAAGTGAGTTATTACAAAATCAGTGTTAGCAGTGTTGGATCGCAGTAGTAGTGGTAGTACTCTAATAAACCTTTCTTTGGCAGTAAAGTGTGTGTATGTGTGTGTGTGATTGTCCTGAACTGGTAGAAAGCAATCTCAAATACCCTCTTATGAATGAAGAATATCTATGATATGTTATAATGTTACACCATCCAATATACCATCACCTATAGCACTCACCATTTGTAACAAAACATGTTGAGGACCCTTGAATAAACCAGAAATTACAGGGTCCAGTCCACCAAAAAGCTCATTTGCGCTCTCTTTTTTTCCTTTCCAATACTGATTCGGTATAACGTCAGCAAGCACATACATCACAGTATGGCATTATGTCAGCATTTGATGATCTATTTTTAAAAAATTTTTCTCCTGTGCGAAAGAAAAAAAAAAAAGCGACGCGGTTTTAATTTTTTTTTGGTTCAATGCGGCTTAATATAGAATTGCACCAGCCACACTTGTTGCACTAGCCACAATTATTGCTTTGTTCATTCGCCACATGTTACACCAGCCACAATGTTGTGTGTCGTGGCTAGTGTTTGGAATTGTTGTGGCTAATTAAATGGTATATATTTAAAGAGCAAAGAGCAGGAGGTATTGTACAACTTTGTTAAATGACTAGCCAAGCGCCAACAGCGACAATACTGATACCAACGACAGCTGTAATGATTGATGCTCCTGCTATATCACCTTTACTTAAATCAAGTGGTTGATCGTAAACAACAACAGTTGGAGAACCGGCACTTCCATCACCTGTAGATGAACCACCATTTGAAGAAGTATAAGGAGGATCTCTTTCTAAAGCAACTAAATTTTGCATAATTTCCAAAGCTGCCATTTGTTCACCCAGACCGTAAAATCCGTCCCAACCATCATGAGACCAATCTAATCCACAAGTATGACCATCAGTACCACCAGAACAAGATTGAGCTGCAGCTTTAGCTGAAGTTTCAATCCATTTTCTAATTTGAGGATAAGTTGATGGTGCCAAAATAGAAGCTAAACTCATAAATCTAGCTAAATAAGCTTTAAAAGAACGTTGATCATTATCACAATTACCTGAATTTTGACAAGTAACTTCAAACATGACACTATCATTGAAAAAGACAACTAAACTATTTGCAAAACCTTCAGCTCTAGTTTTCCAAATTTCATCTTCTGTATAATTTGAAAGATAAGCACAACCTGCCAAGATCAAACCTGCATTATAAGTCCATTGATATTTAACAACTTGTGAACAATTATTTTCTATATTAGCACCATCATAAGCGAAAAACCAATCACCTTCAGTGATGAATTCCAAATCGAGCATCCAATCATAAACTTTTTCAGCCCATTCGACATATGAATCATTACCTGTAAAACGAGCCAATCTAGCACCCATATGGAACAAACCAGCATTACTAACTGTATTCTTGTAATCGTAACCTGAATTCCACTGGAAAATTTGCCAACGTAAACCACCACCACAATCATCACTATCCCATCTCCAAGCCATTGTATTGAAAACTGCTTGAGCTAAATATAACCATTGTGGTTGATCTTCTGGTGGATTTGTAAAATTTCTTTCTGCTGCTTGAATAGCAGCAATTCCCCAAAACACTTGATCATCATTACCTTCTGTAGTTGATTGATTCAATGGAATATAATCTTTACCTTCCCCGACTTGATATTGCATAGCTTGTATTATAGTATCTTCATAAGTATCATTTTGCATAAAGTACCAGTGATCAATCATTGACCCCCAAGCACCACCAGCATGCCACCAATAATATGGATTGGTAAACATACCAATAGTACCACCAACTTTGAAACCATCGTAATAGTCCATCAAACCTGAAGCGACTAGTCCGGTGGCTTTCTGCAAAGACGAGTAATCGTCAATGTCCAGATCGAGCTGGTGCGATTTTGCTACAAATAGAGATATCGTGAGCAAGGAAATTATACTGTTGGGTATTGAAGAAAATTTCATATTGTGGATGTGGATGTGATTCCTGATATAAACTACTTGTGATCTATAATTATACAGATCGTTGAGCAAGATGAAATAATATTAAAACTGATTTGAAATCTATACTACTGAAATGGACAGACAGTAGTGTAAAACTATTTCACAGAAGAGTAAAATGATACTCGAATCTCTCGATACACGGTTAAGGAGTATTAGTTTACAAACTAAACAAAACAACCAGTAAACAAGAAACAGGAAACAGGAGACAAACAAACGGGAGAATAAGAAAAGTGTCTCTCTGTCTGTCTTGACTATTGTTGCAACCTTTGATGTGATGTAATTATCACCAATACAAGAGAAAAAGAAAAGAAAGACGTTGAAAAAGACGAAAAAGACGAAAAAAAGAGAACAAGAGCACAACGGGGCGCACCGTCAACTTACCGCGCAGAAAATTCCACGCCCTGCCACGCCCTGCCACGCTTTTTTCTGCCCAGTGCCACGCTTTTTTTTTTTTTTTTTTTGCTTCTTTTTTTTTTTCGCTTTATTGTTTTTCCACAGCGCGAATGTTTTTCTTCTCTTGGCCCTTATTTGAAGTAAGTGACAGTGCTGTGGGTGTGTATAGTTTGTCAGTGTGTTTATAATGTATATGTGTTTATGTTTTGTTTATTTGATTGGTGATTAATATACCTAAATCACTATACTATAAGCATACATAGGTTGTATTATATGTATATCCTTCATTTTTCAACTGTTCTATAGTAATATTAGTGTTCCCCATCAAAGAGCATTTCTATTACTTACTGAGTGAGCTATATGAAACATTCAGTTTTAAATTTCAACTCAGCCACTACTCAGCCACTACTCAACCACTACTCAGCCACATCTAATAATAATCTTGTAATATATTACGTAAGCAAAAAATTGTGTACACCACGTGTAAGGATGTTGTATGGCTTTATTTTTAACATTTGCTTTGTTTACCCCATTACAAAAACTCTGTTGTAGTGGTTTTTAGGTAGTAATGTTTCAAGTTCCAAGAATCCTTGTTTTACATGGTATTTCAGTAGGATCTTTTATTTATTGTATACATTTTGATTTGTAATTGTGTTTAGTTGTAGCAGTTTATGCAAGTTTTGTGTAAAATCAATTTGACAAACTCATTACTAACCAATTCCTGTTGATTGTGCTCAGGTTAATAGGATGAGAGTTGAGAAAACTCACCTTCATATAGTTACACAACACTTGTAACTAACGCGAATCTACCAGGACAAAACTTGAATAAATAATCACATTCATAGTTATACAACATACACATACAAAGTTATATAGAGTACAAACCCAACGTTAATAATCGGCCTGATATCTGTACAAGACGTTTTCACCGTGATGACCGTTGGTCAAAGAAGCCAGCTCTTCGGTCTCGGAAACAACACCAGGAACATTTTCGTTCAAACTCAAGGATAATGTAGCATCGTCTGTAGTGGCAACTTTCTCAACAGTTGTTGACATTTCACCATTAGTGCTGTTTTTACCACTAACAGATTTCATATGTATACTATCATAAGCCGAATCAACAACAGTTTCTTCTTCTATGTTCCCATCAGCATTAGTACCGTTCTTACTACTACTGTTACTATTACTATTACTATTACCACTACCACCACCATTATTCACAACAGTCACCCCACTAGCCGCCCGGTTGCTGCTCACCCCGCCAATACTGCTCGAAGCTTCAAGCTCAATAAACGTACTTATAGCCACATCTGCTGCACTTGTTGACAATGGATTCGGACTATCAATACTGTGAGTATTCAAATCTGTCTCATCATTGTGTGTACTGATTCTCTTTGACACAGATTCATCATCACCATTATCATCATTGTGAATATTGTGGTACTGCGGATAATGAGGATGGCGACCATCCCCGTAATCTTGCTCGTACAACTGCTGCACATATTCATTGTTTTCGAAATCATCCGCATTATTTCCTTTGGTTCCACTCACATTATGACGACCAACTTCCGGTCCATTTGTTTCATTCAACTCGTTTTTAGAGTTTATCCCATTGAAATTGAAAAATTCATCATTATTAATACCATTACTACTACCATTACCACCTACCCCTCTATTGGATGATAATGATTCATTTTTACCTTGTTCAAAATCACTGCTCTTATCGTTCATATCTCCATCCACAAAATCTTCTAATGAATACATTTTTTTCTTGTTACTATTCCCACCACTAGAAGAAGGTTTCTTTTTTTTAATTTCACCTCTTTCTTGTCTTAACGCTTGTTGTTCCCTGTATTTAGCTAAATAAATCTTCAACACTTCACTGTAATTTTCAAAACCAAGATTCGACATCGAGTATAATATATCTTCACCATTTATGGTTTTCCTCTTTTCCATCAAACATTTATCACTAGCCTCACTTGTTATAAAACTAATAAATTCTGATACACATTCTTGCATACATTCTTTAGCATCTTTTGAAACTTTAGCCGTCGTGGGCAATGTATTCTTCATCAATCTTGCCACATTCGCAATAGGTAACCATCTATCTTGTTCTCTTAGTTCGAAATCTATTGGTGTCGTCATTCTTTTAAATAATAATCACTAATCAGTGGATATCTTTGAATTTACAAGTTGAAAATTAAAGGCTGTTGAATTACTCAACTAATCAGTTTTAGTTATCTTTTAAATCCATCTTCTCCAATTTCTCAAATTTTGTTGCACCTGCCGAGAAATGAAAAAAAAAAAAAAAAAAAACAAAAAACACAAAAAAAACCCGAGAAGAAAAATTCCAATTTTTTTAATTGTAAACGCTTGATTGATAGGTGTTATTGGTGAAATTGTGTGGTAAAGTGGTGGTTATCAAACAGAGATATACTCAACTAGCACTCAATTAGCTAGTGTTGTCTCTGCTTATTTATAAATGAGCGAAAACAGCGTGGTTTCTGGTGTTAAGAATGCCAAACTGGTGGTCAACTTGTCTAATGGAGCTACGATCTTAATGATCGGTCAAATACTGATCAAGCTCATGACATTCACGTTGAACCAATTGCTATTGCAGTTTGTTACGCCGACTAGTATAGGATTGACGAATTTGATTGAGTTTTGCATAAACTATCTGTTATTTCTTAGTAGAGAATCTATCAGATTGTCAATCTCCAGTGTGAACCCGGGAGATGAGTACGGAGATGATTCTCAGGTAAAACAACAAATTATCAATATATCGTACTTGCCGATCCTCATTTATGCCGTTTTCAATATACCTTTTTTATATTTTCAATTATTGAAAAATGATGTGCTATACAGTGTGCTTAATGATAAGTTCAAACTGTCATTAGTGCTGATTCAAATATCAATCTTAGTTGAACTTTTAGCCGAACCATTTTACAACTTGAATCAGTACGAATTGAATTTCAGAAAAAGAATTAAAATCGAAAGCTTTGCGTCTTTTTTAAGATGTATCGTTCAGTTTTCACTAGTTTTAAAACTATCACAGAATAATGACAACTTAAACGATAAGAATTTCACTTACGTTTTCAGTTTTATAATTTCACAGTTGATTTATTCAATTATTTACTTTACAGGTTTTGTTAAATCAACAACATTAAAAGGGAAATTGTCAATTTTGCCAAAAAGATTCAAGTTGGCATCGAATTCAATTTACTTGAATCTTAAGCTAGTGAAAAAATCATTGAGCTTGTTTTTACAAACAATCTTTAAGAATTTTCTCACTGAAGGTGACAAATTTATAATCAACTACTTGTTTGATATCACATTACAAGGATACTACTCTATTTTGATCAATTACGGTTCATTGATAGCAAGATTGGTGTTTCAGCCAATTGAAGAATCAACAAGGTTAAGTATAACCAAGCTATTTTCACACAGCTCAATAAGTTTAAAAGAGAAAAAACTCCAATTGAACAGAAATTTATCAAATATTTCAAAATTGTATTTTTATCTGATAATGCTGTTGTTTTTATTTGCACCAGTGAATACAAATTTTATGATAAGATTGATTTTCAAAAAAATCGGTGATGAAGATAAATTGAAATTGTTGATTTCAATTTTCAAAATTTACTGGTTTTATATCCCATTTTTATCAATTAATGGTATCTTAGAAGCAATTTTCAATTCAATATACATTGATAATATCGCAAAAATTCAAAGTTACTCAAAATTGATGATTTTCAACTCATTTGCATTTTTCATCAACTGTTTGATTATGGTTAGATTTTTCAAACTTGGGCTAACAGGACTATTACTTGCAAATTTTATCAACATGTTTATAAGAATAGTTTATTGTCTTAAAAACCTTGGGAAATACTTTGAATTCACTTACTATTCAGAAAGTTTGAGGAATTTTTCTAAATTTTTAGTATGCTGGCTAGTTGCTTTACTTTCACATTATCAATTACTGCATGGACTTCAAGTTTTGAATTTCAAGCAGTTTATCCAAAGCGCAATCATAGGAATGATACTATGTCTTTCAATAGCTATAATTGAAAGAGAGACCTTATTGAAGTTTATCAACAGTTTTATAAAGAGAAGAATTAAAAAAAAAGATTAATAGAGAAATGAAAAGAAGAACTAAAAAATAAAAAAACACAAACATTACGTTGAATACCCAATCCAACTACTTTCCAAGTACACCACTGTACTTTTGAAATCACAGCAAACAAAAAGACATCTCATAGTACCTCTCTGCAGTAAGGACAACTGTTTGACGTGGAAAACCAAGTTTCAAAACAATTTGAATGAAACAAATGACCACATTTTAACATTAATGATGCAGGATTGAGATTATTTACACAGTTGACACAAGGATGACAATTTTGCAAATTTTGCCATTCCTCGGGACTTGATATGACATTTTTACAATCGTGCTTGTCATTAGCAGGTATCAAATCGTCTAAACAGATTAAACACAGGTTGTTCATATGTTTGACAGAGTTTTCGTCATTTATCTTCTTGAACCTTCCTAGCTTCAGATGTAGTCTGAACTTTCTATATTTAATCAGACGTCTTAGTCGTACTATGCCTAGTTTGGCCAAGTAGACGACATTTAACAACACAAACTCATTAGTTAGATCTTTATAAAACTTAGTCTTGATACTCAGATACGACAGATTGTTTGAATTGATAGCAAATTGGTGATACCTGAGTTTAGTAAAACATATAGTTAATATCAAAAGCAAATGTATAAATTCAATTTTACTTAAAAGGGTTGTTAAAAAGGAAAAATTTATCGAAGGATAGATGTAGTACAATGATCCAGTAGCCTAGTTTTAAAAATTGAAATGTTAGTAAATTGCTCTTGTAATCGCCTGTAATCAGTCATCAACTTACTGCACCTCCATATCCAATTTTTCTTATACAAAGATTCGAACAGCTCATTGGTTGAAACAATAAGTGTTTTCTCTTTGGATTATGATAGTTTTGCATTCATAATCAACACTTATCAACACTAAAATTCACTTAAATTCACTAAAACAAAACATCAATTAGATGCTAGATTTAAAAATTGCTTTTACTTTTGCTACAGGTGAAAAAATTAGCGAGAAAGAAAATTCCATGTGATTTTTTGAAGAAATTATTTGGGCGCTTAATTTTAAAATGTTATAAAGATTACAAATTTACTATTTAGTAGATGTCTGACTTGGACTATTTTATTTATTACAATATTTTACATACTTAGTTTGACTGCTCTTCAGCAGGTTGTTCCTCAGCAGGTTGTGCATCTGCTGGTTTGTCGCTCTGCTTAGATTCAGGTTGTTGACCAACAGATTTTGCTTCTTCTTTAGTAACTTCAATGCCAAAGATTCTGTACAACAATTCAAAAGTTTCATGTTTGTTAACCATCAAGTTAAAATTGGATCTTCCCTTCCATAATGGTAAGAACAGGCTTTCTTCACCTTTAGCTGAGTCTCTGTCGACTTGAATGAAACAACAACCTTCTGTGACTTTTTCGATATTTGCTAAAAATTCAGGATCAACATTGTCTTGTTTGATTTTATTAATGTTTGGGAAAGTTTCAGACAACATGATTTTGAACAATTCAAGGTTGATTTTGAAAGTTCTGTTTTTTGATAAATGTGGTTTTAATAAATGTAATGATTCATTTTGCACTCTCCAAGGACAAATTTTTTGAGAATAATCTGATTTTTGAGAAACAAATAATTTAACACCAGCGTAAACAAATTTCAATTTGATTTCATTTTCATTCAAGATCTTTTTAACAATTGGTGAAACATAGTAAATTGTTCTTAATGGTTCACCTGTTGCATTTCTAACTAATGTACAATCTTTTGAGAATTTATCATCAATTTCGTAAAATTCCCAGCATTTTTGTAATTCTGAATTTGATTTATCCAAAAACATAAATGGTTCTTCATTAGCATCAATTGGTAATTTTTCCTTTTTCTGTTTGACATGTTGGGTTGTTGTATTACTATTAGTAGTAGTATTTGATGATTCAGAAGTTTCTTCTGTTTTCAATTTTTTGTTTTCATCTTCAACTTGATCATCTTGAATAGATCTCTTTTTACTTGATGCTTCTTCTAATTCTTCTTGTGGATCGATTTTTTCCAACACAGTGATGAAAAATCCACCAGTATTTTGATCATGAGGATAAACTCTTATACAATTTGATAAATCCATATTAAATTGTTCAATTTCATCTTTTGTTGGTGGGAATAAAGTTTCAGGTAAACCTGAATTACTTGATCTTTCTTTAATTTCCAAATCTTTACCCCAAACTTTCCAATCAGAGACACCTTTATGTCTAATCAATCCAGGCAATTTATCATCACAATTAACTGTTCTTACTTTACCACCCCATTTTTTCAAAGCTGCAGCGACAACTGCTTCATTTTCCATTGGATTTAATGAACAAGTGGAGTAAACTAATCTACCACCTTTTTTCAATAATTGTAAACCTCTCATTAAGATATTTAATTGTAAAGGATGTAATCCTAAAGCGTTACCAATTCTCCAATCTTTCCAAACTGTGATATTTTTACGCATAGTGGCATCACCGGTACATGGAACATCACATAAGATTCTATCAAATTTGATAAATTCGTTATCAAGTTTAACTTTTGGGAAAAGTTGAGCATCATGATTGACAACTATGAAATTAGATGAATTGAGTCTTTTAACTTGATGAACCAACATATGAGATCTTCTGTAATCGGAATCATTTGCCATAACAAAACCAGTTGGTTCAACTGAATCATCTGGTAAATTTG
This sequence comes from Ogataea sonorensis, assembly GCA_037951595.1. Classification (NCBI taxonomy): domain Eukaryota; kingdom Fungi; phylum Ascomycota; class Pichiomycetes; order Pichiales; family Pichiaceae; genus Ogataea; species Ogataea sonorensis. The sequence goes on from JBANDG010000007.1 coordinate 63,090, forward strand.
AATGTAAAGATTCAACCAATTGTGCAGTTTTAGAACCTGGTGCAGCACACATGTCCAACACGTAATGATGTGATTCAACATCTAACACAATTGGTGGAATCATAGAAACTGCTTCTTGTCTTGAAATGTTACCAACTTCAGTTTCAGTGACTAAAAATCTTTGAATTTTAGCAAATTCTGGATTTTTCTTGACAACTGATTTTGGTAAATCAATTTGAAATCCTAATTGATCCGGATACCATGGGAATGCAAATGGTGCTTTATAATCTTCTGCACCTTCAATTTTAGATAAAAGTGGTATATGTTTATTCAAGAATAAATTTGAAATTTCTTTTGCATGTTTTTTAGATCCTGTAACTCTGAAAGTTAATGGTAAATTTTCCTGACATGTTTTCTTGAAAGTTTCAAATTCACCTTCTGGAATCAAATTTTGCTCTTTATAAAATTTCTCCCAGTTTTCATTCTCTCTGGTAATTTCTTTCCAGTTGGCCCTGTCATCACGTTGGCCTAACCTGTTACCTCCTTTTTTACCCGATCTCTTGTAATTTTTAGCCATACTTGATATAAAATTTGTCACTATACTGGTTCTCATACACAAGATAATGAAAACACCAGATAATAAATGCTAAAAAAAAAAAGAGTACCAATTTTGTAGAAATAAATTTATCTGAATCAGTTTAAACTAGCTGATAACTCAAACAAACTGGCTATCTCTCTGGCATTCATGCAAAAAAATGAAAAATTGAAAAATTTAAAAAAAAAAAGAAACAAAAAAAAAAATTTTCTATATGCACCTGAGTAATTGGGAACATTCCCAGTTGTGCAATAAGAAAGAAGCCAACACCCTTACACCGGATAGTCTTTTAATAAAATTATATTAGTTTCCCGATTTTAAAGGGTATAATTTATTCTCCCAATTGTAAAGGGATATATATTGCACAGCCCTATTTTAAAATCCATAAAAATGGTTTTTAACACAGCCTTGTTATTAATACACTTTCCTTTCAGTGTAAAAGACAATCAGTATAAACCTTGATCTTAAACTGGATCAATAACAGCAGACGACTGACCTGAGTATTCTCAACTTGAATCGGGTTCAGTGAATATGTTGAATGCACGGTTGTAGAATTTGACCGGTTTGAGTTTCGTCTTACTCTTGGACTTTTTATTGGTTTTGAGTCTGTTGAATTTGAGTCTTTGATATTTTCTCAGCTTTAAACTTTGCGAAATGTCGTTTAGTTGCATGTGAGATGTATTGTCTGTGGTGTGGTGTTCATCGTTAAGTTTTTCGATACTGCTGTCGATACTGCTGTCAGAATCGTCCCCACTATCACTGTCACTGTCACTATCACTGTCACTATCACTCTCGCTATTGCTACTGCTACTACTGTCGATCCCACTATCGGCACCCGTACCAGAGCGTTGTTCATTGTAATTCTGTGTAGCTTGTAATGACAAGATGTTGACAAGTTCGTTGTCAATCTCGCTTGCGTCACCTCCACCGACCAGATCCTCGATCCAGGTTTCAACGAGTGATCCCAAGCTCAGCAACACGGTCTCGTCTAAGAAATTTGTAAAATCGGACTCTTTCCAATTGCTCTCGTTTCCTTGTGACTCTGCATCTTTCTGAAGGTTATGTATAAACCGCTGCAAGACGTAGTAATGTATAGATTTGAGCAAATCTGAGTCTGGTAGTGCAACTTGTTCATCAGTGAGTTTGAAAACTTCTTCTCTCGACAAGTAGCTCATTTCATTTGGAGGTAATTGTTGAGTCAACGATAGTATTTCATCCGGTCCAAGAGTGATTCCTTCGTCTTTTACTAACAGCGGGGTCTTGAATCTTTTGGATTTGTTTCCATTTGTCAATTTGGGCACTTTGGCACAAGTGTCGATATCAAAATCAAGACCGTCTTCGTTCTCGGTTATCGTAAAGTAGTCTCTATAATTTGTAGATCCAACTGAGAAATCATTAATCTTGTTTTGGAGATCTAATGACGAACCAGCATTACTAACATACGTTGTGCCCAGTTTATACTCACCGTTTGCAGCCTGATAAATGTTGGCTGAGAGTAGATCTTTCTCGGTAAAGTTCATCTCTAGTGAAGTTGGGTGTATATGTAGATAGATATATGCTGAAACCGTCTGACTAATCAATAAATACAGCTATTGAATAATGAAAAGTCAAAAGTCAGTTTCTGATATAGTACAAAATCAGAAATGGCACAAAAAAAAAAATATTTCCGAGACTGAAAAATATCTTTTCTTTTTCTATTTTTATGACTTGGAGACAGATAAATATGTGTGATGTTATGTGATAGGAGCAGTTTTAGTTGTAAAAGTTTTATATTGACAACAGCTTATCAATCAACAAGACAAATCAATGACTGAAGAAAATTCAAACGTGCAGAGTCAGTTCAAGTCGGTCAACGACACGATAACAAACTTGGCTCTTAGAATCTCGCAGAAAGAAAAAGAGCTGCTAAATTTGAAAAAAGAGTATACGGAGAAGATAAAGTCGGTTGACAAGTATTTACAAATATCAGCAAAAATAGGGGATTTGCAAGACACAGAAGCGATTGTCGACAATTTGAAAACTGACTGTCCAAACTGCAAACACAACTTGTTTGATGTGACGAAATTTGACGAGTCGGAATTCGTGATAGTGCCAAAGGACAAACTACTTAGAGTCTTTGAAACGAGGAGCAATAATGTAGTGGTTACTGACGGCGAGACACTTGTGAAGAATGGAGAACCGAGTCTAGGGGAAACAGGTCAGAGAATCAATAGCACAGCTGATGAACAGAGTAGCGCTTTTCTAAAGCCGGTTGCTGCTCAGTCCACAGATAAGCTGCCCAAGAGTACAACTTCTACAAGTAAGAAGAACAAAAGTAAGATTACGTGCTCGTACTGTTCTGAAAAAGGTCATAAAAGAGCAGAATGTCCCGTCAAGTTGCTTGGGTTAAATAAAAAAGAGTGAACATATGGTTCAGGTTAAACATATGCGTAGATCGGCGAATTTGGGATTCTGTAATTCAAGGAGTAAGTAATAGAAATGATTTATTGTCCGAATTACAACTCTAACTTGTTAAACGTAAAAAAAAAAAAAGAAAATCAAAAAGAAAAAAAAAAAAGACACACAATTAGTGACCAAATTGTCACAACTCATAAATATACATAATCAACATTAATCAAAAATGAAAACACATCATCAAACCTCACAACAAATAAACTTCACCTTCCTGAAATCTTGTCACCGGAAACAGCTAGAGCTTCTCTTCTACTAGCATCCTGTAATAAATTGGTATCAACCAAAGAGCTATTCAAGTGAATGTATCTGATAGTAGAACCTCTAACAAACAAACTTCTCACTGCAATCAAATGCGGATACTTTTTCAAATTGTTATTACTGCTTTCATCATCACTGCTGTGTTTTATATTGTCTAGTTTTAAATTTAAATACTGATCAATCGACTTTAAAGTACCTGTAATTTCAATATCGTTCTTTAATTCAACTGTTATCTCTTGGTCTACAAGAGTCTTGAAAAATGAGAAAAATAGCATTTTGCAAAAGCTTTGGGGTTAATGGGGTAGCTTTGTAAAGTTTTAAAGAGTACCACTGTCCTTATTTCAACCAGTTTAGTTTATATCTGTGTTTCAATCTACTCTATATATTAGACAATTTAATCTTGCTTGTCTCTTTAAAACACTTCAGCAGCGGCGAAATTAAAGACGAGTTTTCTTAGTGACACATAATTGATAAATGGCAGATTAACATCCAAAAAATTTTGGGCGCTTAAATTTTAAATTTTTATTTGTCTCTTGTTATACTTTATATACAGAGTAAATATATACATGTCGGTTGTTGGTTGGTTTGGTGGTTTAGACCACACTTAAACTCATTTCAAACCAGTCTTGGCAAGAGAATTCTTCAACAACATGAGGTTGCTCTTTGTTGGCTTTTTGAGAACGTTACAAAGCATCAAGACACCAGTAAGTAATGCCAAAGCACCGCCTTGATGAGCTGCTGCTAGTTCAATTGGGACTAAGTAAATTAAAGTACTGATACCTAGAGCAACTTGGATAGAGACTAAACCCATTGATCTAGCTAACCATTTGTAAGCTTGTCTTGGAATAGCAGGTTTGATCTTGTTTGAGTACATGTGTAAAGCTAGCACTGAGAAGAATGTTGTTGTTGCCAAGATACGATGATTTAGTTGCACCATTGTTGGATTTTCCAAAAAATTTCTCCACACCAAGTCGGATTTGTCTGATAGTCTACTGTAAATAGGCGACATCAATTCATTGACGGATGGCACAATGTCGTCTCCCATATGAGGGAAAGTGTTGTAAATTAGACCTGCATCTAAACCGGCAACCAATCCACCACTCATTGCAGTTAAAAACACAAGACCTAGTAAAGAGAAACTTAACATTCTGAATTTTTTCAAAATTGGTGATTGAATCTGTTGGAAAATCTTGAGGTATTCCTGAGGTTTAGTCATAATTGCGTGATCTCTGAGAATGGAGAATCCAGTGGAAATCATACAACAGTACACTAAGAATGCAGCACCAAGATGTGTGGTTAGTCTGTACTGAGAAACTGTTGGTTTTGATCTTCTCTCTTCTAATTGCTCGACATCAATACCCGAGTACACCATCCACCAACCAATGGCACCTTGGAGTCCAATTAACGAGCAAATACCGAGCAATTTGAGTCCGTCTTTTGGTGAAACTTTTCTTCTCACGAGATAGTACAATGTTGGTATAACAAAAACGGTACCGATGATTCTACCTAACAAACGATGAGACCATTCCATGGAGTAAATAAACTTGAATTCGTCGAGCGTGATGTGAGAATTTAACAGCTTGAACTCTGGCGACTCTTTGTACTTGTCGAATTCAGCTTGCCAATCGTCTTCATTCAGTGGTGGCACAGACCCAGTAACCGGTTTCCACTCTGTGATTGACAATCCAGACTCGGTTAATCTAGTTAGTCCACCAAGAATGACAATAGCGAAAACTAAGATAGACGTACCTATGCACAGGTAACCAACGTTTTTATGCGAATTGACTGGCCATTTTCTAGCGGATGGCGTGGTTGTGGACGATGCTGTGGACGATGTGGATAAATTTGGCTGATTGGCAACCACCTGCTGCAAGTTTCTGCTGACAGTGTGGAAAGATCTCTGGGAGTTTAAGAAATGCGTAATTCTCTTGGACGAGTTGAGTCTATTGGGAACAAAATAGTTGCTGAATGACAGCTTGCCTGGGCTCAAAGATGGAGTTTTCGATCTAGCACCCGCAGCAGCAGCAGCAGCAGCAGTCGAAGTTGACGTAGCCATCGACTTGAAGCTAATCGACTTGACTCCAACGCTCAACAAGGATGCATTCTTGCTGAAAAAAAACTGACTTCTACAAAAGGACATACTGTATAGAATTTGCCCTGTATTGTCCTTCTACGATATCTGATATGGGTATCCAATCTCTTAATCACATCAACAGCAAATCAACACTCTTTACAAACCAAACAACTTTAATCAGTTAAATTGAAACCAAAAACCACCAAAAAGACTTCAAAAACCGTGTAATTCACGAAAAAAAGAAACGAGAGCAAAAAGAGAAAAAAAATCAGCCAATCAAAAACTGCGCCACTGTAATGTGTGGCTGAGTTAGTTTAAAATGTGTGGCTGGTGTAGTTTCTGTTTTTTTTAACTGCATGAGACCGGAGTTAAAGCTGTTTTAGTTAAATGTTAAATGTTAATACACACTGTTATTTAATTAGTTGGTTGTCTGAATAGTAGAATTAGGCAAAGATAAGGTATTGGAGATACTAGATAATTGATTAAATATTAACATCTTTTTACCCTTTCAATGGCAACTTCACCCCCGGAAACGCCAGTTTTGAGCAAACAGGCACTGTTTCCATTGAGCGGAGAGAGTAGTAAAAGCGATGGCAGCAGCAGCTTTCCCCATGCTGCTAATGACCACGAAGATGAAAGTGAGACAACTTATAACGACACATCACTGTTTGACGACTCTTTGCTGACAAACGACGACTCTTGCATATTGTTTAGCGAGGATATACGACAGCATAACTTGCTTCAAAGTTTGGATGATGCTGCTGGTGCTGGTGTTGCACATCAGGGTACAGCAGATAGTAGTGGAGTGGCTGCTAAGTTGAGCAGTTTGAAGATATCCACTGGCCTGCATGATAATGGTGCTACTGGTGCTACTGATAATGACAAGTACCACGACGCTGATTATTTAAACACTCCGGATACTCCTGGGTGCGGTTATTTCCTCGATAACGATGCTTTCAAATACTCACCTACGCTTTCTAATAGCACGCTACTTGGTAATGGAGATGCCAACAGCAACTTTCACCAGCATTGTGAGCCACCCACACGCACAGTCTTCCCCGTTGACTACCAATTAAAGTCCGACAGGCTTAACCTGTTTGTGCTGCCTCTGTCAGACTACACCGTCAAGTTACTAGAACCTCTAGGTAAAGGTTCCAACTCGTACGTTTACTCGGCTGAATTGACCCATAACACAACCCGCACATCAACAGTGGTGGCAATAAAGATACCCACAAGTTTAAACAGAGTTAAATACCTAGAGAACGAGTCTGAATTTTTTCTTGACTTGCAACAACAGCGTCACTGTGATGGAAAGCTGTTTATCAAATCATTTGGACTCATATACATTTCAAAGAGCCAGTTCCCGTTGTTCAATAGGAAAATCAGGTCTCTGCCTTGTTTGGTGCTGGAAAAACTAGATCTCGATTTAGTGCAGTTTATAAATCAAGCCCAGATAGGCAAATCAAGCAACGAGTTAGCTGTTGGCACTGCAAACTGGTGGGAGTTGTGCAGGTGTTTACTAAACTGTTTACTGGTACTCAAAGAGTTGCACTATGTACACTGCGACTTTAAATCAACAAATATTATGGTCAAAGCAAACAGTGGTGATAATAGCATTTCATTCAAGCTTATTGATTTCTCCTCGTGTTTCAAGCTAGAAAGACCACCTAGTCACCAGCCCGATTTTACGCTACAGTTTGCGTCTCCTGAGCTCCTGACATCAACTACATATTTGCCAAATTTCAGTACCGACTTATTCAGCGTGGGACTAATTTTGCTCCATGCTGCAGTAGGTAAACCACCCTACAACGAACACTTGTACCACCATTTCAACCTAGTGCGGATCGCAAGTCAGGGCAACTTGATGTTTGAACTATTACAGAGAGAAGAGCTGAATAGGTTGAAATCAAACAACACTGTTTTCAGCTTGCTAAAGATGATCTTGCTCGAAAGATGTCAACTGGAGCAAGTTGTCAGCTGTGTTGACAAGCTGGGTCAATGGGATCCTAAAACGGGGAATCATGAGCTTGTAAATGGGTTGTATGGTTGAGTTTATAAATTGTGTTTTTGTGTAACTTTTTCTTCTTCTTCTTCTTTTATCGGTTAAAAGTACTGGTGTATTTTGGGTATCAACATGTTCCAATTCATGTAACAACTCGTCCATTTACTCATTTATTAAGATGATTATTTAAATTAAGCGCCGTAATTTAAATAAGAAAAGGTCGTGTACCATTTACCAATTTTTATCTTTTTAGTAAAAATTTAAAAATCGAAAAAAAGGTTTAATTTTAATCAAAACAAAGAGGTCAACTAAAATAAGTGGGTAATAATTAGAAAAAGGCAAAAACAACAACAGTTCTTGTTCTTTTGTGTATTTCAAAACTGCCTTGTCAATCACTTGTTTTACAGTCAAGCTATCGGCAACAAGACTGCACTCACCTGTTTCGGGTCAATACTCAAATAGGTTCTTTAAAGTTTGATTTTTAAAAAACCGATCTAGGCTCAATATCCCACTTTTGTGATTCCAGTATCGTTGTCAGAATATTGAAGAAATAACAGTACTAATTCGTTGCCATTATTTTAATCAACCACTCTCTTATTTCACTCGATTGTCACAGTTAAGAGAGCAGATTTCGGCATTCAAAGTTCTATCAAGATCAAGATCAAGATCAACGAGGAGCGAGCACCGACTACACTACAAGTTGTCAATGACTCACTGACAACCGTTGTTCAATCCATAAGTTTATTTTCCCACGTTCCTGTATTTTACTCAACTTTGTTTTATTTGTGTTTTACTGTTTTATTTTATTATTTACTTCTCTCTTGTCACTTATCTTTTCTTTTTTTTTTTTTTTTTTGGCTTTAACCCCATCTTGAGTAACTTTAGTTATTACACTATTTGAACCTTTATTCCACATATACAATTAAAAGTGACGTGACATCACAGTTGAAAAAATGTCTACATCATCTTCCCAGTTTATAAATAACGATATCAATAATACTCTAGACAATTTAATTTCCAATCCTTCTTCCAACAACGTTAACAATACCAACAACAATAATGTCGATAATTCAAATTCCATCTCAAATGCTGACTTGTTAATAGATTCACAGATCAATTTAAAGCAATATACTGGCAGTCCGGTTTCATTTGCGCATGATCCTTCGATTTCACTCAATGTAGACGATTCAGTATTAAACACCGAATCATTCCAATCTCAACCTTTACCATTTCCAAATCCAAAAATAGTATCAAACTCAAATAATAGCCAATCATTGATACCGTCAAATAATCAACTCACTAAATCCATAAATTCAATAACACCTTTTGCTGTGTCCAATTCAGTACAACTTCATGACCATAACCAACAACAACGGGATCAACAGCACCAACACCAACGTCAACCTGATCAAATTCAGGCCTATGCAATGTTGGATTTTGATGATTTCACATTTTATGTTCAAACAATGCAAATTTTATTAGGTAGACTGGTTGAAGGTGATAAAAGTACTGAGTCTTTAGACATTCATCTTGGTCAACAAAAGGCTATCTCAAGACGGCATGCAAAGATTTTTTACAATTTTGGTAATCAAAGGTTTGAATTATCAGTTATAGGTAGAAATGGTGCATTTGTTGATGATACTTTTGTTGAATACGGTTTAACTTTACCTTTAAAAAATAATACAAAGATTCAAATAGGTAAAACTTTTTTCACGTTTATCTTACCGAATAATGATGACAATTCTTCAAATAATAATCAAAATGATTCCTTGAATTATCCTATTAATCCTTCAGATGCAGTTAACTTGAAAACGAGTCTTTATAATAAATCAAGTACAAATAGTTCAAACGTTAACTCTAGAGAAAATTCAACATCAAATGCAGCAGCTCAAAAGAAACCAACTACAAAAAAGAAGAAAGTCGATTCTGAAACGAACAATAAATCTAAAGCTAATTCGAAGAAAAAACCAGCAGCATCCGCATCATCAACAAAGTCAGCTACAGTGATACCACCAACAGTAGCAGCAGCAGCATCGAATCCATCAGCAACAACATTAGCATCTACTACTTCTACTACCTCTACATCTGCTACGACTGGTAATAAATTCAATACACCTTCCACGCAACCACTTTTGAAAGTTGATGACGATTTTATCAATGAATTAAGAGCAAATGCTGAGGCTTCTGTTATCAAAAGAGAAGAAGCTGCCGCCGCTGCCGCTGCCGCTGCAGCAGCAGCTGCTGCTTCTACTTCTGCTTCATCTATTCCTGCTAACAAAAAATCGACATCATCCTCAGCAGCATCCAAATCATCAAAACAATCCAAAACAGCGGCAACAACTCCTACAGCAGCTGCAGTTATTCAAGGCTTTAATGCTTTATCCAATGTTTCAGGATTATCCCAAGCTTATCAAAATGCATTGGCAAGTCATCAACAAGCTCAGGCGTTGGCTGGAATTCCAATAACAACTCCTCAATTGACCCAGCCTTTGCCAACAAAAACTACTAATAAAAGCAATAGTTCAAATAGTAATTCATCAATCACAACTCCATCAACCTCAACAACTACAACAAATCCAACACCATCAAAGAGACAAACAAAAGCCACAAAAAAAGTGTATACATTGGAAGAAATACCTGTTGAGTATAGGGTTAAACCAAATTCATCTTATTCAACACTAATAATTGAATGTTTAAAAGCAAAATCAACAGAACGTGGAATGTCACTGTCGGAAATTTATAAAGCTATTCAAGAATTTTATCCATATTTCAAATACTGTCCTGATGGCTGGCAAAGTTCAGTTAGACATAACCTTTCTTTAAATAAATCTTTCAAAAAAATTTCAAAAGAAGGGAAAGGTTGGTTATGGGGATTAGATGAGGAACATATACTTGAGAAGGAGAAACAGCAACAGAAACAAAAACAGGTTGAAAATAATAATAATAACAACAAACAGCAACAACAATTACAAAGCACTGGTGCAAGTCCAAGTATAGTAACCAACAATACCGTTAATCAACTTTCAAAATCTGCTACAACAACTCCAACGCCAATGCCAACATCTACCCCAGTTGCGACAGCTGCGTCAGCGACTTCTAATACGCAAAACTCGTCAAGTTCAAAGCTGTCTGGTGATACTAAGAAAGCTTTAACTTACCTACAACAAGAACTAATCAGGTTGACAAAAAATAGAAAAATGTATGATAAAGAAACCACAACTCAAATTTTAACTCAAGCTTTGGCAATGACCATTGCACAAGTTAACCAGGCTGCTAAAAATGCCGGTATAAAAGGTTCACCTTTAGTAACTTTGATTGAGAAAAACCCAATGCATATCACAAAAATTTTAACAGCTGCTTTAAATGCAGCCACTTTACAAATTACGAAAAAAAAGGGAATTCCAATGCATCCTCCAATAAAATCATCATCTCCTTCGCCTGTGCCACCACCACAATCACAAGCACAGGCTTCTGTGCCCGCACCCGTTTCATCAGCACAATCGCAATCTCCAACCATAAAGGCTAGTCCTGCCATCACTTCCGGTCAACAAAAATTACCTCAACAGCAATCATTACAATCACCATCACCATTAACATCCCCAGTGCCATTGCAAATACCATCACAACCACCAAAACAACAACCAGCGAAAAATCCTAGCGCCATAGGTTCAATAAAACAAACACCATCAGTGACACCGCCAACAAAGACTACAACATCCCACTCACCAAATGTTACGACTCAACAACAGCATCAGCAACAACCAGCTCAAAATTTGAATCAACAAAGTATACAACAATCTCCACCTGTTCAGTTGAAACAAAACACAAGACCGACCGGTTTATCTCCATCTCCATCAATTGTTGGTCAAAGTCCTTCAATAAAATCCCCAACTTCGATAATTAAGTCTCCTATCAACTTAACTACACAACCATTGAAATCATCAACTGTTATTAAAAAACCACAATATTATGGTAAACCTCCGACAATTGGAAGCAAAAATTTCAATCCAATGTATGATAAAGTTAATCAAACTACAGCCAAAGATAGAATTGTCACGAATCCGGAAGTTGGTACCATTAAGACCGTAGATCAAAAACAAGTTAAAGAACAAGGTGAACAAGAGCAACAAGAGAAGCCAGCCTCGTCACCTCTGGCATCAACTACTGCAAAATCGCAAACTTCAAATTCTTTACCACTACCACCACCTCCACCTCCTGCTTCGTATGCAAAATTCACTCAACCTCCTGTTAAATCCAATGCTGTGGCAAATGTTAAAACTGAATCTAGTCCAGCAGTGAACAACACAATTACAAAACCAGTAACTGATTCTTCTCAAACAAGTGTTTCAAAGGAAACAGAGACAAAAGTTGCAAAAGAAGAAAAAGACGCTGATTTCGATGAATTTTCAATGATGCTTGAAAATTTAGAGAATCAGCATAACACAGAGCAAATGAAATTGAAAGAAAAGCAACAACAAGAGGAAAAGTTGAAGAAGGAACGTGAAGAGAAAGAGAAAGCAGAACAACTTTTGAGAAAAAGAAAATCAGAGGAGGAAATGGAAGCACAAGAGTTATTGAAAAAGAGAAAATTGGAGGAAGATTTGAAAAAGTTGAGTAAAGCGGATGATAATAGCACCACTGATAAAATGAAAGAGAGTGTACACGAGACAAATTTGCAAGTTGATAATTCAGGTAGTGATTCTTCGAGTAAGGTGGAACCAAAAGAAGTCTTGCCAAATGAAACATCTACAAAGGCCGAGACAAATACCGCATCATTTAACGAACAATTGCCAGCAAATAATAGTGTTACTCATGATAACATCAAGATTGAAGATCCACCATCTAACAAGAATGACTTTGCTGATAAATCACATAGTGGAAGTAATGTATCATCGGTAAACATGATTGATAACTTCTCAATAGATGAATTTCTAGCACAACATGCAGATCATTTAGATGGTGGTGAGAATAAGGATGGCAAGGCTGATGATAGTATAATTACTGATTTAAAAGAATCCAAAGATGTCAAGTTGGATGATGAATTTGACGAATTTGAAAAAAATTTCAACTTGTCATAATGTTTGATGAATTGTTATGTTTTTTTTTTTTTTTTTTTACTATACATAGCTTCTTTATATTCAATTTCCCTAGTTAGTTTGTCTGATTTAATAATTTATAGAATTAAACAATCTTTATGATGTATGTTGCTATGCGTACGGTAAACTGCGAACAAAAAAAAAAAAATAAGAAAAAAAAATATATCACATAAAAATGAATCAATCATTAACCAAATGAATCAATCAACCATTAACGTTATTAAAAGAACCTTCTTTTTCTTTAATTTCCCAAAATAGAGGACCGACATCGTGATTACCATGGAATACCCAACCATTTTCGGTGACATGGAAAAGATTGATTGAACCACCAGAATAAGCATCTCTATGAGCAGCTGCTAAGATTGATCTTTTACCTAAATACAAAGCTTCTTCAACAGACAAATCCCATTTATAATTTGAATCCAAGACACCATAAGCAAAAGTTTGACCTGAACCAACACAAAACAAATCACCTTTTAATCTTGTTCCATCTGAATCAACATAATAAATAGTTGGACCTTCTTTTGGAGTATAACCACAAATCATAGTACCCATTGATAATCCCATTCCTTTATAATTATAAACCAAATTACTTAAAATTTTAGAAGCTGCAGCAACAGAAATACGTTCTTTATTTCTTAATTCATGTAATCTACATTGAGTACCTAACCAAGTTTCCCAAAATTGACAATCTGCAGCACCACCAGCCATTGTACCTAATAACATTGAATTAATTTCTATAACTTTTTTAACTGTTTGAGAGGCAATCCAATTACCAGCAGTAGCTCTAGAATCAACAGCCACTATAATACCACCTTGAAATCTGAATGCTAGAGTTGTGGTACCATGTGCTATCTTAATATTACAATCTGGGTTTGTTTCATCATCGGTATGAGCTCTTAAGAAATCTGTAGGCTGGGAAATTGGTGGGATATTGAAACTTGGCGCTAGTGTTGACAAAGAAGGTTGAAATTGCTGATACTCAATTGTGGATTCTTTCAACTCTTTTTCAAATTGAGAAGTATGCGAGAATCTCTGCGATATTTGATTAATTGACATGTTATTAAAGGTATATGAGGTGAATTAAATAGATCAATAAAGTTATGATACTGGGTTTTAACAAAATAGACTGGCTTTAAAAAATGGGTCAATTGGGATGCAATCGAAGTAAAAAGAGAATTCCTCGTCAAGCTTGTTTTGGTATTCTAAAAGTTTATATATCTAATTGTCAATTGAAAGAAACTAGTTATTGATTTGTTGATTAAATAGATCAATCAATAGATGTTAGTTTAAATGAATTATCTCTCTCTCTCACTTTGTCTCTCTGTATTTCATTTTGCCACTCAAAAGAAAGTAGTGAATCTGTCATTTTCAAATTACGTGTCATTTGATAGAAAAAAAATGATTATGTCATTGCTTATTTAATCTTTGGTGTAAGGGTGTAAAAACAAATTTTTATTGATTATATAACACATTATGTAATTTAATATCTATTCCCAGGGTTTGAGGGTTTTAAAATAACCACGTGACCTACTATTTAATTTCCAATCAAATGCAAAAATTTTTCAAGCGACCTGAAAATTGACAAATTGGGAAGTTTTGACTGTGCCAAAGACCAACTTTGTAGTTTGTTAGTTTGTAGTATAGTGTAGTGTTAGAGGAAGAATCAGAGAGTAGTAACATTTAGTTAGTATTGAAATAAAACTAGTTATTTGAATACTGGTATTATAGATAGTTTAGATTTAAAATCAGATATTATAGAATTTCATCATTAAATACCTATACATATATATTCAAGATGGTATGTTAGATAATATCTATCCAGTTGTGAAATGGAGATGCAAATGTACTAGAAAGTTTTCATTATTGAACAGAACAACAAGATAAAGTCAGGTGGAAGTGTAGAATAATCGACAATCTTTGATCAAACAACAAGTGTAGATCTATAAAAGTGTCAATTTATGTGTGATTTGTGATAGAACAACACTTCAAGGGAGATATCATTTGATAGTTTAGCTGACTAGAAGAAGCATTTTGTACCACCATATAGATGGACAAATGTAATGAGTGATTATTGATTAAATTTACAACTTTTCTACATTAGTGTCTTTTCAGTAAATTCATCACCATTTTCCGTTTTTCAGCAAGCATATACTAACTATTTTTCACTGATTCAATTTTTGAATACCTCACTTTACTTGATGTAGTCTGCTAAAGCTCAAAACCCAATGAGAGATCTTAAGATCGAAAAATTAGTTTTAAACATTTGTGTTGGTGAATCCGGTGATAGATTAACCAGAGCTTCAAAAGTTTTAGAACAATTATCAGGTCAAACTCCAGTCCACTCAAAGGCTAGATATACCGTTAGATCTTTTGGTATCAGAAGAAATGAAAAGATTGCTGTTCACGTTACTATCAGAGGTCCAAAAGCTGAAGAAATCTTAGAAAGAGGTTTAAAAGTTAAAGAATATCAATTAAGATCAAAGAACTTCTCTGAAACCGGTAACTTTGGTTTTGGTATCCAAGAACACATTGATTTAGGTATTAAATATGATCCATCTATCGGAATTTACGGTATGGACTTTTACGTTGTTATGAACAGAGCTGGTGCCAGAGTTGCCAGAAGAAAGAGAGCTCAAGGTACCGTTGGTAAACACCACCAATGTTCAAAAGAAGATACCATTGCTTGGTTCAAAGCTAAGTACGATGCTGATGTCTTGAACAAATAAGTTTAGTTGATTTCTATTATTATTTCGTTTTATTAAAATTTTCATAATTAAGAATATCAATCCACATCTAATTTAAAAAAAAAAGAGAGTAATGTAATCGTGTAGTTCAAAAGGCTTCACTTAATCTGTATACTAAGTTGCTTATCTCTACAGCTCTTGGAAGAAGTGAGTGCAATCTCCTAGTTGCATAGGGTACTGTATCTGCAGAGCATAAATAAGCACCAGATATGCAAACGATTGTCTTTAATAACATCAGCCAAACAGCACAGCTTGATGTGTAAGTGCATTGAATTCCCCAGCAATGCAAGTTTGAATCGAGCAAAAACCCGTTCTTTGCTATTTTCAACTATCAATTTGTAACTCCTTTTCAGCAGCCTTGACTCCAATATCGATCAATTCTTGAATTTTCTCAATTTTTCGAACTTTTAAGAAATCATTCAAAGGCTTGAATTCATCACAATTTCTTTTTCTGATCAAATTCAACTCGTTCAGTTTGTCATTTTTCAACTTGATCAAATTTTCCAAATCTCTTTGAAACTGTGTTTGTGAGTCCAATTCAATCAACCATTTGTTCTTGTTAATATCTTTAACCAACTCTACATCGCTCAAATGTAGCCCATTATCGCTAATATTGCTGTCTTCATTCACTAATATCGATAAGTTTCTAACCCTTAGCTGAGTGTATACCAACACAGTTTTCAGCCTTTTAACGTACTCTTCGTTTTCAGCTGATGAACCAGTTAGATCCGTATATCTACTCAACTCAATTCCTCCAATAGTACCACTACTATTGGAATTATCTCCGGTTTTCTGCAACTCTGGCAATTTCACGAAATCGTGGTGAATATCACCATACCTGCTTCCAAGTAATGGATGACTTGTAGTGTCTTGTTCAGTGGACAATTCCTGTTCAACTAGCTGACGTACCAGTTTCAAACTCTCCTCGCCAGGTTCACTATCTAAATACGGTAAATCATCAAGAATTATATCTGTGGTTTCAGCAAAAGACATGGGAGTAAATCTTTGCAACGCAAATCCGATAGCTGGATGTATATTCAACCCGAGATACTTATATATAACTACATAGAGCTAGTATACTTACACAACTACAACTTTTCATTAAAAGTAACATAATGGTAAAGTACAGAATTAGTTTTCAAGTTTTAATACAAAATAAATAAAAGCGACGCGTCGATCGACTCAATAAATAAATGGGGTGTGGTGAGATTATATTTTTTCTCCATTTAGTTTTTGTTTGCACCCCATGTATTTTATCAGCTCTTTCTGTGCAGTTTCAATTCAGCATATGGAACTTCATAAAGAACGCTACCAGCTAAGCAAAGCAAAACTAGGATTATACCAATACCACCATAGATGGCAGAAATGACTCTGAAAGTTTCAATTCGGAAAATCTTGTAAAATTCGTTCAATCCTAAACTGAAAGCGCACAATGGAAAAGGCATGATCCAGTAACTCTTGTTGAATCTTGGTAATCCACTAACAACTATATTTGAAACGCTTAAAAATGTGAAATGGAATCCAATTGCAATCAAGAACAACCCGATTATCCCTGAAAGATACTCCAAGCCGATTCCGATACTAATATTCAAGTCACGTAAACTTGTGCTGGAAAGAGCTATTAATTCAGGACTGGTTACTGTCTTATTAGACAAATCCCACACATTAATATTATATTCAATTAAAAATTGCTTAATGTTAATACCATTCAAAATGATCCCCCATATTCCATGACCAATAAGACCAATTGGTGCGAAAAACGAAAAACATAGATTTTGTGGTGGTAATTTGAAAATTAGCAATTTCCAGAGGAAAACAGTGATGAATGCAAAACCTAAAACCATCGAATTGGCCCATAATAAGTAAGTTAAAATGATCAACATCATTTTAACATTTTTCCAACTTTCATCAAATGCACCACATATAAAAGCGCCTGAAGAAGCACAAACACTCAACGATAAAACAGGTAAGATTAGTTGTGGATTTAATTGCTGTTGAGTGAGTTCACTGTTGTTGAAAATGTTGAAAATCAAGCACCAACCAATCAATAACGCAAATGCAAAGTTGAAAAACCAAAAAATCAACAACCCAATCTTGAAATCATAATCATAATGGTCTGTGATTAAGTGTATCATGTTCACAATTGTACTGAAACCCATCGAATATGGACTCAAAAAGATATTTAACGTTATATCGTGTAAAATATCTCTTCTAAATTTTGGGAAACTACAATATTTTGCAATCAACAAAAAATTATTCATTACAAATAAACTCAACGAAATACCCCACATTATCAATCCGAAAATTCTAAACACAGAAACATGATATGGGAAATTGTATAGTACTCCAGAACTGATACCAGTCGACATAAACGCAACTAGCCAAATTGGATGATAGTTATGCACAATGACATTTTTAAATAAATGCTTGAATTTTGAATGCTTAGGTTTGAGCTTTTCAATATCGTTTGAGTTTGACGATTGTAACCCGGATGATAATGGACTAGCTGTATCTGAACCTGTCATGGTCAAACATCAGCTTATTCAAGTTATGTGGAGTCCAATCAAACAAAAAAAGAACTACTGTGTCAACCTATTTTCTATTTTAAAGCAGGTATCAACAACTCGGTATAATTAAAGCTCTCGACCTTTTTTTTCTTTTTTTCTTTTTCAAAAGTAACCAGAAAACCCAACTTTAATAGAAACAACTTTATTGTAAAACTTTCACTAATCATAAATCTCTCAATTAGAGCTTTATAATAGTAAACATTAGTGTAGATTTTTATATCGTTTCAGTTATTAGCTTAATTCAAATAAGCATTCTGCAGCTGACCAATAATTAGTCACTAAAAACGGGTTTTCTTCCGTTTGGCTCATTTCCGTTTTTCTTCATTTTAGCCTCTTTGTGCGGCGTTTGACGGTTGGGGTTTGAGATGCCGAAGAGTTCGGCGTTTGTATTTGATTTGATTTGTGCTGTTGGAAGCATCACTTGGATAAATGGTTGGTTTGGTTGTGAAAAGGTTCATCATTTTGGGGGACTGTAACTTTTCAGTACTAGTCTAGTCTTAGAAACACCACTGACAAGTTCTAGGTCAATGTCGTTGTTATTAATAATGTAGAGAAGAATTCGGACTTGTTGGTTTGTTATTGACTCGACTCTGCTTACAGAGTTGAGAAATAGTTCGTTACACTGAAATTGTAAATTTTTGAGATGTTTTTTGGACTTTAAACACTCCATCAAACGCATAAAAAACTCGTAGGATTTGGCTTTGAAAGTTTTGCAAATTAGCTGACCAAACTTCACCTGGGGGTCGATGATACAAATCTTGTAAAGTGTCGGGATTATGATCTCACTGAATGTACCGAGTAGAGACTGATCCAGTTGTTGAAAACTCTCAATCAAGTGAACCGACAAGTACTGGTTAACTTTTGTTTTCCATAACATCCCACTGGTGTGAATTCTCAGAGTCACTAATTCACTCAAAAACTCGAGTATTACAAATTGTAACTCTCTTGGAGATACTTGAAAATTTTCAAACAGACAACCTAATATTATAACCTCATGCTGTAAATCAAATTCCGCTAATAGCAAGAGTAATTTCAGATAATGTCTCACCTTACTCCAGTAACAAGTACTTTCCAATGTGTGCACCTGAGCAACGCTCCTAGCAATCAAGTACGAAACTGAATGGTGTCTTAGCTGGTGGATTAATTTTTCAATTTTGATGTACTTTCTAACCATCACTACCGTGTACAAGATGTCAAGAATTTTGCAAAATTGAAGTTGGTTGTTGCATTTGGTCAAAACCTGAATTAGTTTGAAAAATCCTTCGCAATCGAAAATAAGTGTACAATTATCTCGGGTCTCGGTTAAGATTTCCATTGTACTGATGAATGTATCAATATCATCTTCAGTTCCATGTAAAAGTTTACTACACTCTCCTCCCAATTCAACGTATTTATTGACAAGATTCAAGTTTATTAGTAATTTAGCTAGTTCAATTAGACACACGCTTTTCTTTTCAACGAGTATCCTACTTTTGATGTTGTAAATAAAATTGCAATCTAGTACTACTAATCTAAAATCACTTGACTTCAAACTGTTATTCAGTTCTCTCAACTGAAAGAGACTAATGATTTTTATCTTTTTAATCAGAAACTCATATTCCATGTTTCTATCAAGTAAATCATGAATTTGATACACTCTATCATGATTAAAGTAATCAGTATCAAGCAGCACAACATGATTATTGTTGTGCTTGTTGATTATTTCAGTCACTGATTTTTGACTCACCATTGATGATTCAACCTTTCCACATATGCAACTTGTTTAGAGCCGCTGATATACTAAACAACTAACTAATTGTAATAAAGTTCAAATACATGTTTGACACTGCTTTACTGTGTCGATCATTTTACTGTTTACTTTTACGGAAACTCTACATCAAAACAAGGGAAAAAAATGGTAAAAAAAATTAAGCGCTATAAAATTTTTTGAACTACTTTTTTTTTAATTCAAAATAATCAAGGGTTAATTTTTGATTAATTAACTTGATCTAATCAACAGTCATTGTATCAATAGTCTCTTGAGTTTTCAATTTAGTCAAAACGTCATCAATTTTCTTTCTTGACCAGCTAAATCTTGGATCGATCAAAAATGGTCTCAAATCAAATCTATTATCATCAGGAGAATATTGTTCAGCATGATAAGAAGGAGTACTCACGGTTTGTTTATGTCTATTAACACTATAGAACCAAAAGAAGTTCTTAACTTTATCAGCAGTTTCTTCTGGTGTCTTTTTACCATTCCAAATGTGTAATAATTTGATAAACATAGAGTAAGGACCACATTTCTCAATTTTCCGTAATCTTCCAAATATGCTCAACTCTTCATAAGTGAAACCCATATCTGCTTCATCAGACTGAATATGGCTATCAGTGATTGGTTCTAATTCGGCAGTTGGTGTGGCATCAATAAAAGATTTTAAAATTGGTAATTTAAATTCAGATTCAGACCATGAAATAAATCTTATCAAATCAGTTTTAGAAATACCACCAATTGGATTAATATCAGCTGATGAACAATCATATTTAGTTAAATAACCTCTCAATTGTTCATCAACATTAGCTGAACCTAACACTAATAATCCACCAGTATTAGTTCTACCTCTAGTCCAAGGTAATAATTGAGCAAATAAATAAGCTAAAACCATTCTTAATCTGGCTTGAATATTTTGCAATGCTAAATTTTCAATATTTGAACCACCAAAAATCTTATAAATTGGTTTTTTACCTGTTGTAACTTCAAATAGACTAACAACAGAATTAACAATTGTATCCATGTTTAAATCAACATGATATGAACCAATTGTAGATGCTAATTCTTTGGCTCTAGATCTTGTATCATTTGAAGAATTTGAAGTACCCATATAACAAGTATGGAAAATTTTATTTGATAATTCTTGTGGAGTCTTTGGAATCCAATCATTTGGCATATTTGCCACTAATTGAACATCTTTAATAACTTGTTGATTATTATCTTCACAAGCTTTAACAACTAATTTACACATTGAAAAGACAATAACTGAAGTTGCACAACTATCAATACCACCACTCAATGGTACAAAATAACCAGAACCTTTACAACGACGAATATAATCCCATAACCAACAAGCAGGACCATAAGCAATTTCTTCTTCTGGTTTAAAATAACGAATTGAATCTTGAATTGGAGTTGGTTTGATATTAACGTCGAAATTCAAATAATCTGGACTTAATTCAACGGGAACATGAACTCTTTTATATGTTGGTTCCATTCTACTTTGTAATCCATGAGAAATTGATGAACGATAAGCTCTAACATCTTCTAAATCAATAGTAGCAGTAATAACTTCAACATCATCTAATGAGAATTGAGAACCTTGTGCTAAAATTTTACCATTCATAACAATTGATGAACAACCATCATAATATAAACGATCACCATCACAACCTTTTTGATTTGAATATAAATAAATACCACCACATTTTCTAGTTGCTTCAGTAATCATAGCCATTCTTGTATCTAATTTTCTTAATTCATGATGAGAACCTGAAGAATTTGTAATGATTTCAATACCATCTAAAGACATTGAAATATGTGGTGCTTGTGGAGTGAATAATTCTTCACAAGTTTCTGCACCAATACAAGTATCTAAAGTACTAATTACAGCATCACCAAAATCCACAGTAATTTGACCTGTTAATTTTTGAATTGATCTTGGTAAAATGTATTCTTCAACATATTGAGCTTTCAACCATGGTGTGAAAAATCTCATTTCTCTATAATTACCATCATTTGCTAAAAATAATTTAGGTCTAATCAGTAAAATTTTACCATTATAAGATAAAATTCTACAATTGTATCTTTTGTTCTTATGAATTATTGGAATACCAATATCTAACAAGATATCGTATGTTTCTTTATTAGATAAAATTGTAGAATACATTTCCCAAGAATGTAAATAAACATCATTCTCTAAAAAATGATCAAGACAACCATATCCAGGTATTTCAAGTTCAGGACCAACTCTCAATGTTGCATGTTTAGCTTTAGCCTGTAAAATCGAATCAAGAATTCTATCCCTGTTACCTTCAAAATCCAGCGCCCATTGGTTTAATGAACATGTTGCAATTGTGATATAATGTGGCATGTTGCGTAGTGATGTAAGTAAGCCCTAATTAAGCTCTTTAGATGTAGTACGACGTAATTAGACGTAAGCAATTGGAATTACTGTTGTCACACCAATTCCAAAGAAGTATCAATTCAAGTCAATTTCTGATGTTTTAAATCAGCTTGAAAAAAAAATTTTGAATGACTCATCAAATCATTTGGTTGATACCATCATTCTATCTATCAGTGACTAAACCGGTCTTTACTCTCCTCCTCCTTCTCTCACTTTTTCCTTTCAAAAAAAGTAAACCGGCTAATTACTCTTTGTGCGGCTTTTATTTATTATCCCGTCTATTGATAATTTACAATTAAAAAAAAAAGTTTTCATTAAGCAGTTAGTTACACATAATCGATAGAAAAGATGATAGTTGATACATACATATATAGATAGATCAGACACCAAGCTATTCTTTTGCTTTTCTTAAAGACATGACACGTCTTCCAACAGCACCAACGGTAGCAGAATATAATCCTGAACTTGAAGATGAGACAGTTGGTGAAGTGGAGTTTTGATCATTTTCATCATTGTTATCTTGATCTAATTTTGTAATCATTGGGACAGGAGCAGTAGTTACTCTTTTAGGTAATTGTTGTTGTTGTGATGATGATGCTGTTGTTGAATCTGATAATCCACTTGTTGAGCCTGATGTTAATGTTGTAGGTTTTGGTATACTTTGTCTTTTACTGTTAGAAAGGGTATTTGTT
Source organism: Ogataea sonorensis (assembly GCA_037951595.1). Classification (NCBI taxonomy): domain Eukaryota; kingdom Fungi; phylum Ascomycota; class Pichiomycetes; order Pichiales; family Pichiaceae; genus Ogataea; species Ogataea sonorensis. Next base: position 85,711 of record JBANDG010000007.1, read on the forward strand.
GAATTTGGAGTTGAAGTTGATGGCGAAGATTGATAGAATGGGAATCCACTGGATAAGACTGGAGTTGTATTTGACATAGGTGAATCAGTAGAAGAAGCAATTTCGTCTTCATCAATATTTTCATTACTCTTTTTTTCAGAATTTTTCAAATTTTTTTCCAATTCTTGAGCTTTTTGATAATTTTCTAAATTAATTCTAGCTTTTTCTCTATTTTGAGCTAATAATTCTTGAGCTTTTTGTAATGAAATTGTTGGAGTAACACAAGAAGATATAACAGGAACACTTTCATCTAATTCAATAGTAGCTTTCATTAAAGCAGCCATCCAAGATCTCATTTCTTCTTTTGTATTAACAGCAAAATAATGAACTTTTTGTTGAGTAAAAGTTAAACCTTTTCTTGAACCTGGAGCAGGTGGAACTAATTTAAAACAATATTTACCAGCACCAGTACTAGCAGCATACATTGTTGTTAATTTATCTTCTGGATCATTTGCAGTCAAAACTCTATGAGAAGTTATATCAATTAAACCTTTTTCTCTATGATCTTTTAAAGTTGAATAATATGATAATCTTGTCTTGTGTAATGTAAAATATCTTTGTTTCCAAGAACCAATTGACATATTACCTCTTTTACTCATCCAACCTGAAAAATCAGCAGTCTTTATAGCTTCATCTGTTGAAATTGTACGAATACCTTCTTGAAAAGCAGAAGTTGAATTTTTACCACGACGAGTAGTTAAAGATCTAAAAGTTGTTGGAGTTGTTGTTGTTGTTGTTGATGATGATGATGATGCTGACGCTAATAAACTTGATGATGATGATGATGGTAATGGTATAGCTGCAGAAAATACTCTTTTAGTATCTTTTGTCTTTGGGCTTGAAGAATTTTCTTTTGCTGAAATTGATCTTCTTTCAGGAGACAATGAATTTTTCAAATTAGCCAATTTTATTGGACTTTGATTATCATTATCTTTATTAATATTCAAAGTTAATTCTGGCTTTCTTGTAGGTGATCTAGTTGGTGAGAATTCGTAAACATGTTCCCTTTCCGTTGCACTATAAGAAAGTAATGATGAATATCTTCTATGAGTTTTACCATTATTATTATTATTATTATTGCTAAACTTATCATTGTTATAACTCAAGTCTGAAACATTTCTAGAATGTGTTTTAATTGGTGAAGAGGAACGATTATTTCTACCATTTGAAGGTAAAAATGATAAAGTTGAACTTGATCTTGAATGTTTGTTATCTGCATAAATTGAAGATGTATTAGTTAAAGAAGGTTCTCTTGAATGGACTCTATCAACGAATGAATTTCTATAATTAGTATTTGACAAATTATTATTATTTATTGATGAACCACCAGATCCAAATTTGAAATTTTGTTGTTGAGGTGATTGAGGTGGTTGAGGTGGTTTTCTTGGTGATTCAAATAAAGTGTTATTATTTTTAAATTTCAAATCATCATTATTTTCAACATGTGTTTCATTACTATCATCATGTTCAACTTTAATTTCAATATCATTGGCTGAATCAAATTCATCATTTTCATCAATAAAACTTGAATTTGAATTACTTGAAGAAGGAAATGATGAATTTAATTGATTTGCACGAGGTAACATTACAGATAAAGGACGTTGATGAGGTGATTGTTTTGTCTTTGATAATTTTTCTGAATTATCAATTGAAGTAGTATTATTATCAACAGAATTGATATAACCTTGAATATCATCCATTGATTGAGATCTTTTTCTGACATGTTTATATATACTATTTTGATTACTAATTGGTATTGATTGATTGTTGTTTTGAGTGTTGTTGTTGTTATTATTATTATTTATAACACTACCGTTTGAAACTTGTCTTTGTTGTTGTAATCTAGCAGTTAAAGGATTAAAAGAATTACTCATGTTATTAGAGTTTGGAGTTTGTTGATTATTTTTAGACAAGAGTGAAATATTTCTCAATTCTTCAATTTCTTTAAAAATTTCAAATCTTGTACCAAAAGAATTGATATCCAGTTCTTTTAAATAAGATAATTCCAATTGAAGTAATATAGCACCATTAATTTTATGTCTAGCAAATTGACCGGCTGTTTCGATATCAAAATTTAAGAATGAAAAGTATTGGGTAACTTGTTCAGGAGACCAAGATTCAACTTCAGAACGATCTAAAGGTGTTGAGAAATTTGAAGTTTGATCAGAGTCAACATTCAACTCTTCCAAAGCTTTATCAATATCGGTTAAAGTATGATGCACAGATACGTAATTATTGTTGTTGTTGTTATTATTGGTAGTGGTGGTGGTGGTGGTGTTGGAAGTTATTGTTGTGTTTAAAGTATCATTATGTATTGGAGAGTTTGAATTTGAAGGAGAAGAATTAACATTGGTACTCCCCAATACCAAAGGAGAGCTTAATCCGGAATTAGACTCCGGTAAACCTAAATTTGTAGTATTGTTATTATTATTATTAATATTATTATTATTATTATTAGCGGAAGTTGTTGAAGCTTCATTAAAATGTTGAACAGAAGGAGAGGTTGCGGGACTTCCAGAGGGCATCATTCTTCTTGATCTTGATCTTAGTAATGTTGGTTTTGAATGAGGTTGATTTTCAACTAAAGTTGTGAAAACTTTTGGATACAAACCGGCTTTATCAGTTGTTAAATTTTTACCCATATACCAACCATCGTCATATTCACTATCATCTGAAATAAGTTCAATAGTGTCACCTGGTCTTATAGTTAACTCGTCACCTAATCGAGCGGTGAACTCTTTGATAACAACATACAGTTTCCCGTAACCGTCAACAGTGGCAGTTGATAATCTGTTGTTATTCATAGTGTATTATGAGTATGTATGTTGTATATATATGTATATGTTTATAATTTGTGAATTATATGAGCTGAATGAATGTATACATACACTGAATGAATATAGTACGTGTATGTATTCAAATTGGATAATCTTACTAAACAAGTGAGAACCCACAAATGGCGGCGATAATATGAAACTTAGATACGAGTGGTGCGTTGTCTCAGAACGTGTTTAATTTGTGTAAAATCAAGTACAACTTTTTTTTAATAAATCAACTAATTGCTTGTATATCTAATTAATACTCAAAATAGTTAAAATAAATATATATTAAATCACAAAATCAATCAGAAACAAAATAACTAAATCATAAAACAACTGATAACTAAATTACAAAACTATATAACTAACTCATTCTGTTTATCGTTTTTACTATTGTTTTTCCTTTTTCCTTTTTCCTTTTTTTTTTAATTTTTCATTTTTTAGTGCCACATAATAAAATATTGAAGATTATATAAGTGATTATGTAATTATGTATTATGTAATTAATTGTGTAATTATAATTATGTAATAATATTTACACTGCCGTGTTTTTTATTGTTTTTTTAAGGCTGTGTTAGTGTCTTTCTGTGTTTTCGTTTGACTTGCACCCAGGCAAGTTGTATAACTGATGTACTATCATACTGGTGTCTATTCAACAACCTTTTTTATAGTTGTGCTAATGATTTATTGTTAATTATTTAGTGGTTTTACTCACAACTCACTCACATTCACATTCTCACTTGCCATGCCTCGCCTTGCAAGATCCTCATGACTTTGTTTCCGCTTGCCGTAACAGATCCTGGCCGGGGTGGTTTTGAGAATTTATCTTACTTGTTCCCGTCTAGGGTGTCAAGAATGTTGTATTTGAATAAATACCAGTTAGCACTGGTTATGTTGCTTGACAAACTGCTAAACAGACTTTATAAAGTCTTTTAAGCGCTTGTTTCATTATAACCCTTCCATTGCACCTTTACACCAGACGTTTCATACCATTTTCAGAAATTTTCACTCTTTTTATTTAATTTGTACTAATTTATTAACTGACTTTTATCATAACCAATAGTCATCCTACAGTGTCTTGAAATTTAATTAGCAGCTATATATTGAAACAGTCAGTGTTTTGTCATAAGATTATTTGAAACTTGCATTGCAAATGGATTCCGATGACGATATTCCGTAAGTGTAAAAAAGATAAAAAAAAAATTGCTATTCATAAATTTTTGTCCCTTATTACACCATTACTTCTTTACTAACACATTTTAAAAGAACTCTATCATCACATGCATTAGCAGCATTGATGCAATTTAAAAACGAAGAAGAAGAGAGAATCAAGACTTTTGAAAAATTGTATCAGGATGCAGACGATAATTTCGAAGAGCGTAAAAACGTTTCCATACTAGACTTTAAAGAAGATTGGCAATTATCACAATTTTGGTATAATCAGAAAACTGCTAAAATCTTAGCAGATGAGTTATTAAAAGGTGCAGATTCAGAAACTGTTATTGTTATTGTTAGTGCGCCTTCTGTGTTTGCAGAAATTAGAAATCGTGATCCAAAAGAACTGCCTACAAAATCAATTTACTTGTTTGAATTCGACAAAAGATTCGAATTATTAGCTGGTAAAAATCATTTCAGTTTTTACGATTATAATAATCCTTTGCAATTCCGTCAAGACTTGAAAGGTAAATGTCACCGTTTATTGATCGATCCACCTTTCTTAGAAGTTGACTGTCAAACAAAGACAAGTCAAACTGCATACGAATTATTGGTCTCGGACAAGAATGAGTTGACAGTTGACGGATCACTAAAGTACAAGTTGATCACATGTACCGGTGAAAGAATGTCCAACGTCATTGCTGAAATCTACCCAGATACCAAAATCACCAATTTCTACCCAGAACACGAGAATGGTCTCAGTAACGAATTTAGATGTTATGCTAGTTTTGAAGGTGATAACTGGAAATTTGCCAATGATGTGTAGTTTTGCAAAAGTAGCTGATAACTTGCGTCTTGATATCATTAATCAATCAATCAATCAATCAATCAATCAATCTTAATCTCTATACAATAACATAATTGTAATTAAATTTACATTACGTAATGATGTGTGGCTAATTTGTAAATTTGAATTTGCACATGTCAAGTTTTTTTGTGGCTGGTGTGAATTTTTTTTGTTTTTTTATGTGTGGCTAGTGTTATTCTCTCTTTCCGCTTTAATAAAAGGGAAACTCAAAAATTGATGTATGTATGTATGTAAATAACCAATTAATTGCAACCTTCTTTTAGACAAACAATATTTTGAATTAGTATCCCCTTTTCCCTTTGACTTTCACCTTTTCTCGTCTTTTATCAAGTCAATCTTGTGAATTATTCAATCAATCAATTCTGATCAATTACGCTTTGCATATCGTTCTCCTTGTTGGTATTTTGCAGTCTTGTTTCAAACGCATCTCTAAACTGTATCCCTCTTTTTTTCTCTTCTTATGCTTTGTTTCATAATTAACCACTTAACATGCACTTGGTTCTTTTAAGACATGCTTCAAGAATTGATAAACACTCTGAAACCAGTAATAATAACAATAAATCTAGCATAAATTCAATTGATTCTTCAATTAATCTTTCGGATATTGATTCTTCAAATTGGTTAGCCACTTTTGATCCACCTTTAGATTTACATAATGCTTCAATTGAAATAGAAAAAGCTTATAAAAAATTATCTACACATTTGGAATTTTATAAAAAGAAAAATGATAAAAATACACCAAAAAATATAATTATTCATTCTTCACCTTATAATAGATGTATTCAAACAAGTGAATTATTGGTTTCCCATTTGAAAACAAGTTTACCAAGTACAAAATCAATCAAATTAAGAATCGATCAAGTGTCTTCTGAATGGTTGAATGAAAATTTCAATTTAAATTATTTGCCACCAAACGATGATGGTTACTCAATTTCAAGTAATGTAAATTCTTATTTAAATCAACCTGTTGTTGATGTGGATAATTCTCCATTAAATCAAACAACTAGAAATGATTTAAAATCAATCAAAGATCAAACTTGGACATTTAATAAATTAGGTCATTGTGGTGAGTACGGTGAATCCCCAATAGATTTTAAAAAAAGATGTTTTAATTATTTAACTTCAATTTTGCAATTTTATTATCAAAAACAATCTTTTGATGATGATAAAAATACTATAGTTTTCATTGTTTCTCATGGTGCTGTAATCTCAGAATTAGTTCAAATATTATTGAATAAACCAATATTTAATGAAATTCCATTAGCAACTCCAATTTATTTTAAACAATCAGTTTCAAAAAGATCAGTTTTCAAATTGATGGATTATGATTTTAATCTCTCATCAATATTAGATATTAAAAATGATCAAGATTTATTCAAGTTATTAAAATTGAAGATAGATGTAACTTTATTAGATTTTGATTTGATTTTCAATGAATTTCAAACATCATTGATTAATAAAAATAAAAATGAGGATACAGCTACAACCACCACCACTACCGACAATAATAATAATAATAATTATAATTATCAATTTTTGAAAACTGGTAGGCATAGAAGTAATACTTTTAATCTTGGCAAAGAAATACCCAAATTTGAAAAAAAATTACAAAAAACTTCATTACGTCAAACGAGATCTTCAAAACAGTTACATTTATTAAATAAACATACTCAAATGGAAAAAATTATAGATTTAGAAAAATTACACAGTTATTTTAATGGAGATTCTGATTCTGATTCGAATTCAAACTCGATAGATTCTGATTCTGATTCTGATGTAGAAATTTATCATAGACAAATCAACATTAATAAAAATAACAAGGATTCCTCATTTATTTCATTATCTTCTCTTAATAATTATACAAAACCTTTATCACAACAAGATCTGAGAAATTTAATTGAAAGAAATCCATTTTCTCCAAATTATAATAATTCTAATGATAACACTGATAATTATCAAATGAATCCTGATAACTTGAATTTGAATGACAATACCAATCATAATGATAAAGATTTATTGAAATCATTCTTAGGTTTAAATGATTCATCATCAGATTTGAATAAAAATCCTAATCTTTCAACTTCCTCTTCTTCAAATGAACATGAATTTGAATATTTATCATTTAAAAAACCCGTTGAAAAAAATTTGATTAAGAATTCAAGTAAATCCACTATGTCTTTTGAAAAACTTCAAAATCACCAAAATTTGAAAAGTGATTCATTACTTCAATTACCGTTTCAGTCAGTTAATTCAAATTCTAGCGGAAATTTTTCAAGTAAAAATAATAGTTTCAACTCAACGAAAAAACCTTCATTTTTAGAAAGTTTGGATCTGCTGAAACCAAAACCTATAACAATCATATCTTCAAGAACTAATGCAAAATATAAAACAAGAGCTTCTGATAATGATTACATTACAGATTCAGATGATGATATTGATGACGATCATTTATACTTGAATGAGATTAATTCTTACTTCAAAAACAACAAGAACAACAACACCAATCAAGATTCACACTTACCTGAAAGTACACCTTTGACATCCCATTTCTTACAGAATATCTTAGACACTAATGATAATGCAAAATCAAGTCAAAGCGATTCAAAAGATTTCATTAAAAATATCTTGTTTAAAAACAATAATGGCCATTCAGTAATAAACTCAGATGAACAAGATGAAGAAAATACTTATTGGTTTGGTAACAATTTCCAAAGAAATTAATTTTTCATCTTTGTTGTTTTTTATTTTCTCTTCAAAGTTCATGCGTGGTCCCTTTATCTTTTCCAGCATCTTCCTTCTACTTTCTCTCGCTTCGATTTAGCTTTAAATACTTCATATCGAAAGAACCTAATACTAATCTTTGTTTTCTCTTTACCCCTGTTTTCCGACCAGAATTCATTTGTTTGCTGAGCAAAACTCATTTCATGACATTTTTTTTTTTTTTTCTCACTTCCTCTTACTGGTGGGAATACTGTACCTTATAACGTTGTTAAGGTTTCTTAATTTTACTTTTTCTTCTCATCTTATTTTTTGCATAACTCTCTTTTCGATAATATAATGTTTTTTGTGTTTCTTTTTTAGCTTTTTTTTTTCTTTTCGACTTTTTTTTTTTTGTTACCTTCACTAGACGTGCTGATGTTTTGCTTTTATATTTTTTTTCTTTTCATTTTTGTTTTTCTGTGAATATTATCATTGTTATAGAACGCCGTTAGAGAATTATCAATTTTTAGTTGTAAAGTATAACGAATAAGATGATCAACTCAAGAAGAGTCATCTCAATTGGAGCTGAGCTTCTTAAAGATCCAGAAACGTCACCGCCACCGACGTATGTTTGATTGACTGACAAACTTCCGTAATATAAGTTAGGATTCACATTATTTGCAGCAACATTTTCATCGAATAAACCTAGTTTTGCAATTCCACCTAATTCATCTACAAAATTGAGAACTAGCGATCTGTTGTCATTATCAAATCCCACTTCTCCAATAGAATCCCACCACATCCCGCCTCCTAATTGCTTATTCGTGACGTAGTTGGCTTTCAGCCTAGCAGCTTGTGGAGAATCATAGACAATTAAACTGTCAAGTCCTTCATTATAACAATATGATGCTCCAACTGACTCGTTATACACTTCAGTAAATCCCAGAGGAGGCAATAGGTTGTAATTGATGATGCAGTCATTTGGATCCTGATGAATCTGGTCATCGGTGGAAATATCTCCACAATCACTGAATTTTCCACCAATTTTATAATTGTTGAACGAACGTCCATAGTTGGGCATCCCTAAAATTAATTTCTTAGTGTCACTGACATGTTCAGAAATGTACCTTATTGAGTTATCAACCGACGTTTCACTTTCTTCTTGGTTGTAAGGATACAAATTAGATTGATAACCTGTTCTCTGAGACCACTTGCCACTTATATCGTACCCCATCACATTGAAAAGGGTAATGTACTGCGATAGCTCAGTTAGCTGATAATTTCTTAAATTCTCCAAATCAAGTGGTAATGCGATTGTTAAATACGGTTTTGCGTCACTGTTTTGGCCTTTTGCTTTCTCAATTTTCAAGTACAACATCTTAATCAAAGATGTTAGTTTTTTACCTGATTTTTGAGATTTAGGAAACTCCCAATCAATATCAACACAATCAAACCCATACGCATACATTTTGCTAACTATACTCTCAACGAAATGATTCATAGTTTTTTTGGTTTTGGTAACTTTTTCAAAAGCATCATTTGTCTCGGCACCTCCAATCGACATGCAAACTTTTAGTCCAGGATGTAAGTTTTTCATTTGGGACAGTTGTCCAACAAGCCCGATAGAATGAATATTGGCTTCTTGGACTGTTTTGGTAAGTTCAATAAAATTACTTGTATACGGAGAGCTAGACTCTGCAGTTTGGCTGCTTAGATATCTTTCAGCTAGCTCCAACTGATTAAATCTCAAAGGTATCTGTTTTTCAATGTCAAGCTCCTGGTCGCTCCATTCTACACTGTGTTTCTTTGTATTGATTTTCATGAAAGCAAAATATACATGTGTGAGAAGTGCTAGTGGAAGATCAATCGGTAGTTTGTCTTGATAATATGACCATTTAGAATAGTACATTCCTACCACATTATTTGCTGAATTAGTTGACATTGACATCTATTTGGCTAATAGGCTTGATAGCACATTGTGAAAAAAAACCTCTTTCTTCTTTGTTCCTCTCATTGTACAAAAGCACTAAACTCGGGGCTAGTCATATAAATAGTTATATATATATAACTATTTAATGCTTCAGTCTATTTATTCTGTTGTACAGCAAACTTTTCAATCAACACATAAAACAGAATACGAAAACCACTTCGGAGATTACTCATGTGTAAATTTTAAAGTCCGAAAAGCTTAACACCGCCTTGAAAAATAATAATATAAACAGCCGCACATGTATAGGAAAATAGTCTATTTAATAGTTCATAATGATTTGTCTATTTGGACTCTATGTTGCACTGTTATTTAAACCATTAAAGATGTTCTGTTAGATTAGTTCCTGTCAAATCTGTGTGTCTTTATTAAAATTACCCTTTTTTTAACAACTACTTTAATTTGAAAATGGATACGCATACGCAGCAGTACAAAACAGACTCTTCAGGTGTGAGTTTTGTGGAAAATCTCCACTTTAAATTTGATGAGGCCTTGGTGAGTTCTATAACCTCTTCGGATAATTTTAAGTTTGATGCTGAAACTTGCCAAAAAGAACTTGAAAAGTATCAATCACTTGAAAATAAAGGTGTTCAGGAACAAATTAGTGTTTACAAACAGTCGAGCAGAACTAAGTCGCTTACCCTACATGACGCTTGTAATATTGAGAGTTTAGACCAATTTGGGGAATTTCTGATAAGATTTCAACAAGAGCATGTAAGCGAGTACATACTATTTTTAAATAAGATTGAGACGGTTGACGCTGCTATAGTCTGGAGAGATATTTTGAGATATGCTCGTGATTGTTTTTTCACGTTGACAAATGACTCAAAGAAGAGAAAATTCCAAGTAGTACTATCAGTTGCCACCGTTCAGTCTTTTGTTAATCTGCATTCCATTGTAAAAGCTTTTGAAGGAGAGCTAACTGTTATACAAGATTCATTTTTGGGATTTTTACACGATTTTGTCAATTGCACGAAGAATGATTTAAACTATGTATTCACAGATGTTGAAACAGTCCTCTCTTCTCTTGAAAGATTCCCAATCTATCAAACCTATCAGTCTTTTTTGAACTTCAATATAGCTTTTTTTCATTTACTCAAGTACGAAGATTATCTACTGCTTAACAAAGCACTAAATCCGTGTGCAACAAATGTATGGGAGGTTTCTATTCCTGGATTCTGCATTAAGCAGCGAAACATAGAAAATATTGTTGGTCATCTAATTACAGCATCGGTTCAAAGTTCACCAAATTTGCCCTCCAACCTTATACAAGACATTTCAGTGCTACAATTAAACCAATGGATAATTACAGAGGCTTATATGAATACAGGTGAAAGGATTAAAGCAGAATTGGTTTTGAAACTATTGCACAAAAAAGTTCAAGAGCTTCTTAAGGAGAGTCACAGTTCTGACAATAAAGTGGATATCTTGGATAGATACTTAGCAATATTGGAGTGTTGGGATAAAAGTCATGTTATGCAAAAAGTTTCTATGATTGATGTAGATAAAAAAGTCTCAAAACTATAATGATAGTTTATCTTTCCTATAAAAAAAATGTTGTTTTTGTTCCCTATTCACGCAAAAAGGTCTTTTACGAATGCATTATATTGTCTAGATTTGTGATGGCTATTCAGTCTAATCCAAAGAATCTCTTGTTTTTACTCGAAAAGTTATCACGAGTCAATGAGCTCACGGTTGGACCATTAGCAGAATTACTTCTTAGTGCCTCTTGAACGTCTTTTCTTGTCACATTATTCTCATTCGAATGGCTATCAGAATCAGATCTCTCCATTTTGATTAGTGGTTGAATACCATCTACTATCAACGTCATGGCATTTTTCTCCACTCCTCTAGGTAAAAGTATATCTCCATTAACTTTTGTTGGAAATATAAATTCATTCATCTCAACTCTCGCATTAGTTAAATAATCTGTCAATAATTTTTGTAACATGCTTGATTCTTGGCTTTTCAAAGATGGGTTTTGTTTTATAGGATTTAATATGTCTCTTTCAATCCATCTAGTAACTCTCAAATCGGCATCTGAATCAATGAAAACTTTTATTGTACCCATAGACGTCAACTCGTTGTCATATAAACTGTATAATCCATGAACTATAATAACAGAGTAACCTTGTTTACTCAAATCAAACACTTTCTTCTTGATGGCTTTGAAATCAAAACGAAATGGAGATGCCTGGAAATTATTTATACCGTTTTGCGATGACTTTATATAATCGGCCATGTCAATCGATTGCACTTTGATATCAGAGAATCTTTCATTTAAAGCATCTTCCAAATATTTACAAGCTAAAGACTATTATTGTTACCGGGTTCAATTTTCATTTTTCTTTTATTAGTAACTCAATACATGACAAAAAAATAGTGATTAAACACAGCACATAAATGATTAACTTTAACTTACCTTCCCTGATGAATGACCACCTGCAATTAAAATAACAATTGGTTGCTCCTCGACTTCACTCATTTGCTTCTAGCTATAAAACTACCAAATATATAGAGTTATCAGTCACTGAAACTGCTGTGAGATTTTCCATTTGGTAACTTATTCAACTTCAAACAACAGAAACAAATTCTTTAACTGGATGCTAATTATCATCAACAACTTGATCAAATTTGAAAAAAGAAACTGAAAATATAAAATTCATGGCTGTGTCAAATTTTTTTAATGCTTTTTGGTGAACATGTTTTTATTTTGACAGTTTTGACGTTTTTTTTTTTTTTTTCTTTTTTTTATCTTTATTCAAGTTTTGATAATAATGACTATGACAATGATGGTGGTAATGTACGTATATTAGCTTTCTGGATTTAAAGTAATAATTTCTATTTGTATAAGAAGTACTGGTTTGATTGTTTCTTTTTGTTTGGAAAGAACGGTAGAAGTTACAGAGAAAATGGAGTTCAATAAAGAGTTAGATAGTGAAATAAAGTTCAAGACAACAAAAAATGTTCCCGTCATTTCAACCTTTGAAGAGATGAATTTAAAAGATGATCTTCTTCGAGGAATTTATGGTTATGGGTTTGAAGCTCCATCGTCTATTCAGTCTCGTGCTATTATGCAGATTATATCCGGTAGAGACACAATTGCACAAGCTCAATCGGGTACTGGTAAAACGGCTACATTCTCTATTGGAATGTTGGAAGTGATAGATACCAAGAAAAATGATACACAAGCGATTGTTTTATCACCAACTAGAGAATTAGCGTCTCAAATTCAAAACGTCATTAAAGCTCTAGGAGATTATATGAATATTAAATGTCATGCTTGTATAGGTGGTAAAAGTGTAGGAGATGATGTTAAAAAATTATCTAAAGGACAGCATATTGTTAGTGGTACCCCAGGAAGAGTTGTGGATATGATAAAAAGACACTATTTAAATACAAGAAATGTTAAAATGCTAGTTTTGGATGAAGCTGATGATTTGTTGAGTAAAGGTTTCAAAGAACAAGTTTATGAGGTTTACAGGTATTTACCTCCAGGTACTCAAGTTGTGGTTGTTTCAGCTACATTGCCAAAAGATGTGTTAACCATGACAAGTAAATTTATGACTGATCCAGTGAAAATTTTGGTTAAAAGAGATGAAATTACATTAGAAGGTATTAGACAATTTTTCATTCAAGTTGAAAAAGAAGAATGGAAATTTGACACTCTATGTGATTTGTATGATTCATTAACAATTACCCAAGCTGTTATATTTTGTAATACAAAGAAGAAAGTTGATTGGTTGAGTGAAGCTTTAAGAAAAGCAAATTTTACAGTTGTTTCAATGCATGGAGATATGAAACAAGAAGAAAGAGAAAAAATCATGAACGAGTTCAGACTTGGAAATTCAAGAGTTCTAATTTCAACCGATGTGTGGGCCAGAGGTATTGACGTTCAACAAGTTTCCTTGGTCATAAACTATGATTTACCTTTAGATAGAGAAAATTATATTCATAGAATTGGTAGATCTGGTAGATTTGGTAGAAAAGGTGTCGCTATCAATTTTGTTACTAATGAAGATACGCAAACGCTACATGATCTTGAACAGTATTACAGTACCCAAATTGAAGAGATGCCCGTCAGTTTGAACGATTTATTATAGTAAAGCAGATTTTACTTATTCATGGAATTAGCTATATTTTAGGTAGTTCGGTTTTGCTCTTCGTTTTATAGTCTTTTTTTTTCAAGTTTCTTTTTTTTTTTTTTCTTTTGTTCCCCATTATTCATGTAGGATCCCACAACTCGTTACAATGTTCACATCACCTTAGTTCGATGGGTTCAATTGATTATTTCGTTCTCTAAACAATTCTGCTAGCCTAGTTATATAAACTAGATCAGTCTTTGGCACCAAATCGTATTCTTCGTCATGTTCAACAGCTAACTCGGAATGACTTCCTTTGAGTATCAAATTGTGAACAAAATCTGTGCTATCTTTCTCTGAATCATAAAACTCCCATTCTGACTCTTCATGGGAGTTAACTTGCCAACTTGAGCTTAAACAATGTATCTCATCTACTTGTAGAGATTCATCTTGATCATTACTGTAAGTTTGAGGTGTGGTTTTATCCTTTTCCTTCATGTTAACCACAATTATAATCTCATTTTCCAATTGAGAGTAGTCTGTCTGATCGTCATCATGAACAATGTTTGTAATGGATTCTACTTGACAACTTTTAAAACACAAGTTGGCAGAACCAGCTGCTGAAACTTGGGATGAAACGTTCAAACCTTTGCGTGAGGTAGGATGAGCTTCATCGGCTAATCCTTTTGAAGTACTCCTCAAAGTATCCAAAAAATGGGTTTCATGTATCGTTTTAGGGACAATCGTGTAGTCCTTCACCACCACATTATACATGTCTAAAGTAGGGCAATGAACTTCAAAGAAATACGGTATAAAAAGACATAACTGTGCAGAATAAAAGATTGTTTTTCTTTTTATCCCTTGTGACTTTATTAATGTAGTCTTTCCAGAATACTTTCTGTGCAAGGATGATTTTTTTCAAGTCTTTATCGCTGATATTTAATGATCAAAGACAAAAAAGTTGCGATAGATTGGCATCTTATGAACTTCTTGATTACTTTGTTTGCTTCGAAGTGTGTCTTTTGAAGCATTCATTATAGAAAAACTAAACTAGGTTATGCAAAATCAGTACATATATAAAGTTAAAAAAGTAGTAAAAAATAAACTCCGAGACGGGGAATTGAACCCCGGTCTCCCGCGTGACAAGCGAGAATTCTAACCACTAAACTATCTTGGAATTTAATTGGTAATGTAAGGGATCAGTAAATTCAAGAAAAGTTGATTTCCAAAGTCACGTGACCAGCAATAAAAAGAAACGAAAGCAGATAAAAAGAAAAGCACATAGATAAGAAGAATTAGCAGATAAAAAGAGATAAGTACAGAGTCCAAGAATAGTTAACAGATTAACAAATTAAGAAAGTCGTACAACCAAGTTAAGAATAATGCGGGGTATGACTTAATAGCAAGTTAGCAATCAAAGTATCAATGAGTATTTTAGTTAGTATTTGAGTTATTATGTTTGTGGTATAAACAGACTTGGAATTCCCGTCTTCAGGAATAGAAAGTCAGTTTGAGAACTTAGTTAATATATATAAGATATAAGCAAGCAAGCAAGCAAATAAGCAAGCAAGCAAGCAAGCAAGCAAGCAGAAAGGAAACTAAGTAGTTAAGTTAAGTGAACCACAGTTGAAGGTTATCTCGATATCAGTTCTGGAATAGAACTGAGAATAACGCAGTAAGTTAAAGTAAACGTTATTCAGGACAGAGTAACACTGAGATCTAACGGAAATAGGAATAGGGTATAATTGGACCACAGGAACCCTTTCAGTTGGTAGCACACGGATTTGATTTATTGGTTATTCAGTGTTCAGGATGTCGATCGAGATGGAAGATAACTACTCGCAATGGGCGAACTTAACAGAATCAGAAAGAGGCAGACTTTACCAAGCAGAGAATCTCTTAAAGAGTAATGAGAAATTCACTGGTGAAGGACCAACATTGGGAAGAGACACTATAGTTTTTATTAGAACTATGGAGGCCTTATTTGAAGACATGGAGTTGGCAATGCAAGCTCAGATTCCAGATGATTTTAAAGTTAGAGTCACCACATTGCAGCTTGGAGGCTATGCCAAACGTTGGTATAGTCAATACAGAACTTCGACAGGTACATTGACTTATGTACAATTAATTGCAGGCCTAAGACAAGTATTTGCTCCAGTTAGTTGTGATTCTGATCTTATGAGCAAAATTCGTAAGACTTATCAGAAAAACCTTAGCGTTCAGGATTATACTGCTAAAATTATGGATTGTTATTGTGAAATGGATCACCCTAACAGATACCTTCAGGAAATCTGTAACGTTATGAAGGGTAACGCTAATTCTATGATTATTTTTAGATTGGATATTGAGGGAATCACCTACGATAACCCATATGCGTTAACTAGGAAAATGATTGAAATTGAATTCCAGTTAAAAAAGGCTCGTATGATTAAGAACCCTGACAACCCTAACAAAAGCGCATCTCACCCTGGAGATAACTATCAACAGCCAAGACCAGTTGATTTTAACGCTCCAAAACGTGACGCTCAAGGTGATTATTTCATGGGTTATAATGAGGTGAACAAGAACCCAAAGAATACGAATAAGAATTACAAAGGGAAAAAGAAAGGCAAATTTAAGGGTTGTTTTGTGTGCCGTGAATTAGGTCATTACAAAGCTCAGTGTCCTAAGTTGATGAAACAAGAAAATCCCAATCGTCAGTAAAGAGCTGAAGGATAATGATATCCAAGGAAGTGTTCAAAACTCTTCCAACAATGTTTTGTTTTTTGATTTGTGTTTATTGTCTCCGGCGACTTCGCCGTTAGACTTTTTGAATTTGAATTTTTGTTTTGATAATACTCATGTTGCTGCTAAGATGGTTATGGACTCAGGTGCATGTGCTAATGTGCTATCTGAAGATTTTGTTTCCAAGAACAAATTGGAAAATTTTGTTGAAAATACTGCTCGTATTGATGTTAGAGATGTCAATGGAAATATTACTCATGTGAATCGTGGGTTAAGTGCTCTTGTTAAATATACACTTGCTGAGATGGAGCTTTGTGCTCAGTTACAATTTTATATTGTTAAAGGTTTAGTTCATGACGGATTGCTAGGCAATGGATTCGTCAGGGAAAACAGGGAACTAATTAGTAAGGATAAACGATTTGTCCCTTCTGCAGAGGAAAAGGAAAATAAGGAGAATGGAATTATTTCTCCACTGATGGTGTTCGAACAAGGTAAAGATAAGATCAATGTTCATCAGGTTGGTCAGTTTGACAATAACACTCGTCCAGTTGGAACTTGCAAAATGAGCTCAGCAAGAAGATTCCAAAGGAATATTAAGGACGAGGATATGTGTTATTTGTTATCAGTTGAATCGGTCGATGCGATAGATTCAGTTGATGGTTGTCAAGATGCAGATGCTAAACAAGTGTTAACAGAGTTTGAGGATATTGTGACGGAGGAACAGCCAAATCAGGTGCCGCCCAAGAGGGAAATCACGCATCAGATTAAGATTTATCCAGGTGCAATCCCTACTGCTCGTCCTCAGTATCGTTTAGGTCCCCAGGAAAAGTTAGAACTCACTAAACAGGTTGATGAGTTGCTAAAACAGAAGTTTATTAGGGAATCTAAATCAGCTTATAATGCCCCAGTATTGTTTGTTAAGAAAAAGGATGGTAAGATGAGAATGTGTATCGACTATCGGGCGTTGAACAATATTACTATTAAAAATAAGTTCCCTATCCCGAGAATCGACGACACATTGGACCAGATTGGTGGTGCTAAAATATTTTCTAAGTTGGATTTGATGTCTGGGTATCATCAAGTCAGGATGGCTGATGAAGACATTGAGAAAACAGCTTTTAGTACTGATACAAATCATTATGAATATCTGGTTATGCCATTCGGGTTGACCAACGCTCCTGCAACATTTCAGACAATGATGAATAAGGTGTTGGCTGAGTATATTGGTAAGTTTGTTGTTGTGTTTTTAGATGATGTTCTTATTTATTCATTGAACAGAGAAGAGCATAAGAAACATGTTCGGTTGGTATTGGAGAAGTTGAGAGAAAATAAGTTGATCGCGAAAAAGTCAAAGTGCGAATTTTTCTTAGAGAAATTGTCATTTTTAGGTCATGTCATTTCAAAAGACGGTATCTCAACTGATCCTATGAAGATTGAGAAGGTTAAGAATTGGGAAACTCCAAAGACAGTTAAAGATGTTCAGTCATTTTTAGGGTTAGCTGGTTATTACAGAAAGTTTGTCAAAGATTTCAGCAAGATTGTCTTACCGTTACACAGGTTTGTCAACAAGGAAAGTGCTTGGACTAAAGAACAAGATGATGCTTTTCAGACTATTAAAGATAAGTTGACTAGTGCTCCAGTGTTGATGACTCCTCGTTTTGGGCAGGAATACAAGTTTAGACTAACTTGTGACGCTTCTAAGTATGCTATGGGTCATGTGTTTGAACAGCTGAGCGCTGATGGTAAGTTAATAGGTGTTATTGCTTATGGTAGTCGTAAGTTCGAAGGTGCTGAAAAGAACTATCCAGTTAGAGAGAAAGAATTTCTTTCGGTTATCTATGCTTTGGATACGTGGAGACATTACTTGATGGGTAAAGAATTTATTGTTAGAAGTGATCATCATTCTTTGCAATATTTAAAACATATGAAATCGACTAACAATGAACGTCTTACTCGGTGGTTAGATAAAGCTTCACAATTTGATATGGTATTTGAACATTTTCCAGGCAAGAAGAATACTGCTGCAGATGCTTTGTCTAGACGTCCTCAAGACATGAATGTTCTTGATATCTTGGCTCAAGATGTAGTGCCTGAAGAATCTCAAGTTTATACGAATATTAATGAAGAACTTACTCAAGCTATTATATTAGGATACACCAAGGATGATTATTTTGCTAATGTTTATCAAGTGTTGAAGGATAAATTACCAGTTCCCAAAGAAATCAACAATCACATTACACATTATTCATTGAATCCTCAGAATTTATTATTATTTAAAGCTACAACAACAGCAGACCCAAGAATTTGTATTCCAAATGATATCAATATTAAGAAAAAGATTTTACATCAATGTCACGATTTACCTACAGCAGGTCATTTTGGTGTTAAGAAAACAATTGAATTAGTTTCTAGATTATTTTATTGGCCAAAGATGAATAGGTATATTGCACGCTATATTCAAACTTGTGATACTTGTCAGAGAACTAAAACTACAACACAACCAGAAGCAGGTTTATTATTTCCTTTAGAAATTCCAGTTGGACGGTGGACGCATCTTACAATGGATTTTGTTACAGGTATACCACCTACTTCAGATGGTTTTGACGCTATTATGGTAATAGTAGACAGACTAACGAAACGTGCACATTTCGTTAAGTGTCACAAGACAGACAGTTCGGCTGATATTGCTGCGTTGTATTTGAGAGAAATTTTTAGATTACATGGTGTTCCTAGACATATCACTTCAGATAAAGATATCAGGTTCATGGCAAATTTCTGGCAATCAATACATCATGGTTTAGGTACTGAATTGTTGTTTACTACTACAAATCACCCAGCTGCTGATGGTCAGTCTGAACGTGTAGTGAAAATTGTTAATCAATTATTAAGAAGTGTTTGTCAAGAATATTATAATGACTGGGATAAGTATTTACCAATGATGGAATTTGCATATAACTCTACTTTACAACGTTCAATTGATGATGTTCCATTCAAAGTTGATTTAGGATACATACCAGATGGTCCTTCTTATCAATCGTTGTGGTCTGTGGAACGGTATTCACCTTTTGCTGAACAGTTGTTGAAGTCGTTAAAGAGTATGCAATTGCAAGTTCAAGATAGGTTGGTTGAAGCTCAGAGAGAACAAGAACGTTATCATAATGCTCATCGCTCTACAGAAACTTTTGAAGTTGGTGAATGGGTGTTGTTACATAAAGAAGCATTATTACGAAGACAAAGTTATTATAAAGTTGCTCCTGCTTATTTTGGACCATACAAATTAGTGAAACAATTAGGTCCTAGTGGTAATTCATTTGAAGTTGATTTGCCAGTTACAGAGAAGAAACATCGTACTATCAATGTGAAATATTTTAGAAAGTATTATGAACGAGATGAAAAGTATGCTAAAGTCCCAAGAACACTTAGAGAAGCTGAAGTTCGTTTAAACGATATTACAGCTATAGTTGGATTTGATATTCACGAACAGATGGTGTCAGTTATATGGAAAGGTTGTGACCCAAAACATGCAACAGATGTTCCATACGAAACGTTTTACAAACTACCACCAGAACGCCAGCAAATTTTGCTTCAACAAGCTCAACATTTACCTTTGCCACAAGAACAAATTCCAGAGGAAGATCTCGAGGAAGTATAAGTCCAAATTTGAGGACAAATTTAAATGAAGTGGGGGAGAATGTAAGGGATCAGTAAATTCAAGAAAAGTTGATTTCCAAAGTCACGTGACCAGCAATAAAAAGAAACGAAAGCAGATAAAAAGAAAAGCACATAGATAAGAAGAATTAGCAGATAAAAAGAGATAAGTACAGAGTCCAAGAATAGTTAACAGATTAACAAATTAAGAAAGTCGTACAACCAAGTTAAGAATAATGCGGGGTATGACTTAATAGCAAGTTAGCAATCAAAGTATCAATGAGTATTTTAGTTAGTATTTGAGTTATTATGTTTGTGGTATAAACAGACTTGGAATTCCCGTCTTCAGGAATATAAAGTCAGTTTGAGAACTTAGTTAATATATATAAGATATAAGCAAGCAAGCAAGCAAATAAGCAAGCAAGCAAGCAAGCAAGCAAGCAGAAAGGAAACTAAGTAGTTAAGTTAAGTGAACCACAGTTGAAGGTTATCTCGATATCAGTTCTGGAATAGAACTGAGAATAACGCAGTAAGTTAAAGTAAACGTTATTCAGGACAGAGTAACACTGAGATCTAACGGAAATAGGAATAGGGTATAATTGGACCACAGGAACCCTTTCAGGTAAAAATAAAGCACTGTGGTATAAGACATGAAGCTACTTTAATCTATTAATTTAAGTGGGACAATGTTACATATAATGTTGTTTATCTATTTATTGTGTTTTCTCTTGCCTTATCCTTGAGCCAATATCAATCAATAACTAAGGATGGTACACTCCATACCACCTAATACAAGCTAGATAAGTAAATGATACCTGATTAGCGCCCTTTCATGAGCAAAATGTTATGTTTTGTTGTGTTGATGTCAGAACATCATACTTGTATGAGCAAGATGTTTAGTTAAGAATAATTAATTGATAAATCACGTTCAGCACTAACTTTTCTTTCAGAGTCAGTAACTTGATAGTTGAATTCACTGATGGTTTATTGTTTGATTTAATTTATCGGTACTACGTGTTGCTAATATGAAGCTAATAATGTTACGGTATTGTGTTGCTACATATGTTATTATATTTTGTGGTACGATTAACTGAAAAGTGGTACCATCAATATGATAGATTAGTTGAAAGGTGGTGTGACTAATTTATTCTACTTGAATGAAAGCCGATAGAGTAAAAGTCGTCCCATGAAAACAACTGAACTATGTGCCTATTGCATTGTAAAAGAGATAAAGTGGTGTTACACATGATTTAGTATTTAGAACAGTTGAAGGTGAAAAATTTTCACTGGATCATATTTGGTTACTTAATGGGCCATTGATCTCAGTAAAACAAAACAAAGTTCTTCATGGATCTCATAATAAAAGATCTTAGAAGGATCATCAAGAAGAGTTCCTCTTTATTCACTACTAGTTTTATAAATCTTATTTAGGTTAATCTTATTCGAATAGAAGCTATTTGTTTTATATTTAACATTCAACCAAATCCCAAACCGTAAGTTATTACTACTTTTTACCCTGGTCAGAACAGGTAACCAATTCTTGGTTGATATCATCTACATTGGTATGATGGTTACTGAATTGAAATACCTTATGTTTTAATTAGGCATCAAATATCTCATTAGTTCTGATAGAAAAACTGCTTGTCTAACAGTAAATTATCTTTTTGAGCGACATGTAATGACCAAAAAATAGGATACAGTAACCAATCATTGATATGGTTGATTACTAATTATGCTACCTAAAACAACACACAGTTGAAGCAAATAGTTCAAAATGTTGATCCTTAACATAACATCTTACTTTTAGAGGAATGACGTTCTGACTTTTGATTTTGGGATGTGTTATTTAAAAAGTAAATATATGGTACTTTGATCAGCTACTGTCTTATTCTGCCAACCATGAAAGAGATAAGCGAAGTATGGTAATTGTCTACTCTATCGAGTGTCTACTTACAAATGAGCTGCTCTAGGTTATAAAAAGATACAATCTAACGGTCACCAAATTTCTTAAATCGAACAGATCAAAAAATCCATACATAATGATGAACGTTATTATATTCTGTGTAACGTTAAATACTGAATGCTCATCACTCAATGGTTTTTTCAAAATGAATAAATGTATAAAGATTCAAAAGTTCACCAAAACTGATGTTTAATTTAATATAGTTTCAAAACTTACTCATAGTTTAACTAACACCTCACATCAGTTTAGTACTAAATTACTCAACTGTGACAACTTTTGTTTCAACAATACGTAGATTAATAATCTTTTCGGATTGCTGTATATAAGATAGTAATCTCTAAACCAAACAAAAGGAAACACCATAATTTACTTTAAAATTTAAGTTCTTCGTTTGACGATAAAAACCTAAATAAGCATATAATATGATTACTATGGATTGGTTCACCAGGAATACATCCGATCGCAAATTTTTGATTTTAGCTTCCAGGGCGTCTTCACTGTGAGATGTTTTGAAGATTGCCTGATGTCATGAGTTTTAAGCATTTACTGAATGTGCGTCTTGATTATAAACTGAGAAACTTCACCAAAACCAGCAAAACAAGCACAATTTATCATTTGGGGTGTAAGTGACATCCGGAACAGTTATAGAAAACATGATATATAGTAAAGAGCCAACGACCAAGAGGTTGAAAGCCCGTTTCCTATTATTGAAAGCCGAAGTATCTATTATAATTTCTATTTTGTGAAAAGAAGTTTTTATGAAAAGAATTTTTGTGACAATACTGTACTGAAGGAGGGTTCACTTATAACGTTGCTGTCCCCTTTTCAACAAACCATTGTGTGTGATGGGATTATTTAATGCAGTGTGATGAATTCAAACTTTTTTATACTTGTTTTATGAGCGTTGTGCTTACCTATTATTTTTAGTCTAAAAGTAGTGTGGGCTCCACTATTCTTTGTTTTGATGGTCTCAATTTCTTTTTGAACTTCAAGAATTTCAAGGGGTGAAACAGTGCTTGTTAACATTAACTGTAATTATGAGGTTGCCAACAAAACCACCTATAAGGCAAATGATTCAAACTGGTTTTGGAGCAAACTGTTGAAGAATGTATACACCTGAAGGGGGATACTAAATGACAGGATTATTAAAACTGTGGAGAAAAGAAGTTCTGGTATCTAAATGTATAGATAACAATGATTAGGCACAATGATCACGTTGGGCTAATGTACGAGCTATCTGGGAATTACTCATGCCGTGGTTTGTTGTAGATTAGAAGTTCAACTCCAGCTCTGGCATGTTGCCAAGTCTTGTGGATGCTGTCCAACTTCACAGCATTGACTCATTGGAGATGATTAGTTTCTTTTGACAGCTGTGGGCCTTTTTCTTATCCGATCTCAAATTAAATTGTTATCTTGTGATATTGATTACTTCCAAGTGATATTATATTTCAAAATAGCATGAAAGGTTCTTTGCGGTATTTTGAATTGCTAAGAATTTCACTTTCTTTTCACAATCCAAACTTTTGATATTATCATTTTCCATGTTGACTTAACTATATCAAACGTTTTTTGACTTATTTTATTGTAATTTAACTTTAACCAGGCTAACCAGATTGGTGTTTCATATCCCAATTTAATGTATGCATCATTTATACTCAATCTCATATATTTGTTTTGAGGCTTCTCAAAGTGGCGCTTTTGATGTTGGTAAAGAAAATTTGTTGACGGTTAGTCCTAAGTTTTTTCAATTATTCAAAAATCCCTCTAGTGCACAGTTGCTAATTCCTGCAATGTCTAAGACGTTATTATTTTATAATATTGTGTGATATCTATGATCTTTGATCGATAGTTTATATTGAAGTAAGATAAAGAAAAATTTACAAATATTTTAAATTCTGAATATCTGGGATTTCCCTTATATTTTCTAAATTCTTCATATTTGACTTCCACATTTCTTCGCACCTACCCGATGTAAAATCTAACTATTCTCTTATCATTCCAGTGTTATCTTCACTAACCAATTCACTCTTGCATAGTTTTTTCTTCATAATAGTTTCATAATTTCAACTTCATGTATACTTAGCTCAAACTCTATTTCATAAACTTGCTTTATACCTTAAGCTTTGGATCTTTATTTCAACTTCCTCCATCCTTTGTTTCTGTCAAAACTAACTTGTCTGCAGAAAAAAAAGCTGACAATTGAGAACATATATAACAATATAATTCTTGACCGGTGATTTCTATAATCTACAAGTATTATAAATATTCTAAGAAATCAATCCCCGTATATTTTTCCAACTCTCAATAATTGTTTCATATTTTATTTCACTTTTCTCATGTGTAATCTAACTGTTCTCATATCATTTAGCTTTCAGCTTTTTTATACACCTCGGTCTTGTATAGTTTTATCATCCCAATTGGTTTGCAATTTGAACTTTTTTATGCACCTATTTCTATTGTAGCTCATATATTTGTTGAACGTTCTAACTTTGCACCTCTGTTTCCGATATGTGTTTTGCACACTTTCAAAGATTTGTTATCATAAATATTTCCCATTCAAGTTGTTCATTGACCTTTTTAACAACTGGTTTACAGCTGTCTTACAGTCTCTGATACAAAATGGTTTACATTATCGGATTTTAACCTTTGAAAAAACATGAATTACACATATGAGATACTAAAGAAAAGGAGGCTATAATGTTAAATGAGATCAAAATTTAAAAGATCAGCATATTTTTAAGATAAGCATGTGAGATGAGGCTTTATTAGGAAAGAGAAAAGAAAAAAGTAGTGGGGTAGTTGGTAGTGTTGAAAATTGATATGAATCTAGATGAATAATATTATAGCAGTCAATAAGGCTGAAAGTTAGAGATACAAAATCACAAGTTTGACTACTGTATGGGACAGATAATGGATCAAATAAAACAGTCAGATATTGATGACTAGAAATATAAAAGGAAGTAAAAAATTAAAAGTTGTTCGAATATTGGTAGTTTATCTGTTACAGTATTTGGTTGGAGATTTTTACAAGTCAGATAGTTGCTTTGAGTGATATGTTCTTTAATTTCAAGAATAATTGTACCTGTTTCGAACTTAAATAAAATAGTTCAGCTTACGGTTTGTTTTGAGGATTGTCGTTAAACACAAGACCACATTTATTTGGATATGATTGACTTCATTAGGTATACTTTGAAAAGGTTATTGAAAAAGTTAAATGGTAAATTCTTATTAAGTGTGGGGTCCTAAAAGGTTAAATGGTAAGTTCTCAATAAGTGTGGTGACCTTAAAGGTTGAATGGAAAGTTTTTAATAAGTGTGGTGACCTTAGAGGTTAAATGAAAGTTTTCAATGAGTGTGGTGCTCTTAAAGGTTAAATGGTAATTTCTTGAAAGTGGGGAAAACGAACAACAAAGTGTGGAGAATAAAGTTTATGAGAGTTAAAATACAGAATATAAAATTGGAGTACAGATGATCAGCAAAAAAATAATATTATTCAAATATCAAGAATTTGGAATATAAAAGGAGATTGGAATCCCAGTATATTCAGGATATTTGTAGATTAGTTTTATATAGTATTCTAATAGAATCACCGATCAAGAAATATAAAAATCACATATAATATTATTGAGTAATATTTTCTCATACTTTTAATAGCAGAAAATCAGTTTTTTTAGAAGATCCTTTTTAGTTAGTGTAGGAGTAAGTGCATGAGAAAGCAAATATAACTAAAAGATTTTGAATTCAGTTTTGAGATTAGCAGCTAACACTGAACCATACTCATTCGTTTATAATCATCATGATGAAACAATGGGAGATAGCTAGCTTATTGTTAAAGTTTCACATGGTTGAATTGCGATACATATACATAAGATAAGGGTGCAAAAGAAATTTTTAAATTGAAAGTATAAAACAAAATTACGAGATATGTAAGGTACGTAAGAACATATTACTTTATTAAGATTACGTAATTACCATAATTTTCAAATGGTAATATCTACTAGGATACTATAAAAAATAATCTACAAATAATACATTAAGTCTCTTGAAACTTTCTCTCCCTTTTATAAATTGTAAATCATAATATTTGATTTTCACATTTGATTTTTACACTCAATCTCACCTGCCTCATATAAATTTTAACAAATCTCTTATTATTTAGCTCTTAGCTTCACTGACCACATTACTCTTGTGGTTTTCGTCCTCATAAATGCTTCATAACCTTGACTTTCATGTATACACATGCTCTACATATGTTTGTTTCATTATTTTGCATCGTTGTTTCAAATTTGAGTTTTGGGCACTTGGTTCAAACATTCGTGGCGTTTTAGCAACTAACCTTTTTAAAAACATAAATATGAAGTTGGAGTATTTTAAAACTTGAACTATACCAAGAATAGTGTGATTAGTAAGAATGAAGGTAAAATGAAAAGTGAAAAAATAGACGCACATACCACAGAGGTATAAAGGTGATGTTGTGAACAACTAATGAGAAGTTAAAACTTATGAGGGCTTTGTAAAAAGGTTAATAAGTAAGCTAAATGGTGATCTTCATGATAACAAATATTTGAAACAAGTGTGCAAAACACATATCTGAAACAAAGGTGCAAAGCTTAAAACGTTCAACAAATAGAGGAGTTACAATAGGTAAGAGGTGCATATGAAGGTTTAAGTTATGAAACAATTGCGAAGATTAAACTATATAAAGGTGGCTAAGCTGATTGATAAGAGAATAGTTAGAATACACATGGGATAAGTGAGATAAAATATAAGACATATGTTGCGAATTTGGAATATGAAAGGGGAGAATGTTCAGAATGTTTGTGAGCTATCTTACTCAGTGTTTCAATAGAAACCACTTATCAAGAAGTATAAAATCAACAGAACCAACTCAGTCAGTTGTGATATGGAAAATTGTTTTTAAATGCAAGTCATATTTCAAGAGAACACATAAAGCAAAGGCATTGACTCCGATTGCAAAATATCGTGTTAGTTAAACAGAAATTACACTGTTCCAGCCATCAAGTTCCACAGTCGTTAGAAAGAAATTGACTCAAGCTTGTGAAGAAGAGTATAATTTAATCTTAAAGAACGATGTTTATCAGTTGGTCAAAAGAAAAACTTTCTTAAGAATATATTGGTGGTGAGAGGGATAGATGGGTATTTGTTATCAAGAAAGAACCTGATAGTACAGAGAGATTCGAAGCCAAATATTTGGGTAAGAATCTCTCCTGTAAGAAATTTTTTTTTGTTTTTATGTGAGAACTAGGTTGCCTATGCACCACCACCTATGATGTTCTTCGAAACCTTCAGATTTGTTTTTACTATTAGCATGTATTTATAATTGATTATCACAGTTGGATGCTAAGACTTTTTCAAACGTTAAATAAAATTTCCATTCTATTTCTGAGAAAATATTACTTAATAATATTATATGTGACTTTTATAATTCTTGATCGGTAATTCTGTTACAATACTATATAAAAATAATCTACAAATATCCTGAACATACTGGGATTCTAATCCCCTTCTATATTCCAAATTCTTGTTATTTGACTAATATTATCTTTTACTTATATCATATGCACTCCAATTTCATTCTTCTGTATTTTAACTTTCATAGACTTTATTCTCCGAACTTTGTTGTTTGTTTCCCTCACTTTCAAGAACTTACCATTTAACCTTTTAGGGCATCACCCTTACTGAGAGCTTATCATTTAATCTTTTGAGAACACTATACTTAAAAAGAATTTAGCATTTAAACTTTTCAATTTCAACCTCCAACGGATACAGATACCTGAGAGGACTAGTGCTGATCCTAAGGAATAGGATTGTCCGGATATAAACGAGCCTCAAGCTTTTGGCTCACTACATTGTTGAAAGTTTTAACAGAAAATCGGTTTAGGCAATCAGTGGTAAAGACATGTTTGTCTCAAGTAGAATTTGTTTAATTTTAGTTGTGGATTATATGATATATTGATTTCAGCAAAATACTTTAAGAGCACATAAACAAATGAAAAGAGGTTCAGAAGAAACCTCGCGAGATGAAGTTTATAGAGTTCCCTACATTTATTTTTAGGGTTTACCTTAACTTGGAGGCGGTTTCCAAAAACCAATGAAAGACACAACTGAAAAAGAGCGAGACGAATATAACGTTGTTTTGAGCCAGAGAGAGATAAAATCTCCGTTAACCAAATGAACCAGTACAATTACAGAAGATTCACTTATGCTAAATGACAAAGGTAAAAGAAACAAGTCTATTATTGCAACATTGTTATTACTAGTAATACTGTAAAACTAAATATCTTGTATTTGGAAAGGTCGATTGCAAATACTCTATGTGAGATCAAAATGTGAAACTAAAGTGCGAAGCATAGAGTATAATGAAACCAATAGATGAGGTAGAGTATAAAAGGTTAAACACAACAATTTAGGCAAAACTACCCTAAGAGGTGATTAGTAAAGCTGAAATTGAATGATAAAATTATAGTTAAAATACACATGAGACAGCCGAAATATAGTGTTCATGTCAAATACTAAAAACTTGGAATATATAGATGAGGTCGGAATCCCGAGATATTCAAACTATTTGTGCATTATTTTATATAGTATCTTAACAGAAGTCACCGAATTATAGAATCCCATAGTATGTATTATTCAGGTAATATTCTCTCAAAACAAGTTGGAGTACATATGATACATTTGAAAAACAGTCTTAAGAAGTCAAATGGAAAAGCTTAAAGCTCGAAAAGTTAGAATTCTAAGGGGTTTTGGAAGAATTCATCGGTTTGAAAATTATAAAAAGCTCCAAATATTTTGATGCAACCTGACAAAGTCTATCATGACAGTATCAGTACTTTTTCAAGTAAGTAAATATTGTTTGAAGCACAAACAAAAAAATCCTTTAAGCTTATATTTAAAAGTCAAACACGAAGTCTTTTATATTATTGGCTCTTTTGTTTTTGTGTAACTTAACCACTGTCTTCTCAACATGAGCGCACCGTCATAAAATTGCTCAGACCTTTGAAACAAAAGATCTAATGCCTCCAAAAAAAGAAAAATGATGGTGGTCTTCAAACAGTCCTAAGTAAACTGAAGTATCAACTTGAGTGTCATTAATTTCCCTCATTTAATAATTTGTTGAAAGGTTATTGAAAAAGTAAAATGGTAATTTTCATGAAAACAAATATTAGAAACAGAGGTACGAAGCTTAGAGGGGTAAACAGATATATATGAGTTATAATAGACAAGAGTTAGATAGGAAAGTTCAGGCTATGAAACAATTGTGAAAATGAAATAATACAAGGTTAAGGTGGTTAAAGAAACTGAAAGCTGATAGAGAAGAGAAAAGTTAGATTACACATGAGACAAGTGGAGTTAAAAAGATGGAGAACAAATATTCAGAAACTGGAATATATAAGGGGATTGGATTCCCAGAATATTCAGAATATTTGTAGATTATTTTATATAATAATTAATTACCCATCAAGAATTATAAAAATCACGTATAATATTATTAAGTAATATTTCCTCAGTGGTTTGTTTATATTGAATTCTATTAGAATACTATATAAAACTAATCTACAAATATCCTGAATATACTGGGATTCCAATCTCCTTTTATATTCCAAATTCTTGATATTTGAATAATATTATTTTTTTGCTGATCATCTGTACTCCAATTTTATATTCTGTATTTTAACTCTCATAAACTTTATTCTCCACACTTTGTTGTTCGTTTTCCCCACTTTCAAGAAATTACCATTTAACCTTTAAGAACACCACACTCATTGAAAACTTTCCATTTAACCTTTAAGGTCACCGCACTTATTGAGAACTTACCATTTAACATTTTATGACCCCACACTTAATAAGAAATTACCATTTAACTTTTTCAATAACCTTTTCAACCACCGATCAAGAATTATAAAAATCACATATAATATTATAAAGCAATGTTTTCTCACTTGTAGACTGCTAAAAAAAACTTCAAATCCTAGTTTATCATTTATACGGCAAATTAGTCTTTCAGCTTCAAATTTTACTTCAATACATTCAAAAATTTAAATTGACGACGTTAATCCCAGCTTCAAGAATAAAAAAATTATAACCTTTTTATGATCAACAGTACTCCACTATACCTATCAACAATGGCTTGTGTTGATATCGCAAATGCAACTGATCCTCTTGCTCCTTTTGTTAATACCAGACCAACAGGTAAGAAGATACATTAATTTTAAAGTTGATTGATTGCACTTGTCAACTCAGAATAAGAACATTTTATAACAATTTTAGGCTATTCTCATAACCCTATTACTGTTTGTACAAAAGACTCAAATTATTAAATGATAATAAACAATTAACTTCTGATACATGTTTGCCTAAAATTTTGGACAAGCAAATATGCTAGTTTGGTCTGCGGATCGTTAAAGTTAGAAATCATAACATTTTCAGCAAACTCGCCGGAACGAAAGAAGTGTTTACGAAAGTTCAATTTGTCGACTTACATGGCAACCGCACTCCTATTTCAAGCGCTCCTCTTACAACAATCACTACTGAAAACTTTTTCAAAAAAAAAAAACTACATGACAAATCTAAAAGCTGTTTTCGACAGTTACAAAGTTCACAATATGTATGTTTTTTTCCACACTAGTTCAAAACATTATTTATCAAACACTTGAATTAATCCAATTAATAAAGCAAACAAAACCGAAGGAGTCAGAAGACTTAAAATGCAAAATCATTGAGATTTTAAGAGTGAGTTTCAATTTCTTTAGTTTTTTTCAATATTTTGTGATGCTCGATTTAAGTCATGGACTCACAAATCATATGAATAGGTTAGGTTAATGAAAAGGTTAAATACAAAAGTTTCATGATAACAAATATTTGAAATAAGTATGCTAAACACTTATCTTAAACAGAGGTGCGAAACTTAGAGTGTTGAACAAATATATGAGTTGCAATATATGAGTTGCAATAGATAAAAGGTGTTTAAAAAACTTTAAGTTATGAAACAGTTAATAAGATTAATTTAGAAAAGAATAATAAGGTTAAAGAAGCTGAAAGCTAATACAAATTCAATATATAGACTTGAGGTGGGTCTGTATTTCTATTAAACTTTCTTATTACATCTGTATATTATTATTGGTTAGAATTCACATGAGGAAGTAAAATAAAATATGAACAAAAACTGAGAGTTTGACATATATAAGGGGATGGAATTTCCCCTGATATTCAGATTAGTTGTAGATTACCTTCTATAGTAATTTAATTTCCTGAAAATCACTAATGAAGAACTATAAATGTTACATATAGATATTAAGTAATATCTTCTAACCATCCAAACCGTAAATTATTACTTTCAACCCTGGTCCAGAATAGGTAACCAATTCTTGGTTCATATTATCTACATTAACATGCCGATAGATTACTGAGTTGAGGTACCACATATCTCTATCAGGCATCAAAATCTCATCATTTGTCAAAACATCATCATTTTTCATAACAATGTTTTAGTGCTGAGTTACTCTCTGGCTCATAAATATGCGACAGAATATTCATGCGCAATTTAACACACGTTAAGTTCTATTATTTTTTGGTTATCTACCAATTAAAATGAATGGTAGTACGGTAATTTACAATCTTATAAAGATTAACTTGAATCTTGTGATGCTCAGCGGCTGCTTACAACATTAAAAAATGTTGTATACGAGTTTTCACCTTTCGTCCAATCTGAAATTTAGCTATACGAGTACACATACGTTATTTTGGTTTGATTAGGAACTTTCATAGTTCTTAGTATTGCGAAGAAGGCAGCAACGACTGCAAGCGATTTGAGACCAACGGGCTTTATAAGCTTTGAAGACCTTCGATAGCTTTTAGGGGAGATTCGTGAGAACCCATATCGATCACCGTCATCATGGTACTCACATATCAAGGGGTAGTTAAACCAACCACAAAGGTTCAACATAGCTTCTATAGAAACAATTACAGAGGATGAAGGGCCTTTATGGAACCATAGAGTGCTCACAGACCCAGCCATAGTCTTTGATAAGAATAACTATATGTTATGTATACAAGAATGTATCTGCGATACTCGATTTATCTCCCATTAATTCTGATACGGCACCCTTGCTGGGGGATAACTTTAATTATCTCTCTTATACTATTTGGTTAACACGCTAAAAAAAACTTGAGTTCTTTGTTCAGATAAGATTGCTCGAGGTTCAACCTATTCGAATTCAAGATCAACTATACTTTATGTTCTTAACAGAAGTCACTTACTTCAAAAAATTTTGAGGCTCAAGTAAATCTCTAGCTCAAGAGTTCCAAAACTTATCAATTGATGTTGACACCAAAATCAAGTCAGTCAATGGAGAAATCCAAGGCTTATCGACTAATTTGGGTACCATCAAGAAGTTGTATATTGATTTTACTAAAGACGTCGACTGTAACCAAGTTACAAAGTTAAAATTAACCAACGACAACCCAGTTATCGCCTTTATTGAATACTGGGCTATGTTTAAAAAACTTGCTACCAAGTATGCTTGCGAAAAATTCATTGAGGGTGTCAGATCAAATATTCATTCAGTTAAGCTATCTAAACTAAAACAAGACATCGTTGTCTCCACTCTTTATACAAGACAAATGATGAGTCACTTCACCCAATCATGATTTTTACTTTTGGTGAATCTGACGATCCAACTATTATTCCTCCAAACGTTAGGATCTTCGACCACATCGAAGCATAATTTGATCTATCGAACATTTCATCTAATGATATCTACAAGTTTATTGGGTAAACAGATACATGAGTTATAATAGACAAGAGTTAGATAGGAAAGTTTAGGCTATGAAAAAATTGTGAAAATGAAACAAACAATACAAGATTAGGGCTGTTAAAGAAACTGAAAGCTGATAGAGAAGAGAATAGTTAGAATACACTTGAAATAAGTGAAATAAAACATGAAGGACAAATATTGAGAATTTGAAATATTTAAAGGGATTGAATTTCCAAAATATCTAGAATACTTGTAGATTATCTTACATATTATTTTAATAGGACCACCGATCAAGAATTATAAAACTCAAATATAGATAGATATTAGGTAATATCTTCTCGTGGACCAGTGAATGCTAAAATTCATAAAGAGAACAAACTCGAATGTTATATCACTTTCGAGTGTGTTTTTACTGGCTTTACAACAGTTAGACTGATGCAAAAGAAATCCGAAGCCCCCGAAATTACTGAGGATGTTTTCAACTGGATCCGCATTAGATCTCAAATTATAAGGTACACAAACTTTTTATTGAGAACGACACTGACTACATGTCACAAGAAGTTGAAAAGGTTATTGAAAAAGTTAAATGGTAAATACTTATTAAGTGTGGGGTCATAAAAGGTTAAATGGTAAGTTCTCAATAAGTGTGGTGACCTTAAAGGTTAAATGGAAAGTTTTCAATGAGTGTGGTGCTCTTTAAGGTTAAATGGTAATTTCTTGAAAGTGGGGAAAACAAACAACAAAGTGTGCAGAATAAAGTTTATGAGAGTTAAAGTACAGAAGGATAAAATTGGAGTACATATGATCAGCAAAAGATAATAATAATTAAATATCAAGAATTTGGAATATAAAAGGGGATTGGAATCCCCATGTATTCAGGATTTTATATAGTATTTATTCTAATAGAATCACCGATCAAGAATTATAAAAATCACATATAATATTATTAAGTAATATTATCTCAGAAGTTGGTGCTGTTTTATTAAAATTCGGTATTGAAAGAAGATTAGGGTCTACTTACACTCCGGCTTCTGATCTTACCACAGATTTTCTTACAGGTATACCACCTACTTTAGATGGCTATGATACTATTATGGTTATAGTAGGCAGGCTAACGAAACGGTGCACCTTTCGCTAAGTGTCACAAGACAGACAGTTCAGCTGATATTGCTGTTTTGTATTTGAAAGAAAATTTTAGATTGCATGGTGTTCCTAGACAGATAACCTCTGATAAAGATATCAGGTTTATGACAAATATCTCGCAATCAATACATCACGGTTTGGGTACTGAATTGTTGTTTACCTCTACAAATCACCCAGCTGCTGATGGTAAGTCTGAACTTGTGGTTAAAGTTGTTAATCAATTACTGAGAGATGTTTGTCAAAAGTTTCAAAATGACTGGGATCAGTATTTACCATTGGTGGAATTTGCGTATAACTCTACTTTACAACGTTCAATTGATGATGTTCCATTCAAAGTTGATTTAGGATATATACCAGACGGTCCTTCCTATCAATCGTTGTGGTCTGTGGCACGGTATTCATCTTTTGCTGAACAGTTGAAGTTGTCGAAGAGTATGCAATTGCAGGTTCAAGACAGGTAGGTTGAATCTCAGAGAGAACAAGAACGTTATCATAATGCTCTTGAAGTTGGTGAATGGGTGTTGTTACATAAAGAAGCGTTATTATGAAGATAGAGTAATTATAAAGTTGCTCCTGCATATTTTGGACCACACAAATTGGGCCCTAGTGGTAATTCATTTGAAGTTGATTTGCCAGTGACAAAGAAGAAACATCGCACTATCAATGTAAAATATTTTAAAAAAATGTTATGAACCAGATGAAAAGTATGCTAAAGTCCCAAGAACACTTAGAGAAGCTGAAGGTCGTCTAAACGATATTACAGCTATAGTTGCATTTGACGAACAGATGGTGTCAGTTATATGGAAAAGTTGTGATCCAAAACGTGCAACAGATGTTCCATACGAAACGTTTTACAGACCACCTGTACGCCAACAATTTTTGATTCAACAAGCTCAACATTTACCTTTGGCACAAGAACAAGTTCCAGACGAAGATCTCGAGGACAGATTTACTTGAAGTGAGGAAGAATGAAAGAGATCGGTATGTTCATACAGAATGTGTCGCGTCGACCGTTGCGTCGCTAACGTGATAAAAACCAGCATATGATAAGAGATAAGTACGGAATGAAGCACAATCAGTAGATGATAAGAGATAAGCACAGAGTCCAAGAGTAATTAATAGGCCAACAAGTCAAAAGAGTCGTACAACCAAGTTAAGAGTAATGCGGGGTAAGATTGTATAGCAAGTTAGCAATCAGGGTATAATTGTATATTTTAGTTAGTATTTAAGTTATTAGGTTTTGTGGTATAAACAGACTTGGAGTTCCCATCTTCAGGAATGGAAAGTAAGTTTGAAAACTTAACGAATATATATAAGATATATAAACAAGCAAGCAAACAAGTAGAAAGAAAGCTAAGTAGTTAAGTTAAGTGAACCAACCACATTTAAATTTATCTTGATATCAGTTCAAGGATAGAACTGAGAATAGTAAGTTCCTGTAAACTTTATTAAGGATATAGTAACACTGAGATCTATCGGAAATAGGAGAGGGTTTATTTAGACCACAGAAATCTTTTCAGTTGATGGTAATGTTGAAAGGCTTAATCTTATTTTATTTGATGGTTGTCGAACGATGCTAAAAGGCGGTAGGTGTCCATCCATTTTTTTGCCAGACGCTTTGGTCTATAGTGCTTTCCTAAGGAATTACATTTATCACCCATGGTTAGATAGTTTCAAAGCTGGATCTTTTCTTTAGGATATCAACCACCAGAAACTAAACATGTTTATGTGTTTGGGGAAAATATGTTGTATTTGATCCACCAGAGAAAATTTGCGACAGACTCAATCCAAATGGAAAGGTTGAAATTTAATTTGGTGACAAAAACTTCAATTACAGATCTGTTGTTTTCATTTCTGGTAACCAAAAAAACCTAACATTGGTCGCTATATCTACTCAAGACTACTCATGACACGTCAAATTTTTTAAAGAACACCCAGTTTACACCAATCTTACTGCGGTTTACACTGATGACTCAGACTTTACTAACCAACCAAATTCCATCCACTTCATTCTACTTGTACACAATTAACTGATGAGCAAACCATTGACTCTGACATTCAATCCCTGTCCTCGTCTCCATCAGGATAAGAAATGCATGCTCTCGACTCATCGTCCACTGAATCCAACGACAATGATTATCCCGTTGAGATTGAAGCTCCCCGTACTAGTTCTATCAATAAATCTTTACCCAAAGCTCTATGGAAAGCCAACAGAATGACAGCGGCTGTCAAATCCATGCTACCCGCCGCGGTATCATCACTGACAGAGATTGCTCCTGCAACCACTAATCTGCACTCTGACATGCATGTCGACGCTGCTGTTTCTTCCCCAGACACCGAC
Organism: Ogataea sonorensis; assembly: GCA_037951595.1. Taxonomy (NCBI): domain Eukaryota; kingdom Fungi; phylum Ascomycota; class Pichiomycetes; order Pichiales; family Pichiaceae; genus Ogataea; species Ogataea sonorensis. Next base: position 121,957 of record JBANDG010000007.1, read on the forward strand.
AATGTAACTGTCTCCACTGATCTCACTGAATTTGTCCCGTCTGACGATCTCCTAGATGCTACTATTGATATAGTGTCTAATCCATTGATATAGAGTCTAATCCTGTTTCCCTTACCGACCAACCACCCCCGTCATCTCACTACCAACACCATCAGATGAAAAGGTTATTGAAAAAGTTAAATGGTAAATTCTTATTAAGTGTGATGCCCTAAAAGGTTAAGTGGTAAGTCTTCAATAAGTGTAGCGACCTTAAAGGTTAAATGGAAAGTTCTTGAAAGTGGGGAAAACAAACAACAAAGTGTGGAGAATAAAGTTTATGAGAGTTAAAGTACAGAAGGATAAAATTGGAGTACATATGATCAGCAAAAGATAATATTATTCAAATATCAAGAATTTGGAATATAAAAGGAGATTGGAATCGCAGTATATTCAGGATATTTGTAGATTAGTTTTATATAGTATTCTAATAGAATCACCGATCAAGAATTATAAAAATCACATATAATATTATTAAGTAATATTTTCTCATCAAATTTATCTTTTCCTACTTAATAATCAACTGATCTTTCCTCATTATCTTCTCAATCATTAGAACAATCACACACCCCCAATCTGATTCCTCTGATTCGTCCAAATTTACTGGTACCAACGTCACCTCCAACAAACTATCTCCTCCTTTATATAGTGCATCAAATGCTGGCTCTTCTCTTTCATCATCAACCCTTACAGCAATTGACTTTACCCCACCCACCGTCGACACAGCACCTGCTGTGTAGACTGCGATCGACCTAGCACCAGTTACAGTTCCCGATGATACTAGTTCACCTGCACCACCTCCCTTTACCAACAAAATATTCTCTAGTTTATCCCACAAACGGCCTCACAAATTACGTGAAGATCTCGCTGTGGACTCCAGTGTCAAACGATGGATACAACACATACGCTAAACTTACTATTAGTACTCAATGGGTTTTCTCAATTAAGTCTGATGACACCTACAAAGCAAATTTAGTTGCTCGAGGTGACCATCAATCTTCAGCAACATACGGTATCACTTACTCTGCCACACTTCGTCCTGAGGTTGCTAGACATGTGCTTGGTCATTGTGCTGCTAATAATTGGCATTTTATCCAATTAGATGCCAAGACTGCTTCGGAGTCTTATTGATACTGACATCCGAAAAATCGAAAATGTTAAATGGTAAATCTTTATAATAACGAATATTTGAAACAAGTGTGCAAAACACATATGTGAAACAGAGGTGCGAAGCTTAGAGTAGTAAATAGGTATATGAGTTACAATAGATAAGAGTTAAATAGGAAAGTTAAAGTTATGAAACAATTATGAAGATGAAACAATACAAGATCAGGGCGGTTAAAGAAGCTGAAAGCTGATAGAAAATAGTTAGACTACACATGAGATAAGGGAAATAAAACATGAAGGACAAATATTGAGAATTTAGAATATTTAAGGGGATTGAAATTCCAGAATATTCAGAATGTTTGCAGAATATCTTATATATTATTATAATAGACAGCACCAATCAAAAATGATAAAAATCACATATCGATATTGAGTAATATCTTCTCAACATCTACCTACATCCTCCGCTCGCTGCTCCAAAAGGCAAGAGGGTGATATACAAGTTACAGAAAGCCCTTTAAGGTTTGAAGCAACCTGGCAAACTTCGGAATGATACTATTAGTCCCTTTTCAACCGACTATGGTTTTCAACACGAACGAGGATATCTTTCAACCTTTATTTTGAAAATCAAACACAAGGTCGTCTGCATTATTGGTATTTTTGTTGATGATTATCACTGCTCAACATGAGTGCATCATTACTAAACTGTTAACATCCTTGAAACATAAATACGAACTCAATGTTATCACATCAAACCAAACGATATTGGTTATCGAACACTTTTAGGTATGAAGACGACTGTTAAACGAAGCCAAGGAAGTCAAGTGACACAACTCTCTTTGGCACAATCATCACACATTGAGAGGATTATACAAAGTTTGAACTTGACTTTATCACCTAAACATCGATCTACCTCCTTGACACCAAACTTCTATTACAATAGAAATAAAAATCCATTAGATAACAAGAATCCCAAATTCAAAATTGAAGTTCATAACATTCGTATGATCGTTGTTACTCTGTTATATTTATCAAAAAAGACACGTCCCAATATCACATATGCTACGAATCACCTTGCTCGTTTTGTTGAACATCCACATACACTAGTGAAACAACAACTTCAAAAACTAGATGACTACGTTTATCAATCCAGAAATCAAAAGATCGTCTAAGGTAGACTTAAAAGGTCGCAAAACGATAGACTACTTTGCTACTCTGACAGTGACTACACTTAAGAACCTGAAGATCAAAAATCAATGAACGGTTTCATTTTAATGTTACATGGTGCTCCAGTATAGTGGACAGGCAAATACACTAGTCTGGGTATGCAGATCATCAACTGAATCTGACTTACAAGCCATAACTTAGACAACAGACTCCTTATCAGGGTATAAGTGGTTATTGGAGAGTATTTGGGAGACAAATTTATTAACAGAACTAAATCTATCTGTTTAGTTGATAACCAAGTGCCATCTCTACCATTATCAATCGAACTTTCCGAACGAAAATAAACACTTTATGGTAAGGCTGAAAAATGTTATTGATAGATATAAAGTTCATCAATGTTTGATATCTCTTAAATTTACACAAGACATCAACTTGGTGATATTCTAACCAAGTCTATTAGAGTTGCTGCTTTGAAAGAGATAACACCCTTGATCTTACTAGATGCAACACAAAACCAACTGTGAGTTCAGCCTCGTCCAGTTTTCTTCCTTTTTTCTGTGAATTTTTTTTACTTCTCTGTTGTTTTACTGCTTTACTTTGTACACAAATCAAGAGGGTGTGTCGTGTTAGTGCTTCATTCTTTTATCAGAAATACTTTACGTTATAGAAAAATATTTCTGAACTGTTAGTTTCAACTATGAGTGATTTTAGCTAGCACCAATTACCATTCAATTACAGTAGTCATTGGTGTCTACATTATTAATCATTGATGAACTGACAATGCTGAAGCTAGTTCAAACAATCAACTAAGTTACTTTTTTATTGTTTCTGCTGAATTTGTCATTAGCTGCACAGGTTCTTTGTCTGATGAAACGGTCTTATATCGGTGATTGTGTTACAGCAATGGTACGATTATTGGCCGTTCTGTATTTGAGTACCTCTGCCGAACAAGAGCTGATAGGGATGATCATCGGATGCTTTATGCAGAAAAGGCATGACTCATTGCTAGTAAATACAGAACTGGGGAGTTAAAATGTTAGTTAAGTGTTAAGTGTTGAAATTTATTGAATTTACTGAGATATTTGATACCCAATAAAGACGCAAGGTGTCTCAATTCAGTAAACTATCATCATACCAATGCAGATGATATCAACCAAGACTTGGTTACCTGTTCCTGACCAGGATAGAAAGTAGTAGTAAGTTACGGTTCGGAATTTGGTTGAATGTTAAATAAATAACAAAGAGCTTCCATCCAGATAAGATTAACCTAAATAAGATTTATGAAATTAGTAGTTGAGAAGATATTATTCAATATCTATATGTGAGTTTTATAATTCTTGATTAGAGATCTCTTCTGTATAAGATAATCAACAAATATTCTGAATATTCTCTGAATTTTCAGTATTTGTTTTATTCGACTTGTCTCATGTGAATTCTGTAATCTAACTATTTTCTAATCCACTAACTTGTGGTTTGTTTAACCGCCCTAATCTTGTTTCATCACTCAAACTTTCCTATTTACCTCTTGTCTATTGTAATTAATATACCTGTTTACCCTTTGTACCTCTGTTTCACATATGTGTTTCCCACACTTGTTCCGAATATTCGTTATCATGAAGATTTACCATTTAACTTTTTTATTAACCTTTTCAGTAGTGATTAAAAGAGGAAATTTTCCCGATGATCCTTTTAAGATCTTTTTTAATGAAATCCATAAAGAATCATACTTCATTTTACTGGGATATTTGGCCCATTAAATAACCAAACATATCCTAGTGAAAAAATTTTCTTCTCTAAATGTTCTAGACACAAATCATGTGTAACACCGCTTTGCCTCTTTTAGCATACAATAAGCAGTTGTTGTGATGAAACGACTCTTACTTTATCGGCTTTCGGCTTTCATCCAAATAGAACAAATTAGTCATACCATTTTCCAACTGATGACACCATATTCATATTGATAACACCATCTTTCAGTTAGTCGTACCACAAAGTACAATAACCATCGTACCGATATATACCGTAATTTTGTTAGTTTCACATTGGCAACACGTAGTCCCGATAAATAAAATTAAACATCATGAAATCAACTATCAACTTACTGACTCTGAAAGAGTAGTCAATGTTAAAAGTAATTTATTAATTATTATCCTTATCCTTAACATAACATCTTGCTCATAAAAGTATGATGTTCTGACAAAAATAAATTTAAGCATTCAATTTTAAATCTTGCTCGAAAAAAAAAAAAGATTTAACTATTTTTAGTATTACACTAAATAATCTTTGAGTTATATCAGAATTAATGAGATATTTGATGCCTAATAAAGACATAAGGAGTCTCAACTCAGTAACCTACCATCATACCAATGTAGATGGTATCAACCAAGAATTGGTTACCTGTTCTGGACCAGGGTAAAAAGTAGTAATAACTTACGGTTTGGAAATTGGTTGAATGTTAAATATAAAACGAATAGCTTCTATTCGGATAAGATTAACCTAAATAAGATTTATAAAACTAGTAGTGATTAAAGAGGAACTCTTCTCGATGATTCTTCTAAGATCTTTTATTATGAGATCCATGAAGAAACTCTATTTCATTTTACTGGGATATATGGTCCATTAAATAACCAAATATGATCCAGTGAAAATTTTTCACCTTCAACTGTTCTAAACACAAATCAATGGCTAACACTGCTTCGCCTCCTTTAGAATACAATAAGCAGATTAATCAGTTGTTGTGATTGAACGACTTTTACTCTATCGGCCTTTGGCTTTCATCCAAATAGAATAAATTAGTCATACCATCTTCCAACTGATCACATCATATTCATTATTGATGACACCATATTCATTATTGATGACACCACATCTATTATTGATGACACCATCTTTCAGTTAGTCGAACCACAAAAATACAATAACCATCGTACCGATATATACCGTAACATTGTTAGCTTCACATTAGCAACACGTAGTACCGATAAATAAAATTAAGCAATTAACCATCATAGAAGTCAACTATCAACTTACTGACTCTGAAGCAGTAGTCAGTGTTGAAAGTGATTGATCAATTATTTATCCTTAACATAACATATTGCTCATAAAAGGATGATGTTCTGACAAGTTACCATTGGTCAAATTAAGTTAGCATGAATGGAATGTTTATTGTTTATCACATTTTATTTTCTTTATTCAATGAAATGATATATTAATGAATTGAGGCACTGAGTGTGTAATTAATGCATCAAAATTTGCATTTATTTCAATCATTTTTAATGGTTTTAGATTCAAGTTTTAATTACTGATATAAAACAGCATAGTAAAACTTACATCAAATTCCGATATAGTGTAACGGCTATCATGGTCCGCTTTCACCGGGCAGACCCGGGTTCGACTCCCGGTATCGGAATATTTATTTTTTCTTTTTGCTCTTACAACTTTAAGTTTTAGAATTAGGAATAACAGATTGGTACACAAATATCATTTAAAAATTATTGATTAAATTTCTATTATTTTTTTTCAACGCTTTGTATTCATCGGGGAGAGGATATCATAATAATACAGATTTACAGTAGAATTACAAGCATATCAGGAGGAAACGGGCAAGTTGGATTAAAAACTAACAAGACTGAAGATGCCATTAAGTCCGGGTAACAGCAGTCGATCGACTGCGTGCTTTTTTTTTTTTTTTTTTTTTTCTTTGTTTTTTTTTTGCCACCAGCGTCTGCTGAACAATAATTTTTATATACACAAAATTCACACACAAAGATAAGAAATTATTAATCAAGTAAAAATCTTCATAGAGGTGAAATGTTTGGGTACCATATGTGTGATACTACACATAGATCTATACATGGAAGAACTGTTCACTATGTAGCTCTAATATGAACAAGTAGAAACAGTAACTGATAAACAAAAATGTCAATTAATTCGAATCTACTAGCAAACTAAAAATCAAAATAATGCATTTTAGTATGCTGTGTTGTCATTTTCAGGCACACTGGTGCGAAGTATATAAATGGAGTAATTTCCCGTTTTTTTTTTTTTTTTCAGTTTTTTAAAATTTTTCATTGTTTCGTGTACTTCACAATTTTTTTTTTTGGCCCTTACCGTTTTGGGTGTTTTTATTCTTTCTCCCTTTCGTTTCTTTTTATTGTTCTCTTGCCCCTTGTTATTGTTTTCTGCCATTTTAATATCAGGGTGTATAGTTTATGTAATTATCATCTTGAGGAAGAAGACAATACATAATATAGACAGGCAGTGTGATTGATTCAATTGTTTGAATAGTTAGATAAATACATAGATAGATATCAATAGATTTGTGGACGTTGACATTGGTATAGTAATATATTCCTTCTCGCCAATTAGCAACATTCTTTTTCTTGGAAAACTATAAATTCAAACTTATACTTATACATACACAGAACCCTCATGGTAATGTCTTTGGAAGAAACGACAGCACAACAACCAGTTTCTTCAGAAACTGCTGTTACCAATGGTACTGATAAAAGAGAAACTGTGAAACATGCCATTGATGATGGATCTGTGGAAGACGGAGAACCTGCCGTCAAGAAGGCCAAATTGAATGGTGACGAACAAACAGATAAAGAGGTGGATGGCATAACTGACAGTGTCAAAGCCGACAGAGAAGATAAAGCAGAAGTTGATTCACAACCCAGTGAGACAATAACATCAACAGAAGCAACAGAAGCTAAAACAGATTCTGATAAATCGATAGAGAAAGAAGCACAAACAAAAGTGACGTCGAACGATCAGAGTGAAAATAGCAGCAAAGTTGATAGTAATAATAATGAAAGCACAGTTACGACAGAGACAGAAACTAAGACGGAGAATGGTGCACCAGAGTTGGTTCCAGCAACCATGGTTCCAGCACCTGCTCCTCCTGCAGAACCTGATATGAATAATTTACCAGAAAATCCGTTGGTGGAACATCAAAAAAAGCATGCTTTAACTTCAGTTAAAGCTGTCAAAAGATTGAAAGATGCAGGTCCATTTTTACATCCTGTTGATATTGTTAAATTAAATATTCCTTATTATTACAATTTTATTCCAAGACCAATGGATTTATCAACAATTGAAAAGAAGTTGAATGTGAATGCATACGAAACTGTGGATCAAGTTGTTGCTGATTTCAATTTAATGGTTGAAAATTGTTTTAAATTTAACGGTAAAGATGCAGTTATTTCTCAAATGGCTAGAAATGTTCAAGCAAGTTTTGAAAAACATATGTTAAATATGCCTCCTAAAGATTTACCAGTTACTGCTACTACAGCTTCTAAAGGTAGAAAAAAATCTACAGCTTCATCTAATAATGATGTTCCAAAATTAAGAAGAGAAAGTGCAATTGATAATGGTAGACCTAAAAGAGAAATTCACCCTCCAAAACCGAAAGATATGCCTTATGATATAAGACCTAAAAAGAAAAAATACCAAGCAGAATTGAGATTTTGTCAACAAACTTTAAAAGATATAACTTCTAAAAAATATGATTCAATCTTGTATCCTTTCCTAGTACCAGTTGATCCTGTAGCACTTGATTGTCCAACATATTTTGATATTGTTAAAGAACCAATGGATTTCAGTACTGTGGCTAATAAATTATCAAATGGAGAGTATGAAAATGGAGATCAATTTGAAAGAGATGTTAGATTAATTTTCACAAATTGTTATGCTTTTAACCCTGAAGGTACTGCAGTTAATATGATGGGTCATAGATTAGAAGCTGTCTTTAATGAAAAATGGGCAAAAAGACCTATAACTCCTCCAACTCCACCAGAAGTTTCTGATGCCGATTCTGAATCTGAAGATGATGAAGAAGAAGCCGAATTCAATGTTGACATCAATTCAATTACTGATCCAACAATTGAATTTTTAGTTGCTAATATTGAAAGAATGACTCAAGATTTGAAAAAAATGAGACAAGAAAAGTATGAACAACTTAAAAAAGAATGGTTACAAAATCAACAAAATAAGAAAAAGAAAGGTAGAAAAGGAGGTAAAAGATCTCTTAAAAAGAAAAGATCATCAAGTGTATCATCTACTATTTATCCAACGCATGTTACTTATGAAATGAAAAAGGAAATTTCTGAAGCAATGAATGGAATAAATGAAAAAATGTTGAAAAACGTTGTTGCTATCATTAAGGAAGGTATTCCTGATTTAGCAGAAGATGAAGAGATTGAATTAGATATGGATCAGTTAAACAATGAAACTGTTTTAAAGTTATACAATTATATTGTTTTGAAATCAAAATCTGGCTCTGCTAAGTCACAACCACAACGTAGAAGAAGAAAGACAGATAATAACGATCAAAAAAAGATTGAAAATTTAAAGAAGAAATTAGCACAGATAGAATCCCAAGAAGGTGGAAATTCTAAAGTTCAATCATCAGATGATGATGATGATGACGACGACGAAGAGGATGAAAGTTCTGAAGAAGAATAAGGGATTTCGCAGTGATGTTTTTTGCCTGAAGATTTCCAACTCTTTCATTCCCTTTCTCAAACTTGTTTTCAATATCTTGCTCAGCTTTGCCACTATATTATTTATTGTGATCAACTGCTTGACCATTATGTATAATTTTTTAAAATTTTGTGTATTAGTGTAAATTATGTATAAAAAGACTTGTAATAAAGTGTTTTGTCCCTTTTATATTTGATTTGATAAAAGTAATGAAAAATAAAAAAAGTCTTGTTGCGGCTGAATTTTGATGTAAAAATTTGAAATAAATTTATCATAGTTTAAATGTGGATCATCGAAGTAGAATGGTTTTTCATGATCAAGAATGCAACTCATGCGGGGCGATATTGATGGCAAAGAAAAAAATTGTCATCTTGTTGCCAGTTTGAAAAGTGGATGATAATGGAGAAAGACAAGGAAACAGCAGAAAGTTGGAATACCACCGCAATTGAAAACATGAACTTGAATGATGTCGACCAAGACAACACAGATCAATTACCAACTGAAACCCAACAAGGTGTGCATGAACTTATACCGATCCCAATAATTGCTAACAAACCATTACTCTTCAAACTATCTCATATTCAGACACTTAGACTCAGGTATGGAATTGTAGGTACATTAACTGGTACTTTACCTATAGCTCCCCAGCAGACTGTACTTCTTGGATTACCACTAATGTTGACTTTAGAAGAATTGTTGTATTTAGTGGATCAAAATGCTGTGTACTTAGTGGATCATGGGGTATGCTACGGGAGCGGTGGTGATCAAGGATTGAGAAACAATCGAATCAAAGAAAAGTTACTTCAAGAGACTGGTATTTTGTTTTCTGATCGAGACGATCAAGATGGAATTGAAACCAAAGATAAACAAATCATCGAGCAAAATTTCTTCACCACTTTACAGCAACAATTTAACGATAAGAAAGAAAAATTGATCACAAAGTTGAGGAGTCTAGGAGTTGAAAAAAAGCCAACCGAGGACAAAGAGTTTACACTAGAGAATGATGTTTTCATCAGCATAGAAGACTGCACCACTAACCAACAGGTTTACACAAGTGAAATGTTTGAAAGAAATGAGAATGAACAGTTCAACATTTTAGAAAGGTTACTGAATGTATCAAGTGGTGCATCAGGGCATTCTAAGAATTCACAGCTCAGTGAACTTTACAGAAATTTCAAAATTTTCAAACACTTGAAAACTAATCACGGTCATTACTTATTGCCAGGGTTGAGATATGGCGGTAAGTTTATTTCGTATCCTGGAGATCCGCTTCGATATCATTCCCAGTTGATAGTGAACACCAAAGACTATTATGATGATGATATAGGTTTGGTCGAGTTAGCTAATGGTGGTAGATTAGCCACAGGAGTTAAAAAATTGTGGTTAATTAGTGGAGAGAAAGTCACAAACGCAAAAGACAACGATGAAACAAGTCGTACGATTGAAAATGTTAAAGATTTGCTTTCGGTCAATAGTGAAACAGTCTGCTTTTCTATCGAATGGTCAGGTTTTGGTTAGGTTTGCTGGCTAGCTCTTAATGAACCGATGAACAAACAAAAACACATGTCAAAGCATGGATACTAAAAAAAGGGGCAGTGTAAAACAGTTGAAGTCCTTTCCGCGATGCAGAAATAAATCTCAGGGATCGATCTACTGCAAGCCAAAAATGTTAATTGTTGAATCAATTAATCGTAACTAGTGTACAAAGAAAGAAACTGGAAGCTATTTGAGAGCCAGTGTCTTTAAAGTTGATTTACTAGATTTCAGTTGTGTAGCTGTTGAAGGAGTTTGCTTTCCGTAACTTTTTTCAAACAGTTTTTTGGAGCATATTTAATTACTTTGAAATATTGCTTTTTTTTTTATTTTAACTTTCAGTATTTTTGATAATCTGGGTATACGAGATAGATCACAGACTTGGTTTAATTTCGATAATTAGAAATTAAATATTTTTATACAATTAAAGGTAAACTTTATTTAAAACATGACAAGAAAAAACACAGTCATTATCATTGGTGCTGGTATCGCCGGAATCAAATCTGCTATTGATTTGACTGCAAATGGGATTGATTGTATCATTTTAGAAGCTAGAGACAGACTAGGAGGTAGATTACATACTATAACCTCTTCAACTGGTAGTAAGCTCGACATGGGGGCTTCATGGTTTCATGACTGTATGGATAACCCATTGTTTGAGAAATCTATCGCTAAAGGTAATGTGAAATATTATTTTGATAATGGAAGATTTCAGTATTATAACAGGGAAGTTGGTTTGATTGATGAGATTGAAATGAAGTTGAAACCTGTGGTGAGTGAGATGCAAGATTACTTGCAAAATGTTTGTGGTGCAGATAGTGTTACTTCAAGTGAAGATATTAGTGTTAAAGATGCTATTTTCAACTATTTGATAAGCAAAAGAAAAACTCTAACTATTGAACAGATCAAGTATTGTCCTCAACTTTTAAGATACTATGAGTTATGGATTGGATCTGATTGGGAAGAGCTAAGTTCCAGATTAATTGCAGGTGATACTCATTTGGGTAGAGATGCACTGGTTTACAATGGTTATAACACAGTTTATAACAATGAACTAGAAGAACTAATCCAGTTGAATGGATTAAAAAGCGTCAGTGACTTGATTGAAAGCGGTATAATTAATTTACAGAAAGTTGTTAAAAAGATCGAATTCAATGATTATGAAAAGACTATATGTGTTTATGCACAAAACGACATCACAGGAGAAATTGAACGCTACTTCAGTAAATATTTGATTTGTACAACCCCATTGAGTGTTTTACAATTAACTGACCCTAAAGAAAAAGGCTGTATTGAATGGAGCCCAAAATTACCATTGGATATTACTAATAAGTTGTCCAGGATGACATATTCCCAATTAGGTAAAGTTTTCATTGAGTTTGATCATGTTTTCTGGCCAAAAAATGTCGATAGATTTTTTTGCACACCAGACGTTGATTACAAGATGACAAGTTCAGTTCTTGGCGAAAATTTGACTCAAACAACTAACAGTGATGATGAGCTTGAGTGGAAACATCCAATCTTGTATATGAACTTGTACAGATCAACTGGTAAGCCAATATTACTAGCTTTAACTTCTAGTCCATTAACTAATTATCTTGAGTCTAATAATAATGATGTTGTTTGGTCAGTTTTAAAGCCAACGATAGCAAAAATTTCTCAATCGACAACTCATATAGATCAAAAAATTCCTGATCCAATTAGTATAAGCAAATCTAATTGGACCAATGATCCGTATGCCAGAGGCTCATATACAGGTTGTTCAGTTGGGGATGATCTTGATGAGTGTATTGATGCATTGATTGAAGCTAAAGACATTTTTGATGGGAAAGGAAGAGTTAGATTTGCAGGTGAAGCTTTGATTTATCAAGGTAATGGTTGTGCTCATGGAGCTTGGTTGGCTGCGTCAAGAGAGACCAAGAAACTTATCAACACTATAAACAAGGCCAAAATTTGATGATTTAATACATGGGAAAATGAAGCAAGCGGATATAAATTTCTATATAAATTTCTATATAAATTTCTATATAAATTAATGACAATTATTTAAACAGAAAATTAAAGTAAAGTGTATTTATGTAGTACTATACAATTCGAAAGAAGAGAGGTGACTTGAAACAAAGACAGTAAACAAAAAATAGAAAGTTAAACAGATACAGTGAAGAAAAGATGAAGATAAAGCAAAGAAATTAATTTGAAGACACTCAGTTTTCCTCTATTTCGTTAATTAGTAAGGGTTGAATCCACCTCTTCCTCTAGGAGCACCACCTCTACCACCTCTGAAGAATCCACCTCTTCCACCTCTACCACCTCTTCCTCTAAAAGCACCACCTCTGCCACCTCTTGCAAAGCCACCTCTTCCTCTAAACGCACCACCTCTACCACCTCTACCACCTCTGCCACCTCTTGATCCAAAACCTGGCAAATTTGTTCTTTTTGCAGTGACTTTTAAATTTCTACCTTTAAAGACAGAGTCATTAAATTGTTCAATCACAGTAGGAATCACAGAAGCATCTTGAAATTCAATATAAGCAAATCCTTTTGGATTTTTCGTGTATTTATCAGTAGCAATGGTAATTCTATTGATTGGGAAATTCGCCTTTGAAAAATGCTGTTGTAATTCTTCAGGAGTAGCTGAATAGTCCACACCAATAACAAAGACAGATCTTGAATCAATATTCTCTCTTTCCACAATATCCAAATGTTGATGTTGATCGTTTTGTTGCTGATCTAGTTGATCTTGCTGATCTTGCTCATCTTGTTGCAATTGCTGTTGCTGATCTCCTTCACCATCTCCTCCAGCTATTTGCTGTTGAATATCTCTCAATTTGGCTGCTTCTTGTTCCATCTCCTCCATTTTAGCTTTCAAAGCTGAAATTTCAGCGTCTTCTTGCGATGCCGAGCCAATGGATTCAGCTTGTTGCTGTTCCTGCTGCTGTTGTAAAATTTGTTCCTGTTGATCTTGTTCGGACATTTTATATTTATATTTATTTCAATCTTTTTATCTCTATGTATTTAAAGTAGCTCGGACCCCTTTTAAGATCTTCTGTTTTCCTTTCTTTTTAAACAAAACGCTCTTGTTCAATTCTTTCAACCTCTTTAACCTTTCTTAAGAATCAACAGTTTTGAGTCAAGGATCTTCCTAGTCAATGCCAGTTTGCATACATCAGTCTAATGACATGTTTCAATAGCAGAATAACAACAGGAGAAAAGCACTGAAATTTTTGATCCACATAACAAATTGTGTAAGGATGTGCCAATGCTTTTAAAGAGAGCTGATAAAGAGCTTAAAATGGGGAAAATTGAGATAAACCTCAAAAGTGGTCTTGTTTGTTGTTTCTTTGCACCGGCTATAATCAATCATAAACATAACTCCAAAATTAGGCAAACTGAACATTTATTGGCAGAGCCTTGATGTATCATTTGGAAAGCTGAATGGAGCAAAGCAAAAGAGAAAGCAGATAAATTTTAAAGTCCCTCGATCCACTCCCATCACACCATAGCAATACAATAGATGTATTTACAAACAACAAGAAAGCTGAATGTTTTGCTGGTATTTTTGTTTGTTCTATTAGAACTTGTCAACTCTATTCCTATATTTGAGAACAGTCGAGATGTTGGAATAGCAAATGATGACATTATTACATACATAACAAAGCCAAACAACAAAGATAAAGGTAAGAAAGATGACGACGATGATGACAAACCCCCGACAACTACAATTATAGATATATTATCTTCTAATTCACAATTTAGCAAACTTTTGATAAGTTTACAAAGAAGTGGACTAGTGGATTATGTTTCAAATTTGGAAAATGTTACTTTTTTTGCACCATTAAATTCGGCATTTGAAGATAACGATTTTATAAAATTGCATAGGGAAGAATTTGACAGATATTTTGTTGTCGATGTTATTGAATCAAATGATGTTAGAGGTGTTGAAATTTTCAAAACATTATTGACAGAAAATGGTTCACCTTTTTTGGTAAACTATTCAGTTCCTCTACTATTAGATAACAGAGATGGTATTTTCATGTGTGAGAACTCACAAGTGAGAGTTTTAAACTTAGAGTCAGATTCTTTCAATGTTGTGGTTCATGGAATTGATAAATTTTTGGAAACTCCAATTTCTACATGCCAATTGTTCAAAAATTGTTTACAAAATCCACCGACTGAATTGGACAGTTTCGAAATTTTCAACAGATTTTTAGTCGGAAATGATTCTCACGGAGACAATTTTTGTGATCAAAATGAATTATCTAATGTAACGATATTACTACCATTTGACAAGGGCTTAAATTTCAACAAAGTTGAAATGAATTATTTAAATTCTGATAAAGCTCTTGAGGATAGAAAAATTTTTTTGAACAATTACCTGATTGATGGATTGATTGGAGGAAATTTAAATAATATTACAAGAAAAGTTGAGAATTTTAAAGGCGACAAGGTTAATATTACTTCTCATGATTTAGGATCTGAGATTATAGTCAATGATGATAATAAAGCATTTGTGTCAAATTTATTGGCATCTGATGGATTGATTCATATTTTTGAGTCTGAAATTTTCAAAGATGATAAGATGCCAATTTTCACTCCAAGAAAATATTTAATAGGTTTGAATCATTCTGCATTTGTTGAAGAGTTAGATTTCAGAAAATTGGGTAAATTGATTGATGACAATTCAATTGAACAAACGATTTTTGTTGTTTATGCTAATGATGAAGATGAAGATGAGAACATTGAGGAAGGAGAGGAGAAGAATGATTTTAATATTTTAGGACAAGCAAAGAATAATTTATTATATCAATTTGTTGATGGTACTGTTGATTTGACAATTGATAAGATTTACAATACTAAATTTTGTTCAAGTTCCAATTCACTTGGATCAAATTGTCAAAAATTGAAAGTTTCTCATGATAAAGATAACAATTTACAAATAAATAATCATATCAACATTGATAAAGAAGAAATTTACAAGATTGGAAATACTAGTATAATCTTTGTTGATGATTCTATTCAAATACCAGGAAAACTCGAATCAACAATTTCACCATTAATGAAATGTGCAAAGAGTTTAGAATTTTTAAAAAATTTCAAATTGTTAAAATTCCCTAAAAATAAAAATTTAGGATACACTGTTTTCTTACCAAATTCATCGGCATGGAATAATTTAGACATAACATTGGATTATTTGTTGAATAATTTAGATGTATTGGAAAAAACAATGAGAAATATGATTTTGAATGGATTAATTTATAACGATTTCAAAGATACTAAGGAGTTTAAGAATATGAATAATGAACTTGTACTAGTTTCAAAAGAAAATGAAGAAGATAATTTTTTGACAATTGAAGATTCAATTTTGAATATAGATATAAACAATGAAGTGATTTTCAAAGATGGTGTTGCATACAATATTGATGAGGTTTTATTTCCAAAAGATTTAACAATTACAATGAGAGATTTAATTGATACTATTGATGGTGAAGAATTTTTAAAAATATTGACTAAATTGAAGATGGATAATTTAGTTGATGAAGAGAATTATTCATTTATAATTCCAAGTTCCAAGTCATTAATATTAGAAAATATAACATTTGAATCATTAGATTTGAATTATTTAGAAAAATTTGTTAAATTGCATATCTTACCAGGAGATTCAATTGAGAAATTGATTAATTGTGAAGATACAATTCCGACATTATTAAATAATACACATTTAGCATGTAGGGAGTTGAATTCAGGAAATTTCATGTTACAGATAAAGGAAGGAAATGACCATGAAGTTAGAGTTTTGAGAAAAGGATTTACTACAAGTGTAAACAATTTGAATCTTACAAGCACAGGATTACTGACTATTGATAGACCAATTAATCCAAAATGGTTAGATTCAAACAATAATGGACCAATTCATATACATTTACCATTTATTGCAATATTAATTGGTGTTATAATTGGGATGTTTGGGATATTAATTATCATTTTTTTTTGTCTTTTGTATTTTTACAAAAATGACAAGAGTACACAAGACGGGTATACCAGTGTTGCCAATCCACCTATTATCAATGAATCAAGACCATTATTTACTGATAATAACACAACATTGATTAATCCATCCACTATATATGAAAGTATAAATGATGAGGAAGAGGATGGCGCTGATGATAATGATATAAATGTACTACGACCAAAACAGAATAAGAAGAATCCAAGACAGGGTAGTTTTTCAGAACAGTATTCGACTCATTCATCAGCAAAAGCGATCGATATGAATTACGGTAGTTAAAAAGAGGAAGATAAATTGTGAGTGACTGTGAGAGCTGTTGTTTTTTTCAAACGAACGTACAATGGGAAGATGGAAGGTACCCGATATTTATAGGGAAAAATAACTTGTTTAAACTTTAATTTCTAATTAAAATATGAAAACTTTTGAATATATGACAAGAATGAATAGTAAATGTAGAAAGAAAAATGAAAAATGACCGAGACCCAATAAAAGAAAGAAAAAATCGAAAAACAAGAATAAGGGGAAAAAACATAATGTACACCAGAGACAATAAAAAACACAAAATTTCAATTCTGAATAATTTCAAACATTTTCAAAATTGCAAAATAATGACCAATAATACCACCAAGAACGAAAAAGTGCCAAATATTATGAGAATTTAAAAAATAATCAATCCAATAAAGTGAAAAAAAGCGTGATTGATTCCCAGTAAAGACTGGTTTTTTATTCAAATACTGTTCTAATTCATTTGACTCGTCTAATTTCAAGATCAAATCATCTGTGAGTTCGAAATTATCAATTTCGACATCTGATCTGAATCTCTCTGGAATTAACGTGCCGTAAAAGCAAACACCAATCAAATACCAAACCAATGAACCTAATAAAGGAGTGTACAAGAGTAAACCTTTATGGAAAGAATACAAGAAACAGTAAAAGATAAAAGCTGCAATACCTAAGAAACTTAAAGTTAAGAAAAATAAGATTCTTAATGGTCTTGATTCAGGTTTATCGAAAAGTTCTGAGCAAGTGAAGAACAAGCCGAAAATACCAATTATTGATGAGAATGCGATAAAATATGATTTTAATCTTGAATGATTGTGAAAGGCTAAATGTTCAGTTGAAATGATTGAAGCTGTGATTAATGTTGTTATACCTGTGTAATCGATACAAGCGAATTTTTGACGTAAATGAAGGTTTGCAATACAAGTATAAGTATGCCAAATGACTGATGAATACAGGCATTTTAAACTTGAAATGAAAAAGAAATAAATGACAATTTTATCCTTTGTTGAATTTTTCAAGTAAATTGAAGAATTTGGATAATGAGAAAACATCAAGTAAAAAATGATTAATGAACCGAATAAATGAGACCAAATATTTAAAGATTCATTATGAAGTTGACAAATTGAAGAAATTGCAGATTTATGATTTGAATTAAATCTATAACCGAAAATAATGTATTTATTTTCTCTCCATTGGAAAGGCAGTTCATAAAAATGTAATAAACGTTCTTGACCAATTACAATTGCCTTTTCAAAATTATAAATTGAATTTTTAAATTTATTTAATTTTTCATTAACATTTGGTTGAATTGATAAAATTGATTCAAATTGATCAATTTTTTCATCCAAGAATTGTAAACCTGTTAATAATTTTGAATATTCATCAGTATTGTTATTTTCATCATTAATCAGATTACCATAACATCTATCAATAATTTGACTTAATGGATGTAAAGCGGCTTGTCTATTTTCAATAGCTAATTTTTTAATAGCGGTAACTGCGTTATAAAAATGATGATGTGGTGTTGTTACATTATTTAGTTTTGATTTATTGTCATTTGAGAAATAATTTTCAATTGAGTCAATTTTAGATTCTAATTTATCCAGAAAGAAATCCAGTTTTTCTAAAATGATTTCTTCTAATGATTGATGCGATGATGAGTGGTTGAATTCTTGAGACTGGATTCTTTTCATTAGAGTAGAATCAGACTCGATAGTAGTGGTGATTGTAGTTGTGGAAGAGGAGGAAGAGGTGGAGGTGGAGGTGGAGGTGGAGAATCCACCTCTGTTATCGGTACTGCTATAAACAGCACTACCTAATCCACTACTATTTTTATTAACTTGTCTTAAACCATCCATGTTTGAGTGAAAATCAAGCTTTCTAAAGAGCGAGAATTAGTTAGCTGTAACTAAATAACGAGGAATGAAAGGAAACAACCAATTTCAACCAAATGCTGAATTGATTAGCAGTTGAGAAATCACAAAGATCTAAAACAATAGTCAAGATCAAGAACAGAACAAGAGAAGCAAATACTTAAAATACATATAGATGAAGCACCAGTTGGATCAGATTATAAAAAAATACCAATTATTAACGAAAAAAACGTTTTTTAAAGCAGAAAATGAACCGAAAAAAGAAAAAATGGCTGATGACCCGTTTTTGAAAAATGGCAGATTATTTCATTATTATTATTTACAAGGCTGTGTTAATTGAATTGTATTACGTAAATTTTCAAAGTTGGGAGAGGAGAGGAGAGGAGAGGAGAGGAAAGAATTACTATATAATGTTTATACACATGTTATAATTATTATTTAATAAAATTACTTTGTTATGTAGTCAAATGTCAAATAATGTATTATATCAATCAAGTATATATATATAATCTGGCAAGTTAACAAAACTTGTACTCTGGTTTATTGGTACAACAATAATCACCAATTAACTGATTCGCTATCGGTTCTGCTAATAGTTGTTGTGCTGCCGCGTCTTTTACAAAACTACCGAGTGGGTTACGTAAATGGATGGAGATTATCAATAGTGTGGATTTATTGTGCACACAAATGAAGATTTATATATATATAGATAGATAGATAGATAGACATAGACATAGACATAGACACAATTTAAGCAAAGTCAGTCCGATCCAGATATCTTACGATACTCTAGTTACTTAATATAACAGTAGTATATTAGATATCATCATACCTTATGCCGTTTAAAGTCTAATAAATTTAATTGTAATTAAGAGATGGGAAATTCACATTTTTAATTCAATAGACGCGTCGATCGTCCAAGTAAGTAATTAATATTTTAATATATTATAGTGAGTGATATGATATACTCATTCCACTCCATCACTAGTAATGTAATGCGTTTTTTTGATTAATTGGATATCAAACAGTACAATATTTTAAAATAAGACTATGGAGAGTAAGCAGGTAGTACCTTAAACAAAAGCCATCATAATACACATGTATATCTGTAATATGTAATATATACTATAAGTAAGTAAGAAAATTGTCTAATAAAAGTTTACATACAACAAAACACACCCTTACACTGCACTTTAATAAAATTTTTTTCACTTTTTTCAGGAAAATTGACCATTTGAGATGGCAGTGAGCTTCGTATTGTGTGTGTGTGTATTGATTGAATAGTACTAACTAATCATTAGTCTCAGAAAACTTTCCAGACAGTATCAGCTAATATTGAACTAGTCACTTGAAGTTTAATCAACACACTTGGTAGGAGTAGCGAGCCTTTGATTTACCCCTTTTTGCAAATTCTGTTCAATTGTCTACCCTCATTTTCAACTCGTCATGTCGACTAAATTGCAAACTAATAATTTCAAAAGACTCTTTTCAAGTTCTTTAACAAGATCTTCAACACATAAATCATTTTACTCAATTAAAAATCAACTAGATGATTACATTTATTCCAAATCACTAAATAAAAAATGGAAACCATTAGTGTTTCGTGAGAAAAATGCTGATTATTTAACTTCTTTAAATGCAACTGATAAACAAGGTAGACCAATTGTGCCTAAAGAATCTCCAAGTTTCCCATCAAAAGTTAAAGTTTCAGGTTTTATTAATAATTTGATTCTTTTAGATGAATTGAAACATTTTGAAAAATCTTTAAAAGCACTTGATTTATATGATGTTGATTATTTAAATTCAAATATAATAAATACTTATTTATTGAAAAGTGCTCAATTTAATGATTTCGAAAATGGTTTAAAATTTGTTTATGATTTACAAAATTATCAAAAATTGGAAAAATTCGATCATACAACTGTTGAAACAATCTTATTAATAAGATCATTAAGTATCATGAAAAATGATAATGAATCATATTCAAATTTCAACAAAGTTGAAAAATTAATTGAAAAATCATTTAATTGTATTTATTTATATAATAGAAAATTCCCAAGAAAATCACCAAAAAATCAAGAACATCATTTACAATCATTGAATGATAAAGTTAAAAATAAATTTTCAATTGAAATTTTAAAACTTTCTTGTTACTTGAATTTATTGAAAAATCAACATTTAGCAGGTTTAGAAATCAATTCAAAAGAGAGTGAAAAAATCGATTCAATTGCATCAAATTTAATTAATAATGAATTAATCGAATACCCAAAAATTGATTTCAAAAATCCTGAAAAGAGACCAACTAGAGATTTATTAAGACAAAGACATGAATACGTCATTTGTAAACATTTCATCGATACAATTGAAAATTGCAAGAAAGAAAATATCAATGTCGAAAAATTCAATAATATAATTAACAAAATTGAACCATTTATCACTAATTACGAAAATTTGGTGTCATCTGTCAAATCTTTAAAACCTTCTTATGATGCTTTAGTTGAAAAAGTGTAAAAAAAACCATTGAATTGATCTGTATATAGTTCAAAGTATAAGTAGTATTTATGTATGCTTGTCATCAATACCATTAATACCATTTTATAATCTACTCTTAAAGCCATATTAAATTTAATATGTGAATAATCCAGTGTAAGGATGTAAATATATCAATTTTTCTTTGTTTTTGTTCAATTTGACCGACCTTTTAATTTAAATCAGTTAAAACACATTTCTAATCAATGAACTTGACCCACCATGTTGAACCACCTGCTGTTGTCTCTTTGATAAGCTTTAATTTTTCTCATCACCTTGCTTGGTAAAGAAAAATGGTTACGTTATACAATAGAAAGAGAAAGGACCAAATAGATGATGATGATGCACCATCTATAACTGGTTCTCATTTTAATAACGTTCAAGGTGTTGAAGATGTTGAAGATGAATTATCCGATTCGACATCGGATTTGAATACCCAAGATGAAAAAAAGAAAACAAGAAGACCTAAAGAGAATGCATTCACTCAACAGAAATTAAAAGCCTTTCATCCAATTTTGACTCCCAAAACTGTTATTCCTCTACTTTTATCAATTGCAATATTATTTATACCATTAGGTGCTGGTATGTTGTATGGTTCAAATAAGATTGAAGAATTAGTTATAGATTATACATTTTGTGATTCTTTAGCTAATTCTGATTATTTCACTGAAATTCCAGAAACTTACTACACTTTCAATTTTAAACAAGAGAATCTTAATTTAAAACCACAATGGAAGTTATCCAGAAATGAATCAGCTATTTGGGACAATTTTGACGAGGAGAGAAATATCTGCAATGTTCAATTTGAAATTCCAAATGATATTGGTCCACATGTTTATTTTTATTATAAATTGAAAAATTTTTACGCAAATCATAGAAGATACGTTAAATCATTCAGTGAAGATCAATTAAATGGTAAAGCTGCATCTGTATCAACTATTAAAGATACAGTTGGTCAAAACTGTGAACCATTGTCAGTTGATGAAAATGGTGTCAAGATTTATCCATGTGGATTAATTGCAAATTCTATATTTAATGATACTTTTTCAATTTTAAATGCAGTTAATGGAACAAATTCAAATTTCGAAATGACAAATAATGGTATTGCTTGGTCAACAAATAAAGATAGATTTAAAAAGACAAAATATAATTCTTCAGAAATTGTTCCACCTCCAAATTGGTATAAATCGTTCCCAAATGGTTATAACGAGACTAATATACCTGATATCTCTACATGGTCAGAATTCCAAAATTGGATGCAACCATCAGCTTTCCCGCTTTTCTCAAAAATGGTGTATCGTAACGATAATGACGTGTTAAAACAAGGTGTTTATCAGATAGATGCAGGATTACATTTCCCAGTTGAAGAATTCAAAGGTCGTAAATACATTTATTTAACAACTAGATCTGTTATTGGTGGTAAAAATTCATTCTTAGGTATTAGTTGGATTGTAGGTGGTGCTGTTTGTTTGATTTTAAGTTTGGTGTTTTTAATCGTCAATATCTTGCATCCTAGAAAAGTAGGCGATAAGAATTTACTTTCTTGGAATAGATGATGTGTGTTTTCTAAGTTTAGTCGAGAGGGAGAGAGAGAGAGAGAGAGGTAAGAAAATTTGTATATGGGTGTTTTCTTTCAAGGTTTGTGTTTTATTTTTTATCTATATATTTGTTGTAAATTACTAAATATTCATTAAATTAACGAAATTGAAATTCAATTGGTTTAACAAAAGTACCAATTGTTGTGCGGCTCAAAACGGATCAAACTCATTTCCAATCTCAAACAAACAACAGAGATTATCTGTGCAGTGTTTGAAACAAGTATAAAAATGGTATTTTAATGTGGCAACAAACAATTGTATGATTCAATAATTCAAATTAATTCAATTGATTAAATCAACAACTGCGTAATGTCTTCGAACAAATCACTAAAATTTCTCAACTTGTTTAAAGAGACAGGCGATATGGATTGGGAGGATGATTTCCAGTTTGACTATGGGGGTTCTCAGCGTAATAATACAAAAGAAGTTACAATAAGAAATTTCACAATAAATTCCTTATCTACTCAGATTTTCAATAATTTTAAAATTGAGAATCTAATCGGTAAAGGTGCTTTTGGTAGTGTGTATAAAGTTAAAAATACTGAGAATAATCAAACTTATGCATTGAAAAAAATTGAAATTAAAAACAGTAAAGATGATGCATTCATGAATGAAGTCTTGTTAATGAAGAAATTCAATCATCCAAATGTGGTTGAATTATTTTATTATCATGTTAATGACACCTCGTTAAATTTAATATTGGAATACTGTGATGGAGGATCATTGAGAGACTTGTATATGAAAAATGGACCATTATCTGAACTAGATTGTAAACATTATACAAGACATATTCTTTGTGGGTTACATTACTTACATTCACATAGATTTATTCATAGTGATATAAAAGCTTCTAACATTTTAATCACAGGTGATAATTGGATTAAATTAGCAGATTTTGGAGTTAGTTCGTATAAGAGTGAAGATGAAACTAGTCAAAAGCAAACAAATCATGCTAATGGATCTCCATATTGGATGGCTCCTGAAGTGATTAGATTACAAGGTGCAAAACCAAGTTCAGATATTTGGTCATTAGGAGCCACTATTATTGAATTACTCACCACTTTCCCTCCTTTCCACGAGTACGAACCTTTCCCAGCATGTCATGCTATAGGTTCAGGAGTACCACCAAATCTTCCAAGTAAATTATCATTAAACTGTTACAAATTTTTAAGACAAGGATGTTTAGTTTTTGATGAAAAAAAGAGATGGACAGCACAACAGTTATTGGATCATGAATGGTTGACTAAGAATAAGCAAGAGCAATTGATGAGTTTGAAAAAATTAGAATCGACTAAAAGTTTAAAATTGGCCAAATATATTGAAGATGATGAGCTAGAAAATGATTATTTTGATCTTGAAGTTGAAGAATTTAATAGAAATTTCAACAAAATTGGTAAAAATTTGTTTTCTACAATTAAAACGTTGAATAAAACTTCAAGATTATTGTATTATAAAGAAAAAGATCAAGATGATTATTATGATGATAGCTACATTGAATTGGAAATTGATGATGATTCGGTTTTAAGAGTTGGCATAGATTGGTTTAAAGGATTTAAAGATCCCGAATATTTGAAACCAGTACCATTAACATACCCTGAACTTGTTGAGAATTTAGTCACAATTAATCTCTCACAGTTGAAACAATTGAAAAATCTGGTTAAAGCTTCTCAAAAATCTAAAAACAATGATCTTCTTCTTAAAAAGATAATTATTAGAATTTCAATCGAATGGTCAGATGACTGTTTAATTGAATTAATTGAAATTTTATTGGCTAGAAAACTATTGAATCAATACATTAAATTAGGTGGTGATTTAGTCAAGATTTTATCAATTGAAAAGTTGAAAAACTTTGATTTGTATCTTTCAATTGTACATGAATTGATCAAAATTGACCCAAATCTACTTTTCACATGTGGAATTGTACATAATTTGATTGCTTCGCTATCAACAAGTTCTGAGGACAATTACTACAAGATATTAAGCATCTTTCAAAATCTGTTTAATACAGCTTATTCCATTCCTTACCAAACCTTCATCAATATCTCAGTTTATTTTGAAATTCTACAGTCAGTTTTATCGAAATTTTCAAAATTTGTACATCATGGTCAATTCACCACTTGTATTGAGAAATTTAATAAACTCGTTGATTTCATTTTAATAATGTCAAATGATGATAAAATTGGTTCAACTCATGCAGACAAATTGTTGGAATATTATCCTAAATACGCATACAGTACAAAATTAAAGATTGTTAGATTTTTCAAACTTCGTCCAAAATTAATCAATTTAGTATTTTCTAAAAAATCATATAAAACTGTCCGTTTGATTGAAGGATTAACAACTTTGAAAGGTAAGGAATTCACTGAACTATGGAGAGATACAGTTTCACTAATAAGTCAAGTTGTATATGAATTTTCACATTTTAATTTTTTGTATTTATTGATTCAATGCTTTAACAATAAATCTCCCAAACTTTTTTACCAACTTGTATCTCACTTGGTTGAATTCCCGAATGAAAAAAGACAACTTTACAGCCTACTTTCAAAATCTATTGAACAAATAGAAGTAGGAAGACATGTTTTACTTATTGAATATGAAATACTGACTTGTATGGCATTCAATAACAACAATGTGTTTCGTTTGAAATCGCTTATCACTTTGAATAAATTACTAAAATACAAGAATGAAAATTTTATTTTGTTGAAAGATCCTGACTTTTTTATAAGACACCTTGTGGATTTCAACGATGAGGACTATTTATTTGAATTTTTCAGACTTGTTAAGTTAAAATTGTACAGATCAGACACTATAGGAGAGATATTACGGTCTCCTGAATTAGTTGAACAATTGTACGAATATTTGAAAAAGAGTAAAACTTTGGTTGAAAGAGTTTTATTATTAAAAATATTCAAAAAATACTACAAGTATGTTTATAATCGTCAATATTCGGAATTGACTGAAATATTACTTTCTTATGATAATTATTGGTATCAATACAGATTCTCGAAAAAAGCCAGAAATGAAGAAGTTGGAGAGTTAGCAGAAGAAATTTATGAGCTATGTTGTGAATTATAATAGAGATATTGTGTTGATGTTAACATTGGTTTGGTTGAGAAATGTTGTGTTGCCGATATTCAAGATTTACTATACACTATTATCCTACTGTACTAAGAGTTTGGTATTATTTACATCTCTTTTTCTACAAAACTGTAAGACATGTAACTTTTGATTTTTTTTTTTCTTAAGAATTTAATGTTGGATAATAATAATCATTATATAGTTATAATATGAATACTTGAATGAAAGAACGAGTGGATTTCTTTTTGACAAAGTTACTAATAAAATCAAACTAGTAACTCAAAAATCAGAAATTGACAAAAACCCACATTTAATAGTTTCTCATAAATTTAATTCATTTAATCTAATGAGGAAGCACCAGTAATAATATCAACCAATTCGTTGGTAATAACGGCTTGTCTAGTTCTGTTATACAAGATGGAGTATTTATTAATCATATCACCTGCATTCTTTGAAGCGTTATCCATAGCGTTTCTTCTAGCAGAGACTTCGGAAGCGTAACCTTCAGCTAAAGCACTCAAGATTGAGTTAGCTAAAGAGAATTGAGAAACTGATGAAGGAATATTTTGATCTTCTTCTAATTCGAAAACTGATAATTTTTCAGAAGCGCTAATAGCTTCAGAAGAGAAAACTTGGAAAGTTGTTGGTTCAAAAGAAACACCAGAAACGAATTTGTTATACAAGACATCGACTCTTGAATATTCACCTAATTTAGCAATTTCATCAGCGATTAAAGTAGCTTCTAAGAAAGTTGGAGCTTCTTTACCAATACCATTAAAAGATAATTTTAATGAATCAGCATGAGTTCTTAATAATTGAGCTTTAACTTTATCACCAACAGTGACTAAATCAGCATTTTTATATTCATTTAACTTTAATCTTGCAGCTTTAGCAATTTGTGAATGAATTGAACCACATAAACCTTTATCTGAAGAAACAGCAATAACTAAAACTTTTTCAGCTTCTTCTGGAACAGCGGTTTCAGCAGTTGAGAAAAATTCACGATCACCTTCATTGTAAACTCTTGAAGAAGCCATGGCTCTTTGAGCTTTGTTTAATCTAGTAGAAGCAACAACTTTCATGGTGTTGGTGATTTTTTCAATATTTTTAATGGATTTTAATCTCATTTCAATTTCTCTCAAAGTGGCATAGTTTCTGTATATATAAATGAAAAAAGGAGTAATTTTTATGTCACATCAAAATTGTTGTTAGTATTATGAGTCTATTGGATCAGAGTACGCTAGCATTTGGTAATGATGAAATCAATCTTTAGCAATTGGAGTTCCAGTTGTAGAACGGGTGGTCAAAAAGTTGATTAAATGTGTCTAAAGCTACATCTGAGTGTAATGACAAAATTGTAAAACAGAAATCAGTCAATTGAACCAATTGCACTTTGCCACATTAATTTTTACACTTTGTTTCGATATCTCCACTTGGATGACTTTTAGCCATGAATAATTTGAATTTTACAACCATTATTTGAAATCAATCAATTGGTCCACTCAATGCTCGATTCATTCATTCCATCATTCTAGTGAATTTAACTGCAAATTGCTCGAGTCCCAAATAACAAAATTAAACTTACCTTGCTGCACCGGCACGGGCAACTTGTGAAGCACCTAAACGAAACATGTTGATGATATATATATTGATGTTATTGAATATAAAATTAGTCAGACAGGTCAAACTAAAGAGTCGAATTTCTGGTAGAAAACAATAATAAAACAGTCAATTTTTTTTATCAAATCAATTTCACAATAAAACACTCAATAGGATCTAATTGATAGACACCAAAACCAATACAAGCTCAAACTAAACAGTAAAACACATAGAAACCTTCAAACAACTAACTAACTAACAATAACGTAAACCAACCAACCTGTTCACCACCCGCATTCACACTCACCGGTTGAAACTTCACCAATTTTTTTCTCACACTCTCTCTTAATTCTGAACACCTGCTAAAATTTGGCAGAGCTGTTTTTTCATTGGCCAGTAGAAATTGACACGTTTTGTAAAATTGGCAGATAAATAAATAAATAAAATAAACAAAATACACCTCTGCACAGGATTATATAGTTATTTACACGTAATTAAATTTTGGCAGAAAATTAAGTAGAATAAACGCACCTTTGCACCAGATATAATTTTAAAACGGCTGTGCAATTTATTTTATCGGTGCAGAGATGGTATTATGCTACTTTTTAACTATACTTGTCTGTGTTTAATCTTGATAATTAACAAAATATCGTTGTCGATGTTAACTACACCCTATACTCGTTCAATACATCGCTATACAGCTACTAATTGCCTGGTCTTCTCCATCTTATCAAGTCACCGGTCGAGATAAACGCCCAAACGTAGTTTTCTTCAAAATGTAACCCTTCAATTCTTCCTAAATTGACATCCTTTTCACCGATAGGATACAAGATTGGTTTATTTTTCAATCCTATACTTGAATGGAGTACTGGATTTGATATAAATTGCCCAATTTTCAGAATTTCTTTATTAGATTTGCTGAACAGTAGATTAGTGATTTTCGCAATTGGTGAATTTATTTTTGTAATGTTTAAAGTGTTGTTCTGTCTTGTCTTATTCTCGTCTTCGTCAACTTGATTGATTATTTCGTATAACGACAAATGTTGGTATTGTTGTTGGAGTTGTGAAGTTGAGGATGTAAGTGAAGATACAGAGGCTGCGTTTTTTTTATGATTTTTCAAAGCTTGTAGTTTTTTTTGTGATGGAGACAAATGTGGATTCCCCGTACCAGTTCCAGTTCCAGTTCCAGTTCCATCAACTTCATTTGAATTAACAGTCATTGATGACCATCTTTTATCCAAACTTGGTCTCAATTTTGATGAATTTTTGTGCAAGTTTTTCTTAATCTTTGGTAAATTTCTAGGTTGAAATTCGTAAAATCTGATACTTCCATCATCGCCAACTGTACCAATTCTGTATAATAATCCATTTATAGTTTTAAAATAGTCAACTTCAATTGATCTAACCCAAGATCGTGAACCTTGTAATCTAACAACAAGTTTAACCAATCCATTTTCAAATTTAAAATTGCTCAAATTACTAAATTGGAACTCATAAATTGAAACAAAATCGTCTTCACCACCACTGATCAAGTACCTACCATCTTTGGTTATATTAATACATAGGAAACCTCCATAGTAAGATGGGATCAGATCCGTTATAGTCTCCGTATACAAATCAAATATTCTCAAGTAACCATCATCACAAGCAACAATAACTAAATTTGAAAATTGTGGATGAAATTTAATTGAAGTTATTGCTTTATTTGAAATCTTGAAATGACCAACAGGATTACAAATTGACGGACTATTTGCAACTTTTAAACTTTTAAAAATTTTCAAATTTTTTTTAACTTCAAAATCGTTTAATTTCAATTTGTAATTATGTTCATCATCTTCAAAATCTCTATGAAAAACCATTAAATCACCATCACTAAATCCAATTATCGCAAATGATCCACAGTTAGACCATTCAATTGAAATCACTGGTTTACTTTTAAGTTTGGAATTTTTATTCCATCTCGAATACTTCATCTTAATTGGATTTATCCATAAAACATCACCTGTTGAAAATCCAACCAAAACGTCTAAATTTTTTTCACCATTTGACAACACAGATTGGAATGTAGCTAAAGTGGTAACAACACCAATCGTACAACTTATCTTTAACAGTGGAGGATCTACCTGAATTTCTCTTATATTATGATTTTCATTCAACGTGATTATATTTATAATTCTTCCGTGACCTGAAATTAAGAATTTTGTTCCATTTGTGATATTTTTATTAAAATTATCACCGGTTAAAACTTTGTTTATAAAA
Source organism: Ogataea sonorensis (assembly GCA_037951595.1). Lineage (NCBI taxonomy): Eukaryota > Fungi > Ascomycota > Pichiomycetes > Pichiales > Pichiaceae > Ogataea > Ogataea sonorensis. Next base: position 151,509 of record JBANDG010000007.1, read on the forward strand.
GTTGAATTTGATCTTGACAAGTTGTTTTTCGGTAACTTTAAATTGTCAAAATTAGAAGATGTTGAAGATGCCACTGACTGGGATGCTGCAGTATTGTTATTGGTTTTTCTATTCCACAAAGAAGATTTACCACTTGTACCACCACCGCTTTCCACAGTTGAGCTTGTTGTTGTCTTTGTCAAACCTTGTTTACCACTACCACCAGCAAACACCGAGTTAAAATTCACATTACTTGTCGTACTGGACAAGTTAAAATCTACAATCTTGCTGACACAACCAGGAATAAGATGAACATTTTTAAAACTATCAGCAACAAGCGGATTCATAGCACAACCAATTGGCAGCACTTCTGTCTTGCCATCAGGCTGAACTCCAATGGTCTCAGGTGGCAATTTTAACGGATTCGAAATCAAGTCAATATTGATATTACCCATCGTAGTGTGGTACTTTCTCAAGTTTTGTTCAACAAATTTAGAAAATGAGGCATATGTATTTGGATCATTTGGAAGCAATGGAGTTCTCGATACTCTTATACCTAAATCAGGTTTGAATTTCCCGTCCAAATGATCAAAACTGAACTCTTCCTCATCTAAAGTGTAAATTGTATTTGGATCCGTTGCTTGAATTGGTAAAATGTTACCATTTATAATTGTCTGAAATTGACTTGTAGGCGGTTTACTATATCTAGCTAAATCTGTCGGAATGTACATCGCTGTATAACTGTCACTATGTATTGATTTAAAGAAAAGCTCCTAAACAAATTGGTATTGTACTCCTAAAAAATAAAAAAGTTTATAATTGACTTTAATCTACAAACTCTTTCGTTGTTCTCCAGTTCTTATGTAGCCCGTTTGAACTTTATATGTGTGTGCGATTCCATTTATTCTCTGCGTGCTGTTGATATAAAGCGGAGAAATTACCGAGCGAGAGAAGAAAAACTGAACGCAGTTCGGTGGTTTTGAGTGGAGCAGAGCCATCTCTATTTTACTAGGGAAAAAATACCACATACTTTTAAATTTTAATTACTTTCTTTTTATTACAAATAAAACTGGCGGTAAAATTACTGCTTCAAACCAGCGAGTTGATCAGCGTAATGAGCTTGATCATTGTCTTTAGCCCGTCATTTTCATCAACTGATTTCCCTTCAACACCATCAGTCTTTAGCTGTTCTTCGTATAAGATGTCTCTTTTCAGTATAGCTTTAATGAATCTTTCGTAGAAAATGAGGAAATCTCTGGCTTGTTTCAAGCTGTTTTCATTTTGAGGTCCAAGTGAGATCACAATTGTACTGATCAATTGGAAAATTGGAACAAAAATTTCATAATAGGAAATTCTTTCAATAACTCTCTTTGACTCATTGGATTTGGTGAGTGTCAGTGGATTGTCTAATGAGATGTTTAACTTGACATAATTTTTATCTTGACTTTGATGGTCATCTTTCAAATCTGGTGAAAACTCTTCTAAATTCAAAGTTAGACCCAAATCAGCATCAACTAGTAAAAACTTACAATCTTTGATAACATTGAAAATATCGCATTGTAGTAATTTTTGAGCGCCTATTCTAGTTTGTGCAATTCTTATCAAGAAATATAGCGTTGTTTTGAAAACTGTTAATTCGTATAGTAAAGAGTCTAACTTGATTGCATTTTTGTCACCTGAACCTTCTAAACAAATTGTAAATAAATCATCTGTTGTTTTCAATTTACCAACTAATAATAACAAATAGTTGTTTTTCGAAATCAAATCAATGATGAAGTTTGAGTTATTTGAACCGCTTGTTGAATTATTTTGTAAGGATGATGCAACTTTGATCAAACTCTCTAATAAGATCAAACTTGTAATTCTGCATGAACCATCACCAACAAGTGAATCATTACAAATAATTTGGACCAGTTTTTCATCAGCTGATCTTATAAAAATCATCAATTCAGTCACAACGTTTTTATTCAATATAGCCTGTTGTAAATAATTATTTGCCAAAACGTATAAATCAGATCTAATTGAGCTTGTTGTTGAAGTAGACATTATACCAATAATACACGCTTTGAAAAGTGGGAATAATCTATTTGAATCTAGCAATGTATTAACTTTCTCACTCTTGTTATTATTATCTTTGCGTAGTAATAATTTCTTATCATTTTCATAAATTTGGTATAATAAAACACACAAGGAGATAAATTCTTCGCCGTATGAAATGTCAAGCTCTAAATAATCATTAATCTTAGGTATTATGGATTGGAAAATTTCTAAAATGAAGTTACATTTTGTAATTAAATCAATTTTACCATCAGTGACAATTATTTGAACAAGTAAACACCACGAATGTAAACAATTCAAGTTTTCAAATTTGAATTGATCATATGAAATTGTATTGTTAATCAATTTTTTCACAGAGGAAACTTCACTGGCAAAAAATTCAATATTCTCTTTATTTTCATTTATTTGAATTAAACCTAAAGTTTGAGATTCTTGACCAATTAAAGTGAAAATTTCATCAATAATGTCAAGATTATAAGGATTTGATAAATTGAAATTGAACTCTGAATCATATTGAATCTTACTGAAAATATAATTAAAATCAAATGATTCAAACAGTGGATCAATTTTTTCAATCATATTTTTAGGTTTAAATTCTAAAATATCTAAAAATTCTAATATTTTTGGTGATCCAGTAACTAAATTACGTGAATCAATTAAAAGACTTGTATAGTTTTTCAATAATGAGATTGAACCATTTTGCGTTGAAATTAAATGTAACTCTAATGAAATCAACTGAAGAATGGAATTTCTACATTTATTGAATTCAATTAAAGTTGTCATACTAAAGCCTTGTGAAGTGAAACTGTTTTTTGAATTAACTTTATCTGAAAATTTCTCACCACACCACAATGTTGAATTGGCATCAATTTTTTTCAATGATTTCAACAGGTTTAAAAATAGATTGAAATTCTCGTTATTAATATTTCTCAAATAATTCAATAATGTGAAATTTGAAAGCAATGATGCATTATTATTATTGGTTGTTTCAGACTTGCACAAGATCAATAAAATTTCAAGACATAAACTTGAAATCTTAACTTGTGGATAATCTATATTTGAACTATTTTGCAAATTGAATAATGTATCATTCAAGATGAATAAAATTGATTTAAATAATGATCTGTTGGACAATATAGTACCTTCACTATTTGAATCTCCCAATGAGAATTTTCTACAATCAAAACCTAATAAGAAATGAGCTGGTGAATAGGATTTTCCAAATTTTTTAGTGTTATTTATTAAATCATTTTTCAAAAATTGTAGCAACCCAATCTTGACACAAATTGAATCTTCATTTTCAATGTTAGCTTCTAATTGATCGATAAATGCATATCTGATTCTTATTGATTCATCAATCGTTTCATACATTGTTAATAAGATATTTTCATTTAATCTTGAATAATCTGAAAACAAGTCAGTCTTGTTGAATTCAGGAGATTTTGAAATTTTTGTCAAGATTTTCAAGGACAAATTGGCAATTTTCAAATTCTTTGAACCAACATATAATGAAATATTTGCAATTAATGGTAAATTTAAAACTAAAGCTTCATAAAATGAGTTTAAACCTCCAGTACCAATACTGAATGAAGATGACAGTGATGAAGTTTCTTTTGAATTCAAAATTGGTAATAATTCATTCACGTAAAATGATTCTCTTTCTAAGATTGAGTTTATTATATTTAATGATTTTTCAATAATTTTCAAATTTTTTTCAAAAAATCTGTTTGAGGTAAATTCATTAATTTTATCAATCCCTAAATTTGTAATTTTAAACAAAGTAGTGTAAACATTTGAATTATAGAAAAAATTTAATATTGCGCAACCTGGATTTGATTGTAAAAACTGAACAATATTTTTGTTTTTAGTAATATTGTCCAAACTTTTCAAATTCGAAGCATGTGCATTGAAAATCAAATTTGGATTTATTGAAGCAATACAGGATTCAAAAATTGTTAAAATTGTATATTGTAAATTTGTCTTTTCAACTGATGGTAAATTGTTTGATTTGACAAATAACTCACATGATAAAAATTCCAAATAAGTCCAAATACCAGCTCCGGCATTACCAAAATTGTTATTACCGTTACTGGAAACAGTACTGGTACTGTTATTTGTAAAACTGCTACCACCCACTTGTTTTTTGAATTTACTACCCAAATCCAATGGGTATAAAATTTCAATTGGATTGAAAGGATTTGATGAATTTTTGAACGGAGACAATAAATTTTGAATCAACAAACTAAAACCATAAACATCTTTGTAACTTTTCAAATTTAATTGAAATAGTTCAATTGGCAAAAAATTTGAATTTTTCCCACTTTTAAACTTTGAAACTGAATCAAAGATCCAATTATCAATCAATTTCCAGATTTTGTATCTTGAATCAATTGAGTTATTAACTAAGGAGCTTAACACCATCAATGTTGAGCCAATTAAAGGAGAGTAGTTTTTCAAAAATTCTGATAAAATTGATAAAATTTGGAAATTATCACTTTGTAACAATTCAATTTTAGCCTTTTCGGAATTTTTAGCAACCTGGTAAACTAGTTGGAAAAAACCTGAAATGAAAATAATAGAATCTTCACCTAATTCTAAAGTGAAATTTTCTTGTGATTTTGAAAGTTGTAAGAAATTTGATGTTGTTGATGTTGATTGAATATTGCTTCTAAAAGAATTTTGATTCAAGTTATTATTATTTTCTGCTAAGAATGCTTTGTTGTAATATGATAATGAGGAGTAAATAGTGGACCAACTTATGGAGACAATCTTGTTATTTAAAATAGAAGTACCAATTGAAGATGATGCTGTTCTAGCACTGTTAATTTTGTTATTACTAAAAGAATTGTCATTATCATTATTATTTGTCAATTGTAAGAAATTAAAAGTATTGATTGCATTTTCATTTGAATTTGCTAATGATGATAAAAGGGAACAAAAAGTTGAAATGATTAATGGTGAATTACAATGAGACCCCCATTTTAAGAAACCATAAGTACTTGAATTTTTATCATTCCAAAATTCATTTGCTAAATAAGGTCTCGATGAATATAGGTAAAAAATTGAAAGATAGAATCTTTCTAAATCTGCAATTTCAGTCAATGAATCCAAATTAAATTCTTCACTCGATATAAGTAAATCTTCTTCATTATCCTTTAAGAAAGTTAAAATGAATGCAGCATTTTTAATAAATTCCAAGATGAAAAGATTAAATATTGGTGCACAAAATTCAATAAAATGAAATTCTAATTTAAATTCTTTCAAATTCAAGTAAATCTTGTCAAGATTGTTTTCAGTAAAATTTGGATTTTGTTTTAAAGAACGTTTTAATTCATTTGTGGCAAAATCATCAACATCTAATAATCTTTTTGGAATGAATTTTGGAATATGTTGTTGTAATAAAGTTCTAAAATCGTAGAAAAGATCGATATTACTACTATCATTATTATCAATCAAAGAAGTATCAGCAGTAATTGAGAAAAATTGTTCTAAAGCACCTATACTAATTAAAATTTTCATTGGTTCATCAACGTTTTTAAGAAATTCGTATTCTTTAGTTCTATTGCTATCAATTTTACACCAATCAATGAAAAAAGTTAAAAAAATCAAATAAATTAAGCATTTGATTGGATTTTCAGATAATTTGTCAACATTTGTATTAATTTCATTCAAGATTGTTTTATGCAAAGATTTAACTTGATCTATTGGTTTGGAATTTAAATTTGAAATAAATTTTATAAATCCTGGTAAATAACTTAATATGAAAACATCATCAGGATCAAAACTTGTGAAATGATTCAAAATTTTATTAAATTGGTCAGTTTCAATGTTTTTGTATAGATTGAATCCATAAAAGATTTCACCCAATAATTGATATTCTTTGAATAAGAAATCTCTTCTATAATTGATTGATTTGATGAAATTATTATTAATCAAGTTTGATACATTTCCATTTTCTAATAATTTGAATTTTTCAAATAAATTTGAAATTGAAGTTAATTCAGATTCAATCGATTTAAAACTATTAATTATTTGATCTAAGAAATTGTTGAAATTTAAATTTGGAAACAATTTCTCAAATTTTTCAAAATTATTTGTACAAAAATAATATGATACTATTTGTAAAATATATTGTCTTTTTGTATAATATGCAATTTTTGACGAATCTAGTAAGTTTGTACCTATTGATTCTAATTCATTTAATGAAGCGTGATAAATAAGTTCGGCAGTTATCAATTCGTCCAAGCTTAGTTCACTCGAAAGTTTTATTGTACTTAGTATAAATTCTTCATTTAATTCGTACTCTAGACCATCACTGAATTTAACTTTACCTGTTTTCAATTTATTTCTATTTTCTTCATTTGTGGAGGGGTATACTATTAAATTTATTAAATCCTTGTGTAAAAAATTGAGCAATTCTAGTTGAGTTTGCTCATCATTGGATTGAATTGCTTCGTATAGCTGTGCAAATGGAACAGTTGACCAATTGAACGACATTTGGAAAGACAATATAAAATCGAGTTACTTTATAAAACTGGAAGGAAAGACAACTGATTAGAGGAGGGTAATTTACAAGAAAATAACTCGTTCTTTCAACAACCTTCGATCTAGTCTCAAAAAAAGGGTGAAAAGTTGATCAATTGATACCTTTAAATGAGTGTATCAATAAAAGATAAAATCACTTATTGTTTCATTCAATAAAGCAAGTGTTTGTTTGATCAAGTAGTGTGTCATAGCAAGAGGTTGAAAAAAAATCACAAACTGTATACACTCAGTTTCATATTGTTCCTTAAAATTTTTTTGTTTATTCGGTCGCCCTGTGTCTTTCTTTGTTTACTTATTTCACAGGACTCTTTCCACTTGCCACAGCAGACTTGTGGCTGGTGATGAAGATTTTAAATACACAGAAAATTTCGTCGATCGTCGCGACGTTTAAAATTTAAAATAATTTGATGATTGTATGTACATCTCTACACCATTTAACAAGTCACGTGAATTAATAAAAAATTATTGTAGGTGACATTTTGTATACATCCTTACACGGTGTATAATGCATACATGTGAAAGAGAAGAGCAAATTTTTCTTACTGCGAATAAAATTTAAATAGCAGTAACAGCAACAGCAGCGGCGGCGGCGGCGACGGAAAAACAGTTTTTATTTTGTGTTAATTTTCAAATCACTCTCATGTGAAGCCAAAACGCACTAATGCGTCCAATGCATCCCCATCCACACGCGCACCCCTGAAATAATTTTGTAGACTAGACATGTTTACAAGTTATTAAGCAAACAAGTCAACACTCTCAACATAGGAAAACATAAATAATATCACAGTAGCACAATTCTTTTGACACACAATTTATAGTTGTTCAAAAGTGTTTATGTCACTAATGATGGGCTTGTATAACCAGCTCAGCGAGTATTAAAGAAAGTATAGTATATATATAAAATCAGCGACACACACACAAACACACACACCCCATAATCACACAGCCTTGCTGTTGTTTTATTTCTTTCGGAAAAAGAAATTTTATATTGAAAATAGCCACACAAATAAACGTACATATAAATAATCAGCCGCAGTTATAAACTTCAAATCTTGGAGCTATTTTTCAACCACGCGCTGTTGTAAAAACCGATAAAAAACATCGAGTGGTGCTTGATTTTTTACTTTGTGCTCTTATGGTGCTCATATGTTATTTATCAACCAATATCTATTCACTTCAATTGAATAATATTTATTTATGATAGTATAAATTATATTATATAAACATATATACACACAAATTTGTGTATATATATAGTGAGTAAATTTGTACACAGTAGACCAATTAGCATCATATCGTTCAGTTACTCCGTCCGATTCACTGTAGACCCATCGTTTCTTTTTTTTTACTGCTTCTTTTTCTTTCGCTAGTTTTTCAACCGTTGTAGCAAGCGAAAAAGCACTTAATCGTCGTAGATCATGTACTATTTACTATTTGAACTACACATTTTAACTACAAATAAAATGTATATGCTTTGGTAGTCTCTCTTGTCTCTATTTTCTCTTATTTTTCGCTCTCACTATAATTTCAATTCCCATACAAAATCAATTTTTACCTGCTTGTTTACCTTATTTTTCTTGTTTTTTCGGACTTAGGTGCTGATTATCTAGTGTTTTTAGACACTCGATTCTCAATTTTCATTTCAAAATTCTCCTTTAGTCTACTCACCTGTTGTTGATCAAAATATATATATATATATATATATACAAGTTTTGCTATATCTATATATTTACATATCAAAACACATCTCGATTTTCTCTATTCGATTGTATATTAACCACTACATTTCTTTTTCACCCATATTTTACTCGTTTTTCCACTGTTACATTTTTTTTCTTTCTTTTTTTGGTATTTTTCGCTTGAGCAAAATTCAAATTATTCAGCTCAACTCCTTTGTTTGTTCAAACTTAAATATCACTACGTCTTTTAAATATCTGTGTTTCTGTGTTTGTGCTTTTCGTCTTTGAAATTTGTTTATTTGCAACTGTCATTTCGAAAATAAACAAGTTCAAGTGAAATAAATACCTGGATTCTTACTGCTGATACAAGACAATATACTATATAAATACAGCTATCACTATTTTTTTCTTTTCCTTCGGTCTTTATCTTTTACCGTCCATTTAGAACGTTAGACGTCTTTCCAAATTAATATTTTCTACTCTTATCATAAGTCTGTTTAAATCTTCTTGGCTGGTTGCTCCTTGATCTCAAAGAAAGGTACTTTGAACATACTAGCAAAATGACAACTATTTGGAACATACTCGACTCAACTAATAATAACAGCAGCATCAATCACCACCACCATCAGAATCATATCAACAACAATAACAGCAGTATTACTCTGACTAATATTAACAAGTCACTTGATGATGTCAATTTGGGAATCGAATTAGATCAAGAACTTTCAAAACTAAGTCTAGCTTCAGGTCTTAACGAGTACAACTCTTCAACGAATTCTGATACATCAACTTCAATAACACCAATTGGATCATGTAGTAATTTGCTTTCTGATTCAATCAACGCTGAGGAAGGTTTCAGTTATTCTAACTCAACAAGTCCTATGTTAATCAATAAAACAAATAGTACAAGTGCAATAATTGGTCAAGATTTCGAAAATGATAATGAAACAATCGATATGATGAAACTGATTCCAAATTTGTGGAATTTGGAAAATAGCGATACTGCTGTTCAAAATGAAAATTATACAAAATATCAAGAACAACATCTTTCTCCGATCAATCTAACAACAGCTTCAAATATCAATGTCTCCAATAATCAGAATTCATTTCAACAACATCAATTACTTCACCCTCAAATTTTATCAAACTCCAAATCATCGTCTAGCCTTATTAACGGTTATTTCAACCCACCTCAATCTATGCCTACACATACATCTGCACCTGCACCTGCACTTGCACCTGCTCCTTCATTGCACCAGTCTACATCTGCTTCTTTACTACATCAGTATCATCTCTTGGAACAACAATACCAAATTCAACAACGTCTTCAAATCCAGCAAAATAATCAGCAATCATTTTACTCAAATCCACCATCCAACGCACAATTCTCTTTAAATAATCAAAATTATCAAAGCCACATGACACCAAACAACATGAGCAGTATGAACAACAACAACATAAATAATATAAACTATCCTTTCCCATTAACAGAGGAGAACCTATCTCTACTGGGTATGAACTCAAAGTCTCAATTGAAATCCAATTCACTAGGTCCAAATTACGCTAAACAAACTAATCAAAAATCATCATCGTCATCATCACAACAACAACAACAACAACAACCAGCACTATCTTCGTCATCATCATCGAATAATTTACATTCTAGACAGTCACAAATGACTAATAAACCTGTTAAATCAAATCAAATCGATAAAGATCTATACAAGTCTGAAATGTGTATTCAATTTCAAAAAAAAGGTACTTGTCCATACGGCTCAAAATGTCAATTTGCACATGGTGATTTCGAATTAAAACAAGTTAAAAGAGCTGTTAATTGGAAAACCAAGCCTTGTAGTAATTGGTCAAAGACTGGTGATTGCAGATACGGTAAAAGATGCTGTTTCAAACATGGTGATGTTGATAACCCAAATCTCTCAATTGTTAATCAAATGAGTAATAATCTGCTATAATTTGAAAAACAAATTCTCTGTCTTTTCACCCTTTAAAATACTAATGCCTTTATTAATGTCTATTTATTTATGATACTCTTTTTGCTTTTTGCTACGTTTTCATTATCATTCTCCATACTTTATTTATTTCTTTTATACATACATACATACTCTCAAATTTATTTATGTATGTATGTATATATATTTATATTTATTTCCATTTTTCTCCTGTTTGTAGAGTGGTTTTTTTTAGGTTACTTTTCATCAACATATATTTTTGTCAAGCTAATTTTACTTAGTTTGTTTTTACTGTTCAAGTTGTAATTTCAATCAAACCATAACTAGCAATATATATATTCTTTCAAAAATAAACAAAAGTAATCAAAATAATCAAAAGTAATCAAAATAATGAAAAACAATTAAAACATAATCAAAAACAATCAAAAACAATCAAAACATAATCAAAAACAATTAAACATAATTTAAAACATTCAAAAACAAATAAATCACTTTCCAAACCACCCAATTGTTCATCATCTATTCACTTCATCAACTAATAATAATCCGATTCAGCTCCCGTAAATTTCCACACCTTTCTAATGGCTCAGTGTACAAAGTAAAATTCTAGTGATGCACAGCCACTCAACAGCAAATCTAACATTGTTCAATTGTACCTATAATATCTATCAACTTGTCTTCTTCTACATCTAACACTATCTTTACCAGAACATTGCCTTCTGTATAATAGACTAGCACCTAAAGACTCATGAAAAGTGGTACTGATCAAATCACAAGCTTCAGCTTTAAGTATTTCTTCCTTTTGCATTGAATTAACCTTTTTCTTCAAAATTGATCTCGGTTTACTCTTTTCAACTTCAAAACATGTATTTGTGAAAGATAATGAATTTGGTGGTTCGTGTTGATCAAAACCGAGAATGTAATTGAATTGATTGAATCTAATGGTTGTGGCTTTATTCTCATCAATAGTAACGTCACAACTACTATCTTGACCACGCTTATCTTCAAAAACTTTGAAATCCCTGTTTGACATTACACAATCATACTCATCCATATCCCCTTTACAGTTCATGTAGATTGTTCTGGCAAACACACATTTCTCTGTGTAATCCATTTTGTTCAAATCCTTTGGTTCATATTCTTTATCGCAATAAATGGATCGAAATTCATTTTCAATATCCCAATTCAATCTCTTGTGAAAAGGAGCTGGTTTAGGTTTTAGTGGTTGTTCATTAAATGTGATCTGATTTTCTTTATCTTCCGCTTGATCTTGATTGTCAAGTGCACTGTATTCAAATTGTTCATCTTGATTGTCAGTTGCAAAGGTTTGAAATTGTTCATCTTGATTGTCAGTTGGAAAAGATTCAAATTGTTCATCTTGAAACTCATTGTCTGCCTCAGTCGTAACATCAGTTGGTTTGTCATCCAATTCTTCATTCAAATCCCATGTGTCCCAAGTCTCAACATCATCATCTCTTTCTTCTTGAATTGAATTGTAAGACTCTTGATATTCTGGCTTGAGTACTAATTCATCACCAACTAACATCCATTTGCAATCGTCATCATCAACTTGTTCATCAATTGATTGAAAGTCTTCATGAATAGTGAAACTTGAAGATTGAGTTTGCCCACATTGCTCATCTTCAAATTGCTCATCTTGAATATCTTCTTCGTCAATTGACTCATTGTTGTTTTGATGAATGCTTGAATGAAAGTTAACTGGTCGATTAAATTGAATTTCTAAAGCCTTGGTGATTTCCTTGACAGTCGATTTTTTCAATGATGTTTGACTTAGCATTTCTGAGACTCGAGTTAATCCCAAAAATGAACGAGAAGTTGTTTTGTCTCTTGTAACTTTAAAATTCTCATTATTGATATCCTTTTCAATACTGTTTTGGAATTCTAATGATTTTAGTTCTATTTGTTGAGGTTGCCCCAATTCCTCATCTTCCGAACTTTTATCATTGATTTCCTCCACTTGGATTGAACTATCAGTCTTTTGAGAATTGAGTGATATAGGTTTTGACTGCTGATTCAATTTGAAATCTAAAAGTTTGGCTACTGCTAATACTGAATGACGAGTTGGTTTAGGTTCTTCAACTCTAATGAATTCTTTAACATCATCTTTAGTCGAAACACTGTTCTCTTGAATACTCGACGACTCAGATTTTGATTGTTTAGGTTGCTCCAATTCCTTAACACCAAAATCGTTGTCGCTAGTAATTTCAATTGAATGAATGATCTCTTTAGTGCCAAATGATTCAAATTCAGATTGTTGAGGTAGTTCCAATTCCTCAAAATTGAAATCGGCGCTGTCAGCAACCATAGTTGAATTGACATTCTCCTGAGTGGTGATTGTGTCAGGAGTTGATTTTTGTGTTAATAATTCCAAAAGTTTAACAATTTGTAAAACTGAAGTTTGAGTTAATTGCAATTCGTCAGCTTCAGGAATTAAAACATTGTGCCCTGCTTCAAATTTGGTTGATTTTGATTTTAATCTTTGAACCAATTGTAAATTCAACATTTGACTCAACTCTAAGATTGAAAGTTGAGATGGGTCAAACTTGTGACAATCACAATTGATCTTTTGATTGAGATTTTGGTTGTTGATTGATTCAGCTTCTAATTGATGAGGGTGTTCCAATTCCTCAGCATCAGAAACTTCATGATCAACATCTTGAGGTAAAACAGTGTTTTCATGAATGCTGATCGACTCAGATTCTGAGTGTTGAGATGGATCCAAGATCGCAACACTAGAAGCATCATCGTCACCATCACTTTGAATGTTGATTGCTCTAGCTTCCAATTGATGAGGGTGTTCCAATTCCTCAGCATCAGAAACTTCACGATCGCCATCCAAAGTTGAAACAAAGTTCTTTTGAATAGTGATTGAGTCAGATTTCAAGCGCTGAGATTGGTCCAAAATCTCAACACTAGAAGTATCATCGTCACCATCACTCTGAATGTTGATTGCTCTAGCTTCCAATTGATGAGGGTGTTCCAATTCCTCAGCATCAGAAACTTCACTATCAACATCCTGAGGTAAAACAGTGTTTTCATGAATGGTGATCGACTCAGATTCTAAATGTTGAGATGGGTCCAAGACCTCAACACTAGAGTCATCATCATGACCATCCTGAGTTAAAACATTGTTTTCTTTGACAGTGATGAAGTCAGATTCCGAGTGTTGAGATGGGTCCAAGACCTCAACACTAGAGTCATCATCTTCACTGTCCACAGTTAAAAGAGGGTTCTCATGAATGGTGATCGACTCAGAGTCTAAATGTTGAGATTGGTCCAAGACCTCAATACTAGAGTCATCATCTTCACCATCCTGAATGTTATTTATTTCAGCTTCTGATTGATGAGGGTGTTCCAATTCCTCAACATCAGAAACTTCACAATCAACATCCTGAGTTAAAACAATGTTTTCTTTGATAGAGATGAAGTCAGATTCCGAGTGTTGAGATGGGTCCAAGACCTCAACACTAGAAGCATCATCATCCCCATCCTGGATGTTATTTGGTTCAGCTTCTGATTGATGAGGGTGTTCCAATTCCTCAGCATCAGAAGCTTTACTATCAACATCCACAGTTGAAACAAAGTTTTCGTGGAAGGTGTTTGAGTCAGACTCTGAGTGTTGAGATTGGTCCAAGACCTCAACACTAGATTCATCATCTTCACTGTCCACAGTTAAAAGAGGGTTTTCATGAATGGTGATCGACTCAGATTCTGAGTGTTGAGATGGGTCCAAGACCTCAACACTAGAGTCATCATCATGACCATCCTGAGTTAAAACATTGTTTTCTTTGACAGTGATGAAGTCAGATTCCGAGTGTTGAGATTGGTCCAAGACCTCAACACTAGATTCATCATCTTCACTGTCCACAGTTAAAAGAGGGTTCTCATGAATGGTGATCGACTCAGAGTCTAAATGTTGAGATTGGTCCAAGACCTCAACACTAGAAGCATCATCATCCCCATCCTGAATGTTATTTAGTTCAGCTTCTGATTGATGAGGGTGTTCCAATTCCTCAACATCAGAAACTTCACAATCAACATCCTGAGTTAAAACATTGTTTTCTTTGATAGTGATGAAGTCAGATTCCGAGTGTTGAGATGGGTCCAAGACCTCAACACTAGAAGCATCATCATCCCCATCCTGAATGTTATTTGGTTCAGCTTCTGATTGATGAGAGTGTTCCATTTCCTCAGCATCAAAAACTTCACTATCAACATCCACAGTTGAAACAAAGTTTTCGTGGAAGGTGTTTGAGTCAGATTCTGAGTGTTGAGATTGTTCCAAGACCTCAACACTAGATTCATCATCGTCACCTTCCACAGTTAAAAGAGGGTTCTCTTGAATGGTGGTCGAGTCAGAATCTAAGTGCTGAGATTGGTCCAAGACCTCAACACTAGATTCATCATCATCACCATTTTGAGATGAAACAAAGTTTAGTAGCTTAGGTTCTAACTGCTGAGGATGTGCTAATTCCTCGACAATAGATTCATCACTACTAGAAAGTTTGTCTTTTAAATAAAGATCAAAAATATCAGACACAGCAGAGGCATAAGTCTTTGCGTTTGTATCTTTAATAACAAGTGACTTTTCAGAATCAGTAGAGACAAAAGTCTCTGCTGCTTCTTTATGTAAAGCACACTCAATAGGTTCTCCAAATGGAGGACAAAAATAAATAGCTGAAAGTATCTCAGACGACTCACGCTCCCAAGATTCAAAGAGCGCTTCATAGTCTTTCATACGATAAAATTCAGTTAAGTTTGGTTCAAGAGGTGGGATAAAATCCAACGTCTCAAACTCTGGCACAATATCATAAGGGAAAAGCTTTTCATACTTATGCTTAGTTTGACGAACAAATCTTTTAAACCAGTTTGGTTTTTTAAATTCATTCTTAGCTTTTCCCTTTGTGACATTCTTGAAAGAAAATGACTTGATGTCAAACTTGACCTCTGTTGAACATTTTCTCTTTGTTTGTGGCAAAGCTGAATGTTCGTTTGAGGTCAAACTGTGACTTCTTTTGAAATTAACCAAAGTCATTTCTTAGTTGGTTGATTGAAGGTTTTTTTTTTTTTTGGTTTTTTTTTTTGCTTGATATTATAAATCACTAATTATAAATTATAATTTGACTTTATAACTTACAACTAATAACTTATAATAGGGTTGGGTTACCTTATAAACTATAATTTTGTATTATAAGAACTTATAATAGCTAACTATAACTTATATTTGCGGTAATTCTTAAAAAGAAGATAGTAGTAAACCAGTATACAGGAGAATTAAACAAAGGAAAGCGCTCAGATCAAGGGACATGTATTAATACCCACTTTCTCCCACCCACATGCCCATTTAATAAAGTTTTAAATATAATTAAGCGCCGAAACGAACAAAAAAATGAACCAAAAATTTAAACCGGGTCGATCGACGTGTTTTACAAAATCGACCGCAATTTCATTTCAATTTTTTTTTTTTGTGTGAGTTTTTTTTCTTTTTTTCTTCTTTCCTTTTTTGGCTTCATCCAATTCAACAACCAACGTATAGGAAGAAAAATTGAGAGAGAAAAGAGACAAACTTAATAAAAGACTTTGAAGATTTAAATCTAAAACAGTTGTTGGGTATTTTGTTTATTTGCAAATCAATAGATTTCTTTATAGAAAAGCAACAAGATCAAAAATGTTAGATATTTTACAATTTATTGACGAGAAAGGAGGTAATGCACAAGCTGTTCGTGAATCTCAAAAAAAGAGAGGAGCTTCAGTTGAGATTGTGGATGAAATTATTTCTGAATACAAAGAATGGACTAAAATTAGATTTGATCTTGATGAATTGAGTAAAGAACAAAACAAATTGCAAAAAGAGATTGGATTAAGATTTAAATCCAAGACTGATGCAAGTGATTTATTAAGTAAAAAAGATGAATTAGTTAAATTAAAATCTGAATTAACTTTAAAAGAGCAAGAAGCTGATAAACAATTACGTTACAAAGTTAATCAAGTTGGTAATTTAGTTCATGAATCTGTTGTTGATTCATTAGATGAAGGAAACAATGAATTAGTCAAGACATGGACACCTGAAGGATTTGAATTTGAAAAATTAACAAATGTTGCAACTGCAACAGGTTCTGAAGCAAAATTATCACATCATGAAATTTTATTAAGATTAGATGGTTATGATCCTGAAAGAGGTGTTAAGATTGTTGGTCATAGAGGTTATTTCTTAAGAAATTGTGGTGTCTTTTTAAATCAAGCATTAATTAATTATGGTTTAAGCTTTTTAGCATCAAAAAGTTATATTCCAATTCAAGCACCAGTTATGATGAATAAAGATGTTATGGCCAAGACTGCACAATTATCAGAATTTGATGAAGAATTGTATAAAGTTTTGGATGGTGATGATGAAAAATATTTAATTGCTACATCAGAACAACCAATTTCAGCATATCATTCAAATGAATGGTTTGAAAAACCAAGTGAACAATTACCAGTTAAATATGCTGGTTATTCATCTTGTTTTAGAAGAGAAGCAGGTTCTCATGGTAAAGATGCATGGGGTATTTTCAGAGTTCATGCATTTGAAAAAATTGAACAATTTGTTATTACTGAACCTGAAAAATCATGGGATGAATTTCAAAGAATGATTGATAATTCTGAAGAATTTTATAAATCATTAGGATTACCATACAGAGTTGTTGGTATTGTTTCAGGTGAATTAAATAATGCTGCTGCTAAAAAATACGATTTAGAAGCATGGTTCCCATATCAAAAAGAATTTAAAGAATTAGTTTCATGTTCAAATTGTACCGATTATCAATCAAGAAATTTGGAAATTAGATGTGGTATTAAAGCAATGAACCAAAAGGAAAAGAAGTATGTTCATTGTTTAAATTCAACTTTATGTGCTACTGAAAGAGCTTTATGTTGTATTTTGGAAAATTACCAAACTGATGAAGGTTTAGTTGTTCCAGAAGTTTTAAGAAAGTACATTCCTGGTGAACCTGAATTCATTCCTTATGCTAAAGAATTACCTAAAAATTCAACTTCAGCAAAGAGAAACGTTAAAAATTAGTTAATCAAATTAGTTTTAATTGTATAGTGTAACTTTTTTTTTGTAATTAATTTGAAGTTTTGAAATAATTTTTATAAAAAAGAAACTAAATTTTTTTGCACTGTACGCATTTGTAGTATTCTTACCGAGAGAGAGAGAGAGAAAATGAGTATTAAAAATAAAGCCATATAAAGCAAGTGTGAAAATTTGAAATTTTTCAGAACAATATATAAGAGTGATTATTTGAGTTTGTTTGATGTTTGTTGTAACTGCTATAGAGTGGCTATACATTTCATATTATATATATATGCAAAGATGATGCTCAACAAGGCAAAACCACTGAGTTTGTGCAACAGCAAACGATACTTTTCAACCAAGATTCCAGTTGCAAGAGATCATCACATCAAGCCTCAGTTTCTAGACATTTACAATGATAAAGCTATTGAACAAAGAGTGGTAAATGGTGATTTCATACTGAAAAGAGCACTGGAGGGCAAGACGAGCAAGATTGTTGAATTAGGCGAAGATGATTTGAACTCAACTAGTTCTATTGCACAATTACAACTATTAAAACCATTAGAGAAAATTAAACAAGACTACCTTGATCACTTAGTGAGTGGGAGTGACAAAGTTAGCAACTTGAAGTTGAATTCAACAGTATACTATAGGTTCTTGAAGAACTATTTCCAGTTTTTCAAACAAGGATTGATGAATATATGGTCGAACAACAGAAGATTGAAAAATGAGACTTTTAATGGCAAAAATTATATAATTTTGAATGGGTTGGGTATAAATGATTTAGCGAATGGAGATTTAAAGGATAAGAAGCTGGTTGTGAAACCAGGCAATTTGGATTTGTTGTTAGACGAGTTGATGGTGATTGTGAAAATAATAGAGAATGAGAATCGTATTTCACAAAGTTGGAAATTGGAAAATGACAAATTGATCAATTTGAAGAGAAGCGAGTTTCAATCATTGATTAGAAATCGTAATGATTTTTTCAAGTTACCTTTATTTGGAGTGTTATTTTTGTTATTTGAAGAAATTTCAATTTTGATCTGTTTAGCAGTTCCAAGAATAACACCAAGTACGTGTATTTTCCCTGGCTTGATTTCAAGATATTACTCGAAATCGATCAAAGCTGAGCAATTAGCCAAATCTGAATTTGAAAATACTGACTCGTTCAAGCTTAGCTCGAAAAATCCATATAATTTAACTACAAATGAGTTGAAACTGGTTTGTGACTCTTTACAAATTGGAAACATTTTCACAAGTGAAGCTCAATTGAGAAAGTTACTTTTCAAAAGATGGAGGGAAATCTATATTGACAATTACTTGATTCTACGAGATGGGGGTGTTTACAAACTGAATAAACTGGAACTGTTTGTTACAAGTTTGAACAGAGGTTTGATCAATTTTAAAGAGTTGAACTCATTAATACAGGACAAAGATAAATCAAAGAGTTTCTATGACAAGCTGGATTACGAAAAAATGAGAGCTAATCTAGTTGAATTCATAGTGGACTTTAACGACGAAAGAAATAATATTGGTTTAGTTGGAGCTAACCTAGTGAAGGGCAATGCAGAAGAGTAGTCAAAGGGCACATTGACCAGCTAGTTAGCCATCCACTTATTACCACCTCCAGGGACCCTACAATAGTGCAATTTAATGGCGCTTAATTTTATTTTAAAAAAATTATAAAATAACCAAAACACTGCCATTTATTAATTACGTGTACATATATCAGAACAAGGCGGTGTATTTTGTATATATAAATTCGGGGTTACTGAGTGTAATGCAATGGCTCGCATAGGAAAGCCAGGGTGAGACAGGTTAGTTGTGTGTATAAATATTATATCTAAGTATGGTGGTATGTGGTGTGTTTGAGACAAATAGCTGTAGATAACGGTTTTAAGTGTATATAGTATCGTGTAGAATAAATCCAACAATCAACGAGATACAAGGTACAAAATAATAGTAGTAGTAGTAGTCGTACGATGGACGGCCTTAAGCAGACAGACTAACACCGGCCCGACTGGCCCCACAATCAAAATTCTGGCTGTGCTAATATAACATAGACATTTAATAAATGAAAATGCAAATACACCTCTGCACCAGTTAAACTTTTGCATTTCTTTGCCCTCTTTTGATTCGCCCAAATCGTTCCTCCCCTTGTCCTTCTCCTTCTCCTTGTTTGCGCGCGCAAGCCGCCGTGAGAAACAACTCCGGCCAGCGGATGCACAGCAACCCGTCAGTCTATATGTCTGTCACAACTCTATTTATTTGTCACTCCATACATCCATCCTAATAACACAACTGATGTCTATCTATTCAAAATATTACAACACATATACTATTTGAGCAAACTGTCAAATCGTTAATCTGCTGCTTTACTACTATAATGAAAGAGCACCTCTGGCACAACGCCCCAGACGGGATAAATTACCAGGTACTCCCGCGCATTCTCAGCCTCAGCCCCAACAGTACCCGAGCATCCCGCCCGGTAACTAAAAGAGCAAAACCAAGAAAAAACAAAAAAGGACACTAACAAAAATTTCACACTATCTGTTAGAGTAATTGTGTCATTTGAACTTATCTAGACTGTAACATGTTACTTGTATTTTATTGTTTTTTTATAGATCTTATTCATAAGTATATGTTGTTGTAAGTACCGTTTTAACTGATATATATGTTATAACGTTTCTGTGGTGTCACAATTTGATTAGATTTACTCAATTTATCATTGCATAGTTACATACATACACACTTGTCGCTAACTAGAGCTTAATCAGTCATCACGCAACACAAGTTTGACTCAGGTCTGTTTTAATTTTTCCTTTGAAAATATCGGTATACAACAACTAAATTTAACATGTTCAATTGATTTGCTGTTTTATCGATACTCTATATGAAAAGTTTTAATTCACAGATTTACTAGTTATTGTTGTTTTTGGTAGATTAAACGTTGTTTTCTCCTTAAAATTGAGTCATAATTATAATTTATCAATTTCTCATCCGATTGTACATGTATAGCAATATCCAAAAACTTGCAAATTAAATAAATAAATAAAAAAAGGTAGACACATACAACAGCACTTTATAACACACACACACACACACACACAAACAATGCCAAGTCGATTCAGTTCTTTTGTCAATTTGACTCACTCGTCAAAACACAATGATACCACCAATGCAAGTCCGAACGCAAATTCAGGCTCAAATCAAGCCTCGAGTGTTTCCATGTCCCATTCTAATTCATCTAGAAGATCCTTCTTTGGCTTGAACATGGGTAAATCTTCTTCCAATGATTCTCAAAACTCAAATGTGTCTTCAGACGATCACCACCATCAACATCATAATAATCACAACCACAATATCAATCATAACCTCAATCCACATTTGTACCCATCTTCACCAACTTATCAACAAACACCTCATTTACCACCACCAACTGCAACTACTCCAGGATCTTCTTCCTCGGTGGCTACTCCAATCTTGGATTCAACCAATGCATCCTCTGTAGATTTAAGAAAACAACCTTTTGCAGCTACTCAAAGAAATTCATCCATGGTGCAATTGAAGAGATTTTTCAGACCTTTGAAAAAAGATAATCAATCGTCTTCAAAAAATAATCAACACCATAATCATCATCATCATTCTCAATTATTTAACTCAAATTCTACCTCATCAAGAGATGTTTCTCCAAAAGTTTCTAATATTAACATGAGCATGAACAATTCCATCTCATCAACAAACGAAATCTCATCACCTACTTTCACTCACGATGCAAATAACAATATGATAGTCAAGACAGATCCAAGATTTTGGGACGATTTAGAAGGTTCTTTGACTAAAAAATACGGTAATTTAGGTAAAGTGTTAGGTTCAGGTGCTGGAGGTTCAGTTAGATTATTAACTAGAGAAAGTGATGGTGTTACATTCGCAGTTAAAGAGTTTGTTCCAAGAAGACCAAATGAAAGTGTTAAAGAATACGCTAAAAAATGTACTGCTGAATTTTGTATTGGTTCTACATTACATCATCCAAATATTATCAAAACTTTAGATATTATTAGTGAAAAGGATCAATATTTTGAAATTATGGAATATGCACCAGTTGATTTCTTTAGTGTTGTCATGTCTGGTAAAATGACAAGATCTGAAATTAATTGTTTCTTTAAACAAATAACTTTAGGTGTACAATATTTACATAATGTTGGATTATCTCATCGTGATTTAAAATTAGACAATTGTGTCTTGACAAATGATGGTATAATAAAAATTATTGATTTTGGTTCAGCTGTGGTTTTCAAATATCCATTTGAAGATGAAATCGTAATGGCTCATGGAATTGTTGGTTCTGATCCTTATTTAGCACCCGAAGTGTTAACTTCAACTCAATGTTATGATCCGCAACTGGTTGATATTTGGTCAATTGCTATTATTTATTGTTGTATGACATTGAAAAGATTCCCTTGGAAAGCTCCAAAATATGATGATCCTAGTTTTAGTCTTTATTGTAAAGAAGATGATGTTCCTCATGATTATTATGAAAGTGCTAGAAATCATAAAAATTTATTATTAGAAAGAAAGAAGAAATTATTACAACAAAAAGAAGAAAGTGAAATGAATAAAAATGAAACAAACAAATCTTTGACTGTTAATATAGATAATTTGAATTTAAATGAAGTTGAAGCTCAAGCTCCAAAAGTTTACAAGATTCCATCAAATGTCAATTTAAGCGATTTACCTGATCCTGACAAGATGGCTGTGGACCCACCTTTAATTTCAAATGATATTCGTCCTCCATCACCAAATCATCCAGCCCACCAACACCAACATCATCATCACCATCACCATGTTGAAGGTAGTGTGCCCGAAGAGACTAAACAAATTGAAGAACAAGCGGATCAAGCTGGCGAAGCTGGTGAAGCTGAACAAAAACAAGATCAAGAACATAAGCAAGATCAAGTGCCAGAGCAACCTCAACAACCTCAGCAACCTCAGCAACCTCAACAACCTCAGCAATCAGCTCCAGAACAATCACAACAAAAACAACCAGAATTTCCACAAGAATCACAACAAGTTGCCTCTTCTACGCCTACGCCTAAACCTGCTCCAGTGACCACACCTGCAGTTGAAAAACCTGAAAAACCTGAACGTCGTCAAGCAACAACAACAAAATCTCATAGACAAATTCATGGTCCTTATAGACTAATGAGACTATTACCACATTCTGCAAGACCATTAATTTCACGTATGTTAACTGTCGATGTAAAGAAAAGAGCTACAATGAAAGATATTTTTGAAGATGAATGGTTCAATGAGATTAAATATTGTACTTGTGATGAAAAGGGTAACGCTATCAACGATCCTTCTCACAAACATACATTGGAAACTAGTTGATTTATTCCATCATTTATTTTATTTCTTTATATTTATTTATTTATTTTATTTACTTTATTTTTTGTTTATTTTTTGTGTTTTCAGTTTATATAATTTATATATCTCTATATCTTCTGTATATAGTTTACCTTATTGTACGTTCGTCATATTTCTACTTCTTTGTGCTTATTTTATTTCCTTGTTTTCAAAACGGTTTTAACTGGTTTCTCGCTCACTTTGATTTTATAAATTTTTAGTGACTATTTTTAATAAATGATGTTGTAACAGGTTTGACATCTGATTTGTAACAATTACATCTAAGAGTTTAGTCATTCAGTCGAGTCACGTTGCATGAATCTTATCACATACACTTTCAACAACACTTGACAAGAACCACTGTAAACAAAGACTGTTTCTGTATGTTTTTTTGACCACCACAACTCATCAAACCTATTTTCAAAGAGCTTTTGGAATGGGTTTTCATGTGCTTAGATTGATTGCTCGCTCACCATACAGCTGAATCAGCATCGTGGTCTCAAACAAGCTGCATTGTCTGGTTCACATTGTTCGCACTCTGTATCTCTCAATCGTTATGAGTACCAATGTAGTAACAAGCTTGTACCCACGCAATTAGAATTGACTGTAACAATCAGTCTCAAGCATAATGATTGACCTTGTCATGTTTCAGATCTTGTTTGTAGTGTGGTTAGTTTGACCAGCCAGCCATATGGTTACAGATACATACTACCAAAAGATCACGACCACCACTATTGTTCAGTAACCACATTTTACTGGCTAGCAACAACTCAGATCAAATCTAACTTTTCTGCCTGACTCCACAGTCACTTGATGAACTGATCGTCTACAAAAGCTATTAATACAACTGATGACACTGATGATGCCCAGTTGAATTGAGTAAATTCATTCAGAACATAACTTTTTGCTCGTGATTGAGTAATGTGGCAAAGCGATACCAGACTCCAGTTCTCACAAGCTAGTAACAATTTAGGTTCATGCTTACTTCCTAACTAGGCTTTTGATGACCCAATAAAGTATACCATTCACTTGATTAAAGTTTGTAAAGAACTCAGTAAATTGTATCCTCATTGCTTGCTCATCGAAACATTCTCAAGTTCTAAAAAATTTAAAATTTCTTAAAATTTAAATTTGAATCAAGAACTAAATCAACTTAAAATTGCTACAATCAGCTTACTAAGGGTTTGAAAAATACTACCGTCCAATACTTTAAGCATTAAATATAGCTTTGAGTTGTATTAAATTAAATATACCTACCCAGTGATGGTAAAACAGCAAGAAACATTTGAAACCGAACCACTACTAGAAGTTTTAAAATAGGTTGAAAATCAACTAGATTGGTTAAACTACGCTCAAGAATAGTCAATAACAAGCACCGTGGCGCAGTGGAAGCGCGCAGGGCTCATAACCCTGATGTCGTTGGATCGAAACCAACCGGTGCTAATTATTTTTTTCTTTACTTTTTTTTAAATTTTTAAATATTCTTAGGCACTACTTTAAAGCTTGTTGTATTTGACTTGATACTACATAAGTGGTGTTCTTAAATTTTTGAAAATTTAGTGTGTCATAAACTATTGGCATACATATATGTAAGTAAACTTGTTTCTAACTTTTGACACATTTTTAGTGATGAAAAGTGGTCTTTTTATATTGGACTTAGTTCAGGTTTTACAAAGTTAAAGGACGGAAAAACTTTTAGTGCCGCACTGAAAGATTGAAAATATGAGAGTGAGATAGAGGTGAGATGGGATATATGCGTTTGTGAAAAAGAAGTTGATAAAGGTTTGATAAGAGTGTAAAGCAAGTGGATCTGTGGTGAATGACACTGCTTAGTTAGTTGGGATAAAGGTGTATATGAATGACATGACAATACGATTCAAGCAGCAAAGTGCGACTTTTACGGATGATTCAATAGAGGGCAGACATGACAAGAGTGGTGAGGATGTTAGTGGTGGTGTAGGTGTAAGTGTGAGTGGAGAGAGCGGTGATAACGATGAAAAGATACACAACTCAAAGATAAAAGTAAAGTTGTTGGAAGATGACAAGATTGATGAATTTGTCAAACACGGGTTGGGGAAGTTGAATTCTATCAATGATATAAGCCCAATTGAAGCGTTATCGATTTTCTACAGATTAGTCAACGATTTGCTAAAACTGAACGAGGTGGTGGCTCAAGATAGCAGTGTTGATATTGGTTCTTTTTTGTTTAATGATATTTACACAGACCTTGACAATGTTCCAAATTTATTGAAAAGCGAGGTGGTAAAGAGTAATAGTGCTGGTGGTCTAAATAACGATAATGGTAACAGTGGCTTGTCGACAGAGTTGGAGATACCCTTGAGAAGGGTATCGAGAATTCATTCTAATTTTGAGACTGATGAAGCGAAAAATGAGGAGCCAACTGCAGTTTGTGAGAAATCTGTTTTGAATGCCAATATAAGGTTTGACAAGACAATTGATTCTCAGGTTGCACGAAAACTGATCAAGAAGTTTTACTTGAAGCAAGTTCCTAATTTAAGTTTGAACGAGTATTTGGAAAGGATAATGCAGTATGCAAACTTGTCCACATCAGCCATACTAACTAGTTGTTTTTATTTATTCAATGTTGTTTTCAATTTGAAATTAGAAAAACAGAATAAAAGTTTGGTTCCATTCAGAATGCCCCATAGTGAGATTGAAATGTTGCCAATTAACAAACTAAACATATTCAGAATAATATTAACAGTGCTGAGAATATCTTTGAAATTAATTGAGGATAAGAATTTCAGTCAGTCGTATTACTGTAAGATAACAGGATTACAAAATTTGAACGAACTGTTTAAATTAGAGTTGAGTTTTTTATTTATATTAGACTTCAACTTGTTTATTAATGAGTTTAACTTGACGAGGTTTTTGTTTCAATTTCAGCAGTTTGACTTTAATTTACAAAAACATTTACAAAAATGATTGGGTTTAAGTAGTCACGAATGAGATGAAATTTGCATGTGTAAAGTGATAAATTAATGTTTTATATTCTATTTTCAAAACAAAGTAAACCGTTTACATGGAGTAAAATGACTATTATCAAAGAATGAACATTTTAAATTTTCATCAAATTGGAAATACGAATAATTTTATATAATTGGGGAAAGGAAAATTTCTTTATACAGAAGAAAAAACACACATATAATCAACACCATTTCTAAGAGTTGATTGGTTTATCGAAAACGGCTAAAGCGGCTTCTTTGAAAGCTTCTGATAAAGTTGGATGAGCATGACAAGTTCTAGCGATATCTTCAGTTGAAGCACCGTATTCTAAAGCCAAAGCAGCTTCAGCGATCATTTCACCAGCGTTTGGACCAATAATATGAGCACCTAACACTCTTTGAGTTTCAGCATCTGCGATAATCTTGACAAAACCATCAGTATCTTGATTTGTCTTTGCTCTTGAATTTGCAATAAATGCAAATTTACCAGTCTTATAGTTAATATTAGCAGCTTTCAATTCTTGTTCATTTTGACCAACCCAAGCAACTTCAGGATGTGAATACATAACTGCTGGAATGTTACCGTAATTAACGTGACCATAACCTTTCTTGATGTATTCAACAGCTGCAATACCTTCTTCTTCAGCTTTATGAGCCAACATTGCACCAAAAGTGACATCACCAATACATCTAATATGAGGATGATTTGTCTTGTATTCTGAATCGATAACAACTCTACCTCTCTTATCAACATCTAAACCGATTTTTTCAGCATTTAAACCTTGTAAATAAGGTCTTCTACCAACAGCAACTAATAAGACATCAGCATCCAGAGATTCGATTTTACCATTATTTTTAACATCTTCATATTCGATATGAACAGAATCACCACTTCTGAAACCTTTCAAGACTTTAGCACCAAGATGGAATTTTAAACCTTGTTTAGTTAAGAATTTTTGAGTTGCTTTTGAAACTTCAGCATCCATACCAGCACCACCAATTGAATCTTGGAATTCTAAGATTTCAACTTGAGATCCTAATCTTGACCAAACTGAACCCATTTCTAAACCAATGATACCACCACCAATGATAACCATTTTTTTTGGAACTTCTTTCAAAGAAAGAGCACCTGTTGAAGAAACAATTCTTTCTTCATCAATCTTAATACCTGGGAATGGAGTAGCTTCTGAACCTGTTGCAATAATGATATTTTCAGCGGTCAAGATGGCTTCTTCACCTTTTTCTTCAATTGGATCAACTTTTAATTGATGTTCATCGATAAATGAAGCGTTACCTTTATAATATTTGACACCGTATTTCTTGAACAAACCTTCAATACCACCAGTTAATTGACCAACAACTTTGTCCTTGGCTTTCATGAAGTTTGGTAAGTTCAGTTTGACTTCACCATCAATGTCGATACCTCTATTTTTGGTATCTGATTGGATTTGATGGTAAAGTTGGGAGTTGTTTAGTAAAGCCTTGGATGGGATACAACCAACGTTTAAACAGGTACCTCCTAATTTACCTCTCTTTTCGACACAAGCAGTGTCTAATCCCAATTGGGCAGCTTTAATAGCAGCAACATACCCACCTGGACCACCACCAATAACGACTAAATCGTGCTTCTCTGTATGATCAAGTTAAAAAAAAGGACGGGAAAATCACATTCAATAGTTAGTATATTGAAGATAAAATAAATTAAGCAAAATAACTAAATTTGCAATTACAGTAAATTATTATTACATACTTTGGACAGCTTGGGATAGTAAAGATGAAGAAGAGAATAATCTCTTTTGCGTGAATCTCAACATTGTTGTATTGTGTTGTGAGTATATATAATCGGTAAACGTTTTATGAAACGGGACTAAAATTTCAGTATCTTATGTCACAGCTACTGAAAACGACTTATCAGCTAACACTGATCAATTGAATGAACTCAAATGGTAAGCTAACTGTAAAGATGGTGCTACTATGTTAGTAGTAATGGTTTGATGATGATTATTATTGTTAGCTAGTTTGTAAAATCAAAACTGACTCAACCTTCACTGAGATAAAGAAAGCGCACGGGCAGCAGGGCAGCAGGGCAGCAGGGCAGCAGGGCAGCAGGGCAGCAGGGCAGCAGGTAATATTAAAGTACTGCCAGGGAAGGCGCTCCCGCTCCCGTGAAGGGCCTGAAAGTTCCGTGGGGAAGCGTCTGTTTGTGTATGTGCGTGTGTGTGGGGGCAAGAGGCGAGGGAAGCTACGGCCTGCGAGCTGAGCGTGCGGTGGGTGGCGCCACGGGGCAAAGAGCCGGGAAAGGAAAGAAAAGGAAAGGAAAAGTCTGCGAAGTCGGAGTCGGCGTCGGACAGTCGCGGCCGGGGGAGTCGATCGACGCGAGGTGGGGAAAGAGCAAAAGAAAAGAAACGACGAAACAACGAAATAAAATAAAAAAACGGTTTTTGCGTCGATAGACGCACGGGGTCGATATGTATACTGTTACACTTACTATTCTGGTATATAACTATTCTACTTAGGCACTATACTACTGTATATACTGCTACACCACTAAACTACTTAGTTGTGTTGAATTTGAGCAACTTATCACACCTAACACTGTCTTTTGTTGACTTCCTCTTCTCTCCTCTTTCATAAATCTTCTTTACGTTCGATCCACTCGGCCACGACATCGACAAATTCTTCTGGTTTCTCGCTGATTAGCCAGTGACCGGCATCAATGTCTCTGATTTCAAAATTTGGGAAGAAAAGTGCAATTGCATGCATGTAGTCGTCTGCAACGTACTTGCTTTTCGTACCTCTTATAAACAATGCCGGTTTGTTGAAATTCGATAAATTGTAATTAAACGGCCAAGAGGATACATTGACCAAATTCTTGCCAAGCACATCTAATGGAATTCTGCTCTTGTACTTGCCGTCTTTCTGATTTTTCACCATGTTGGTCAATAAGAACTGTCTGATTGGTAATTCTTGTTCCACTTGGCTCAACACTTTATCGCAGTCTCGAAGACTCTTGACCTGGCCAGTCTCAGACATGTGCTCTATTTTTTGCAGCTGCTTGATGTACTGGTGAAACTTGGTATTCCCCATTGCTGCCACATCCACAGGCGCATTGTCAACGCTAATCAATAATGAAACTAAGTTTGGTCTTCTTAAACAAACAGCCATTGCAGTCTTGGCACCCATAGAATGACCAATTAAAATTGGCTTATGCAACTTGTTTGACATGATAAAATTCTCCACATCGCTAGCCAAATCAGGGTACTTGTGCGAGTTACTCCATTCGGAATTACCATGATTTCTCAAATCTAAACAGTAAACGTCTCTATTCAGTAAATTTGACAGTTTCCGAGAAACTTGTCTGTTGTTGAGTTTCGATCCAAATAGTCCGTGTAAAAAAACAATTGGACTACGATCAGTATCACCACTTGTAGGAGAGTACTTGTCAAAAGCCAGCTCGACACTCGGAATGTCCAACTTCAACGAATCTTTGAATTCGTCAGATACACCATACGAGCTAGGAGTGCCATCGTAGTTGATGTAACTCGATCTACTCCAGCTGTGAAACTGCTTAACAGGAAAATTGCGTCTAAGCAAACCAGATACGCTGAGTGTGCTAACAAACTTCATCTTGCTACTGATTGATAAGGAGAATGATACCTATGAAATTCCCCCATGTGTGTACATTGATTAAACAAGACAGTTAAATCACTAGATATCCGTTCACTGAGTAATTTAAACTAACCGAGTGAAAAATCAAGTAATGCGGCTCAATTGTAAGTCTTAAACCAAATGTGTATGTGGATGCAATTCCACTCACAGAGTTGTACAACTTGACATTTAAATCACTAACTTGCAACACTAAACGTCTTCAAGCCAATCAGTTCTGTTTAATGAGTTGATACGATGCAGCAAACCAACCAAATTGGCTACTTAGTAGTAACCAAAACCATTAAAGGAGATCTAACTATTCACCAGCCACCAATAAGAGTTACAATAGACATTTTTTAATCCCAGTGGCTGGTGTATACATATACATAAAACTACTATTTGTGGCTGGTGTAAATATTTTTCTCCTTTATCTAAACACCACCCGTACACCATCTTTTTACCTCATTTTAAAGTGCAGTTTCACTTCCTGCTGTGGCCAAACGAAAAGTCAACTTGTCTCTTGATAATAGAGAGAGAGAGAGAGAGAGAGAGAGAGGTACCGGTTTCTAAGCCTGGTTTATCAACGGTACAAGACAAACTTTACTATTCTTTCAATCAATTGCAAAACCAACTATTTCAACAGACAATAGTTTGATTGATTATTGGACACTGGGAAAGAAAAAAAAAAAACGCAGACAAGTCTTTAACAACCTTTTTATCTTATCCGCTTCCCTTCATTTAATCACCGTTATTTTACTAATACTACTCAATTGAATAAATTTTAATCATGGCTAGCATCAATACTCCTGCTGTTGTCATGGGTAAGTGCAATTGATGATTTGTGTGAATAAATGGCGTACATACTAATGGCAATCCGTACATGTACATTATACTCACTTCCACGTTAAAATCTCATATACTAACACTAACTTGCGCTTCACGCTTTTTTTACTGCTCATTCTTTTCAGACAATGGTACCGGTTTAACGAAATTAGGTTTTGCTGGTAACGATTCTCCATCGTGGGTTTTCCCAACTGCAATCGCTACAAGAGCTTCAGGCTCTACAAATAAACCTTCAGCTCCATCAAAACCATCATTCTTGTCAGGATCAAGCTCTTCTTCCGGTTCAGGTACAATTGGATCAGGTAGTGGACTTGGCGGTAATTTGTCTTCGATTAAGAAAGACATGGCCGATTTGGATTTTTACATTGGTGATGAAGCTTTAGAAGCTGCAAAAGGTCCTTCATATTCTTTAAATTACCCAATAAGACATGGTCAAATTGAAAATTGGGATCAAATGGAAAGATTTTGGGAAAATTCCATTTTCAAATATTTAAAATGTGAACCTGAAGATCATTACTTCTTATTAACTGAACCTCCTTTAAATCCACCTGAAAATAGGGAAAATACAGCTGAAATTATGTTTGAATCTTTCAATTGTGCAGGTTTATATATCGCTGTTCAAGCAGTGCTAGCATTGGCAGCTTCTTGGACTTCTTCAAAGATTACCGATAGATCGTTAACAGGTACAGTTATCGATTCAGGTGATGGTGTGACTCACGTTATTCCAGTTGCCGAAGGTTACGTTATTGGCTCTGCTATTAAAAATATCCCAATCGCTGGTAGAGATATTACTAATTTTATTCAAAATTTATTAAGAGATAGAGGCGAACCTGATACTTCTTTGAAAACAGCCGAACAAATTAAACAACAATTTTGTTATGTTTGTCCTGATATAGTTAAAGAATTCAACAAATTTGATTCTCATCCTGACATGTTTGCTAAATATATCGTGGAAACTGTTAATGCAAATTCTAAAAAACTTCAAGTTGATGTCGGTTATGAAAGATTCTTGGCACCTGAAATCTTTTTCAATCCTGAAATTGCCTCTTCTGATTTCTTAACTCCTTTACCAAATATCGTTGATCAAGTTATTCAAGCCTCTCCAATTGATGTCCGTAAAAACTTGTACAAAAATATCGTCTTGAGTGGTGGTTCCACAATGTTTAAAGATTTCGGTAGAAGATTACAAAGAGATTTGAAAACCCTGGTTAATGACAGAGTCACCCAAAGTGAAATTTTAAGTGGTACAAAATCAAGTGGTGTCCAAGTTCAAGTCATTTCTCATAAAAGACAGAAAAATGCTGTTTGGTTTGGTGGTTCATTGCTTGCTCAAACTTCTGAATTCAAGAGTTATTGCCACACTAAGCAAGATTACGATGAATATGGTCCAAATATAGTTAGAAACTTTTCATTATTCAGTGTGCCATAATTTTTTTTACTCAAGTTATAGATGTGTTAATTCACTTGTCTTTGTTTCGTGTATCCTTTTTCATGTTTTTTTTTTTTACTTTCTTATTACTATTATTATTACAATTCTTCTTTTTTGCCTACTTTTCCTCTTCTTCTACAAACCTCAAAACTTATCTTTCGTCATTTAAAAAGCAGTAAGTAGTAGAACTGAATCTTTGTCCAGCTGTGTGCCACTCACTTCAATTTCCAACTTGTGCGGCTTACACATTTCTTTAAATGGGTGAGTGAGAGACTGAGTGAGTGAAAAACCAAAAGAGGAAACATAAAGGGAGTTTGGTTCACTTGGTTGAATTCAAATCATTCTATTTCAACAAGTTATACTTTCTATTCAACTACGTAAAAGTCCCAAATCTACTGTAGTTTGGTTGAAAGTTACACACATACGCAATGTCGCAACCACAGCTACAAAATCAATTACAACCAAACAATATCCTGCCTAGTACTGGTGGTGGTAGTAATAGTGCCGGTGTTGGGGGCAGTGGTAATGGTGGTGGACAAACCACTGGTGTTGGTAGTCTGAATGGCGCTAATGTTGGAGTTGGTGGTACTGGTACTGGTGCCGGTGGTGGTGTAGTGACATTCACTGACAACTTCACATTGGACCAGATATTCAGCGATTTAAAATCAAAGGACAAGATAAGACGTTTGAAAGCGGCCAAATCGCTAAGAAATCACTTCATCTCCGTCTCGAGAGATTTCATGTCTACTGAACAATTGTCCGTCTACAACAACTATATAAACAAGAGAATCTTTGATTTGATAAATAGCTCAAACGTGAATGAACAGTTGGGAGGTATTGAGGCAATCAATTCATTGATTGAATTGATCACAAATAATAACAACTCAGAAGAACAAACTATGCCTCAAATGAATTCAACTACAGCCACAGAGGAAAGCGCAAACATGATAACCAGATACGCAAACTACCTAAGAAGACTCATTTCTTCAAATGACCCACAAGTTATGAGTTTTGCAACGAAGACTTTAGGTAAATTAGCTATCCCAGGTACTTCACTAACTGGAGATTTTGTCGATTTTGAAGTTAAAAGATGTATAGAATGGCTCAATTCCGAAAAATTAGAGAATAAGAAGCATGCTGCAATCTTGATCTTGAGTTCTTTGGCTTATAACGCTCCTGCATTGTTGTATCAGTATATCAAAGAGATCTTCAGTTGTATTTGGATAGGTTTAAGAGATTCAAAATTGTCCTTAAGAGAAGATTCGGCAATTTGCTTGAAACATTTTCTAGATATCATTTATGAAAGAGATACAGAACTAAGAAGTTATTGGTTTAATAAATTGTACAATGAAGCTTCTTTAGTTTTCAAAAATTCTTTAGTTGTCAATAATGGTACCAATACAATCACTAATAACAATCCTTTAGAATACATTCACGGCTCTTTACTATGCTATAGAGAGTTAATCTTACAAGGAACTTCTATCTTGAACACTAAAATTGATGAAATATATGAAACTTTAATGACTATCAAAGACCATAAATCAATCGATGTTAGAAGAGAAGTCACCATCATTTTACCAAAATTGGCAAGATTCGATAAAGTGAAATTTGTCGATAAATATATGCACCGTGTATTATTATACTACATTTCTCAACTGAAAATAGGCAAAGATAGATCTTTTATTTTGATTAGTATTGGTGACTTATCAATTGAAGCGAAAAACAATATAGTTAATTATTTAGATGGTGTTATCTTGGAAAATATCAAAGATGCTCTGTCTTCCAAAATTCCCAAAATTAAAAAAGAGTTAACCCCTCCTTGTTTTTACTGTTTGGCTAAACTAGCAATTTCCCTTGGTTCACCATTAACTAAATTTATAAATAATTATCAGCTATTGAAATTGATCTTAAAATCACCTATCAATGATAACATGTTGAGCTTGTTGAAAATTTTCATCCAATACTTACCTTCTTTAGAACCTATAATCAATGATAAACTTATAAATATTATCAGTAATTGTCTATCAGGTTATGATTTTCAGCATCCAGGATCACCTTATTTCAAAAAACAAATGGACATCAATCTCGCTTTTACTTACAGACAAAACATGTTATCCAAAGAAGGAAATTTCTTCAATTCCAATACCCTTGTTAGTTCATTGACTGACTTACCAATTACCATAGTTTACGAAGATGGTGATGTGACGGTAATATTACAAGCTTTAAAAGCTTTAACATTTTTTAATTTCCAAAATTACTCATTAACTGAGTTTATTCGTTACTCAGTGATACATTATATCGAACATGAAAATCCAGAAGTGAGATTAAAATCAGCTCTCACTTCTTCTTTTATCTTTCAAAAAGATCCAATTTGTTTACAGAAAAGTGAACATTCTTTAAAAGCTGTCGCTGAAGTTTTAGAAAAATTATTAACGGTTTGTATTACTGATACCATTAGCGAGATTAGATTAGAAATCTTGAAAAGCTTAGGTGAACGATTTGATCCACAGTTGTCTCAAGCAGACAATGCTAGATTATTATTTATGGCATTGCATGACGAAAATTTCGAAATAAGGAAAGCTGCAATGAAGTTAGTTGGTAGATTAGCTTTTATAAATCCTGCCTATGTTGTGCCAGCTTTGAGAAAATTTTTGGTTCAATTGTTAACAATATTAGAATATGGTGGACATAGTAGTAGAAAAAAAGAAGAAACTGCTATTTTGTTGTCTTTGTTGATTTCAAATACTGATGAATTGACTAAACCTTATTTGAAACCAATCATGGATGTGCTAATTCCAAGTGCCATAGATCCAAGTGTATCTGTTGCATCAGCTGCAATTAAGGCAGTGGGCGAACTAGCAATTGTCGTGGGCGAAGATATGATGCCTTTTATCCCTCAATTAATGCCCATTATCTTGGAAACTTTCCAAGATCAAAGTCTCAGTTTGAAAAGAGACACATCTTTGAAAGCATTAGGCCAGTTGGCTGGATCTTCGGGCTATGTTATTCAACCACTATTGGATTACCCTCAGTTAATAGGTCTCTTGGTCAATATTTTAAAAACGGAAACTTCGCAGTCCATCAGAAGAGAAACCGTTAGATTATTAGGTATTTTAGGTGCTTTAGACCCTTATAAACATAGAGAAGTTGAGAGAAATGGCCAGGACTCGCAAACTGTTGCAGAACAAAATGCCCCTCCAATAGATATGGAACTACTTATGAAAGGTAAATCTCCATCAAATGAAGATTATTTTCCTACGGTTGTCATCAAAACTCTTTTGAAAATACTAAAAGATGTGTCATTAAGTACTTATCACGCTGCTGTAATCCAAGCCATCATGCACATTTTCACCACTTTAGGAGTTAAATGTGTTCCATACTTAGATCAAGTCATACCTGGATTTGCTATCGTCATGCATTCTTGTCCTCCTTCAATGTTGGATACTTATTTTCAACAATTGGGTGAGTTAGTCAAAATTGTCAAGTTACATATAAGACCATTTTTACCTCAAATTTTTGCATTAATCAAAGAATTTTTCAGTTTTGTCAATTTGCAAGTCACTATCATAGGAGTTACTGAACAAGTTTCGAAATCTTTAGAAGATGAATTCAAAATGTACATGCTCGAACTTATCACAATCTTATTAGATGTCTTGGATCAAGATAAATCACCGGGTTTCCAATCATCACTAAGAGTGTTGAAAGCTTTTGTTGCATTTGGTTCTAATATAGAGCCTTATGTCCATATGGTGATTCCACAGGTGGTAAAATTATTTGAATTCTCTCCACTTATCGTTAGAAAAGAAGCTATTGAAACCATTGGTAAAATTTCAAGAAATATCAATTTAACTGACTTTGCATCCAGAATCATTCAACCTTTGATAAGAGTGATAGGTAACTCAAATAGTGATGAATTGAAAATCTCAGCAATGAACTCCATTTGTTTATTATTACTTCAAATGGGTAACGATTTCACTGTTTTCATTCCAGGAATAACAATTGTTTTGGTTAAGAATAGATTACAGTATCCAATTTTCGACCAGTTGGTTGACAAATTACTAAGTGGAGAACCTTTGCCAAGCAACTTAATCATCGATAAAGATCAAGATAATCCTGTTTCGAACGGTGGTAGAGGTTCAACCGATATTGAGCCAGGTCCTAGGAAATTACCAGTCAATCCTCAAGCATTGAAAAATGTTTGGGACTGTAGTACTAAGAGAACAAAAGAGGATTGGCAAGAATGGACTAGAAAGTTGAGTATTGAGCTATTGAAAGAGTCACCATCGCCTGCATTACGTGCTTGCTCTTCATTGGCTACAGTTCATCCTCCTTTAGCCAAAGATTTGTTTAATTGTGCTTTTGCAAGTTGCTGGAATGAGCTACATGTTCAGTATCAGAGTGAATTGGCACAAGCTTTATGTATTGCATTATCATCTCCTAACAACTTACCTGAAATTCATCAAACTTTACTAAATTTGGCTGAATTTTTAGAACATGATGATAAATCATTACCGATTAGAATTCAAACATTGAGTCAATATGCTCAGAGAAGTCACGTGTATGCTAAAGCTTTACATTATAAAGAGTTAGAGTTTATTCAAGAACCATCAACTACAACAATTGAATCATTGATCAGCATCAATAATCAACTACAACAATCAGATGCAGCCATTGGAATATTGAAATATGCACAAGATCACCATGGATTACAATTGAAAGAGACCTGGTATGAGAAGTTACAAAGATGGGATGATGCACTACGTGCTTACAATGAAAGAGAGAAAGAAGAACCAAACTCAATGGAAATTACAATGGGTAAGATGAGATGTTTACACGCTTTAGGTGAATGGGAATTATTAAGTGAATTGGCTCAAGAAAAATGGAGTAATTCATCAAATGATATAAAGAGAGCTATTGCACCTTTAGCTGCAGCGGCAGCATGGGGACTTGGTCAATGGGAAAGAATGGACAATTATATCAGTGTAATGAAAACAGAATCCCCAGATAAAGCCTTTTTCAACGCTATATTGTGTTTACATAAAAACAATTTTGAAGAATCTTCAAAACATATTTCCAAAGCAAGAGATCTGCTAGTCACTGAAATTACGGCATTGGTTAGTGAGTCATATAATAGAGCATATGGAGTTGTTGTTAGAGTTCAGATGTTAGCTGAACTTGAAGAAATTACAAGATACAAATGTTTGCCTCAAGGTTCTGAGAAAAGAATTCACATTAGAGAAACTTGGAACAAGAGATTGCTAGGATGTCAACGAAATGTTGATATTTGGCAAAGATTGTTGAAAGTTAGGGCATTAGTGGTTAAACCAAAACAAGACATGGAAATGTGGATTAAGTTTGCCAATCTGTGCAGAAAGAGTGGTAGACTAGGATTAGCTGAAAAATCATTGAATTCTTTATTAGACGAAGGTAACACTGGAGGCCAAACATCAAGAGCACCACCTCATGTTGTTTATGCACAATTGAAATATATGTGGGCTAGAGGTCAACAGAGAGAAGCATTAAATCATCTTGTTGACTTCACCTCCAAGTTATCTAGAGATTTGGGTGTCAATGAACATGAAGCTATTACTCAACCTCTTCCAACTGATGTTGCCGGTGCATCTGAAAGTATCGAGAAATATACAAAGTTGTTAGCAAGATGTTATTTGAAGCAAGGTGAATGGAAAATTGCATTACACAATAATTGGACTGAAAAGGAAGCTGCAGGTATTTTAGGTTCTTTCTTATTAGCTACTCATTTTGATTCAACTTGGTACAAAGCCTGGCATAATTGGGCGTTGGCCAATTTTGAAGTGATATCTCCACAGACAAAGCAAATATCAGACAATGACGAAGCAACAACACCAACATCAACATCAGCATCTCAGGCTGACAATCACGATAATTTGAGCAATGTACTACACTATGTTGTTCCTGCAGTGAGAGGTTTCTTTTACTCAATTGCTTTATCTCAATCCAATCCGTTACAAGATGCTTTACGTTTATTGACGTTATGGATCAAATTTGGTGGCATAGATAAAGTTGCACAAGCCATGCAAAAAGGTTTTGAAATGGTTAAAGTTGATACATGGTTAGACGTGATACCTCAACTTATTTCCAGAATTCATCAACCTGACCCAGTTGTTAGTCAATCATTACTTGGATTATTGACTGATTTGGGTAGGGCTCATCCTCAAGCTTTGGTTTATCCTTTAACTGTTGCTATCAAATCAGATAGCGTCTCAAGACAACGAGCTGCATTAACCATTATAGATAAAATGAGAGCTCATTCATCAGTTTTGGTTGATCAGGCAGATTTAGTTAGTAATGAATTGATTAGAGTGGCAGTGTTGTGGCATGAGATGTGGTATGAAGGACTAGAAGATGCATCTAGAGCGTATTTTGGAGAACAAAATATTGAAAAAATGTACTCAATCTTAGAACCTTTGCATCAAATGTTAGAAGCAGGTCCTGAAACTATAAGAGAAGCATCATTCGCCAATGCTTTTGGCAAAGAATTGAACGATGCACATCAATGGTTAATCAACTTTAAAAAGACCAAAGATGTTGCATACTTAAATCAAGCATGGGATTTATACTATGGTGTTTTCAGAAGAATTTCAAGACAACTACCGCAATTACAGAATTTAGATTTACAACACGTCTCTCCAAAACTATTAGCTGCTAAAAACTTAGAGTTAGCTGTTCCTGGTACTTATGTTGCGGGTAAAGATGTTATCAGAATTGTTAGAGTTGAACCAATCTTTACAGTCATCACTTCAAAACAAAGACCGAGAAAATTTAACATTTTAGGAAGTGATGGTAAAAATTATCAATATTTATTAAAAGGTCATGAAGATATTAGACAGGATAGTTTAGTTATGCAGTTATTTGGTTTAGTGAACACATTATTATCTAACGACCCAGAATGTTTCAAGAGACATATGGATATTCAACAGTATGCTGCAATCCCATTATCTCCAAGTTCAGGTTTATTGGGATGGGTTCCAAATTCAGATACTTTCCATGTCTTAATTAAAGAGTACAGAGAACCTAGAAAGATTCTCTTAGATGTTGAACATCGTATAATGTTGCAAATGTCGCCTGATTATGACAATTTAACATTACTTGAAAAAGTTGAAGTTTTCACATATGCCTTAGATATTACTAGGGGTCAAGATTTATATAAAGTGTTATGGTTCAAGTCCAAATCCTCTGAAGCTTGGCTAGATAGAAGAACTACATATACAAGATCGTTAGCTGTTATGTCGATGGTCGGCTATATATTAGGACTTGGTGATAGACATCCATCTAACTTGATGATGGATAGAATTACTGGTAAAGTTATTCATATTGATTTTGGTGACTGTTTTGAAGCTGCAATCTTGAGAGAGAAATATCCAGAGAAAGTTCCATTCAGATTAACAAGAATGTTAAGCTATGCTATGGAAGTGAGTGGTATTGAAGGCTCATTCAGAATTACGAGTGAGAATGTTATGAGAGTGTTACGTGATAATAAGGACTCTTTAATGGCCATCTTGGAAGCTTTTGCTTATGATCCACTAATCAACTGGGGATTTGATTTCCCATTGAGAGAGATTGCAGAAAAATCTGGTCATCATTTCCCAACTGCTAATTACAATGAGTTACTAAGAAATGAGCAAATCACAGAAGAAGAAGCCAAAAAAATGGCTGCACAGTATAAGAACGATTTGAGAAATGCTAGAGCTGCTTACTTATTGAAGAGAATCACCGACAAGTTAACAGGTAACGACTTCAAAAAGTTTAAAGAATTGGACGTTTCAAGCCAAGTCGATAAATTGATTCAACAAGCGACATCGGTTGAGAATTTGTGTCAGCATTATATTGGTTGGTGTTCATTCTGGTGACCGGTTCATCATCTTTCTAGTTTTGTCTCTTTTAAAATGCTTACTTTCACGGACTAGCTTTTCTTTTTTCAAACCATTATTATAAAATAAATTGATATACACACAATACATAACAGGACGTAGCTATAAGGACAATTTTTCACTGAGTGTAATCCACTTTTCAATTACAGGATGCTGCTTTTCATTGGCTATATTTAATTTTGAATCAAAATATTTCTTCTGCAGCACATTTTTGATATTAAGCTCTTGTAACGCAAGATCGTATTCACTTTTTTCAATTTTATTTTCACCAAGTAGAAACGTAAGATTTAGCACCAGTTCACCAACAATCTCTCCCAGTCTGGCTCCAATTGGATACCCTTCGTCAAAGCCCTCCTGTAAACTTTCCTCTTTGGCTTTGCTCAGACCGTCGAGATACCCTATTTTCGCATGTTTTCTTTTCAGCGATATAAGATTGATGTGAGTCGGATCGTCCTCCGTGGCCCCGTAAAACTCATCTGTGTTTGGTTTGAAGTTCGATTCGTTATTATCTTCATCATCTGAAGACAACCAAACGTCATCGGAGCTATTATTTTCCGCGGAAAAAACGTTTCTCGGGCTCTTTTTGTCCTCTGAACACTCACAGTCTTCCTTTCCACACGCCATCTTACTAAAACAGTTGTTTGAAGGTGTAATTATGTACATATACACTTCAATAAGCAGGTGTAAAATTGACCATTATCACTGAAATTCTCTTACTAATCGTCAAAATAAACCGAATAAAAAAAAAACCACTATTAAAAAATGCCGTTGAGCCTCGCTGAGCAAAGCCATTACATAATCGATGAAAAGCACATAATTTTCGTTAAAACAGGCAAAATTTAAAGAGACAGAGAAAGTGAGCAACAAACAAGCCATTTTAATATAGTAACGACCATCTTAAGTTTGAGTAAACAAGATACGAATTAGCTAACCGTATTTAATAATAGCCGAATCACTTACAGTTTTCTTGAATAGTACTGAAGAGGTGAGCTTGATTGAAAGTCGGTTTATTGGGTACTGTCAATCAGTAGAAGAAAAATAGAAAACAAAATTTAGAAGGTAGACGGGTATAAAAGATAGTATAGTAGTAGAGCTTACACTGAAGTCGATAGATAGCTTAAGTTACCATGTCTCAAGATATTATTACTCAAGTGCAGCAGCACGATGAGATGATGATGCCACAGGGAAATGAGGAGTTTGACGATTACAATACAGAGATCAAGATGAATATTAGAAACTCTTTATTCACTATAACAAGGGACGATTTGATGGCTTTACCTGAAAGTATATTATTATGCTTGTTTCCAAATGGAGTCTTTGTTGATATCAATGGTAATGTGATAACTAATCTTACCGAAGAAGACACTGTCTATGTCAATTTTTCACCTGAATGTTTCCAG
This sequence comes from Ogataea sonorensis, assembly GCA_037951595.1. NCBI lineage: Eukaryota > Fungi > Ascomycota > Pichiomycetes > Pichiales > Pichiaceae > Ogataea > Ogataea sonorensis. The sequence goes on from JBANDG010000007.1 coordinate 192,414, forward strand.
TATATTTGTAATGTGTTTGATGCGGCGGTTAAAGATTTACAAATAAGTGAACAAAATAACCCTCATGAACAGGTTTATGATATAAATGATCCTAATATACTTCAAGATAAACCTTCAATTATTGTGCTACGTGAAGATTTGGATTTCTATTGTATTCCACCAACACTGGGATTGAATATTGAGACAATGAGACATATAAAATACTTAGTTGGCGAAAAACTCGTCTCAGATACAAAAATATTTAATGGGTTAGGATACTCCCCTGACAAGAAATTGAAACCAGCAGAACAACATTTATTAGACATGCTATGTTCTTCAGGTTTTAGTGTGAACGGTGAATGGGGTCACAGATCTTTGGAACCTGATAAGACTGTTGTTTTTTCATTAGCGCTGGTTCGCTTGAATCAATCAACTACTTCTGGTTCTGATTCTACTGATGATGTTAACTCTTTGAAACCAGTCTCATCTATTACTTCAGGAACAACTACATCTACAACTACAACCACAGAAAAGAGAAAATCAAGACTGAGTACATTGGCCAGTGCCGTTTCAAGATCAAGCTCAAGACACAGAAAACAAGAAAAAAATCCAACAGCTACGAAATTGTTGTTATTTTGGAGGAAACCAGCTAGAAAATGTTGGTGGTCTGACTCTGAAGTTGAAGTGGATTTGACTGAGTTGGGATTAAAAGATAAAAATGGCAATTTGCTAACTGTGACTCCGATTAAAATTCACGTCAGAAGAGTTTGGACGTTAGAATTATCAGTTGTCGGCGTGCAATAACTGATGCTTTTTTTTACTTTACAAATGTTAACCTTTTTTCATTTTGAATAATTTTTATACAATGTATTCAGCATTTACTTTGGTTTGTTTGATTTGATTCTTATTAACACCCGATATCTCTAATCACGATGCCTAATTTATCATTAATTTATTATTAAAACTTGACTGTAAGAAGTGTTTTGAAGTAATATCCCCAAAAAAAAAGAAAAAAAGAAAAGATGCAGTATTGAACAAAAAAAAAAAAATAATTTAAAGTGACCCCAAAAGTCATTAAAAACTCTCTACTGTAAATTTAGTTTTGCCAAATCCATGTTATTCATAACTTCTCTAGGAGGCACAACTTGAGTCATTTTCTCTTCACCAACTCTTGAAGTCATTGGACCTATATGCGTGTTTCTTTGAGTAAAAAAGTACCAAATTGCTATCAGACTTGTTAGTACAATCATTGTAGCCAGTGCTAATGCACATCCAATACCAACAACTTGACCAGTGGTGAAGTATCTCAAGTCTGTTGATTCATTATTATCATCAGTGTCATTTCCACTACCACTATCTTGGCTTTCACCATTTGAGAAATCAGCTAAAAATGGCTGCTGTTTTGACGATTTCATAACCTGAGTGACAGAAGACTCAGAGTTTTCAGCGCTCGTAAAAACATATGGCACCCATTTGTTTCCATCAAATAGTGCCATAGGAACAGTGCCATACTCAGAAATTGATATCTCACCACTGACTAGCAATACCGATGAATTTGAAAAGTCTAGAGACGAGGAAGATGAGTTGACAAGCTGGAAGTTCTTAAAAGATGTGTTACCCATATTGAGGTCAGATGTATCAAAATCTTGATATTTGAAATCGTTAACATAACCTATAAATGAATCTCCTGATACAATGATTGTTTCATTCAAATTGACTGATGTAAGTTCAAAGTGATTTATAGCACCAGGAAACGAAACATTACTCAATTCTTCAGCATTGGTAATTGTATGATTTGCAGTATTGAGTAGCTTGAACTCATCTGATCCTCTTGCGATAAACAAAATTTCGTCTCTAGATATGTGCATAATCTGGGAAACCGAATCAATTGACGTTGTTGCTCTTTTAGTCAAAGAGTCATTTGAACTGTTTAACGGGTTGCTGATGATAACAGAAGAATTTGTTACTTCAAGCAAACATATATTATCACAATCATTTGATGTAAAGTTACCGTAATAATAGACTCCTTGTGAAGCAGGATCTGGTTCAAACGAACCAATAACTCCCGATGTTAACAAACCGGAAGGTATACCAGACACAAACTCGGCACTTGTCAGATTGAAAACTAACAAGTCATACTCAGTTGAATTTTGAAGTGTTGCTGAACCTTGAAATCCTATATACAATAAACTTTCGTATTCAAACAATACATTCACCTGAGAATCATCACCAAAGGACAAGTGTTCAATACCTCCGTTTGTTTTATTAATAGGATTGAAATATGCCAAATTTTTATAATTGTTGTCTTGCGCAACTGTTTCGAATTTACCACCAATGAAAATCATACTGTCGTTCACGTAAACGCTGGTCAAGACACTACTGTTACTATTCAGTTCGATACCTTCAACACCAGAGAGACTGTTGTTGATAAATGCAGTACTGTTAGTGGAGAAATCCATTTTCATGATTTTACCAAAGGCAAAAGTAGCGTCCTGAAATTGAATAGCTTGTGAAATGTTAAGATTCAAAGCACTGCTCGAATTCACCCATTCTTCTTGTGATTCATTAAAAAGTAGGCTTGTTTGATTGTCAGTAACGAATGCAACCATGTCAGAATTGTTGTAAGAAAATGATGAGATTGAAGTGATCAAGTGATCTTCTAAAGGCGCTATCTGTGATATTGAAGTTGATCCGTTGTTATAGATAGCCAAGTTGGTATTGATAGATGCATTATCATTATTAAAATCACTTAGAATAATCAACTGATCCTTGTTGTTTGAAAGATATAGTTCAGAAACAGGAGCACTAATGTTGGCTTGTAAGTCAGACTCATGTTTCAAATCAACAGAGTCTGCTGTTTCATTGTAACCACTTATTTCAACTCCTATTAAATTTGAACCAATATTAGAGTCAAAATCACCACCAATGAAGAGGGTAGAGTGATTCAATAGCAAAGCATTGATTGTAGCATTTTTTGACAAAAAAGTTGAACCAATCAAATTAAGTGAGGAATTTCCAACCGGATAATCTAAAGTTCCATTCTGGTAATACGTAAAGTTGTTCAACGAGTACTCAAATAATCCATTCAATGGTATTGTTCCATTAATTTGATTTTGGGTGTTATTGAAGATATCTAACTCTCCGAATTGAACGACAACGTTACTGGAAACAAACTCAATCTCGTTAGTGTCTGGGTAGGCTGCAGAATGGAATGTGATTGTTAAGTATGGTAGTGCCTCTGCTGAGTTGTTACTGAAGGGACTAGCATCCACCGAACCCGAGTATAAAACATCGTACTTCTCCAATTCGTTATTCTGATAGATCAAACTTGAAGCCATTTGAGTTCCATTAGAAGCATAGAAAGTTGCGTTCACTATACCCCTATTAGCACAGGAATTATCGTAAGAACAACCAGGAGTGTATATTAACAAACTGTACTCACCTGAAATATCGGCATTTACAGTATATCTGATACCTTGCTCATTTGAGACCAATCCATCTGAAGCGATAGTTGTTTTTAAATAGGCTTCAACTGGATCCAAGTACTGTTCCCAAGTGTCTGCATTAGTGTTGAAAAATGACGATTCGGCAATAGGACGATCGTTACCCCCATTTTCACAAGTAGGCTCATTGAATGTATTATTACCAAAAACTGTGATACCATGTTGTAGAAGCTCAAAACCTGTTAAAGTTGCTTGGTCACCGATAAAGTCAAGTATTTCAACGGTAATTGTGCTAACTGGAACAGTATTGACAAACTGGAATTCTTGATAATCCGATGTGAATCCAATGACGCCCGTTTTGTCTAAATTTGGTTTCATTATCGCAGTTGCATCGTTATACAGGAAGTTGGTGTGACTTGAATTGGACAATGACTGTTTTAAGATTTCATTTGAATATAATGGACACCATGCATCACAAAAAGATGTTTGCAAAGTTTGTGGATCTATATACGAAATGTTCATAATACCATTAGCTGGTTGTGTAACAATTCTGAAATAGTTAACACCATCATCATTGTAATTTTTAGAGTTGTAAAGTCTGAATTTTGAGGGTGTCCTGCTATTAGGTAAAGTTGCCGACCAAGAACCGAGTTGGCCTGGTACCAATGACCAGATTGAATTTTCATTATCTGGACATAATATACTGCTTGGGTTTGTTGATGGATCAGTGTTAACAGAGACTATATCAGCATGTTTTAAGCTTATTAACTGATCTGGATCAATAAGTGTTCTATTGTTTTGAGTCGTTGTGTTACTGTTGATTTGAGTGTCATTAGATTCAAAATTGAGCAAATCCGAGTAACCTATGGAATCAAATTGACCACCAAATAAAATTACTTGTTGTGATACCACATCACCTATCTTGATGATTGAATTCACAACAGAGTCTTGGTTGAATCCACCAAAAGGTAGTGTTTGTATGGAAGCATTTGTGTAGTTGTATGAAATCGCACCGTAAGTTGAATTGTAAGACAAATCACCACCAAAGTAGATTAACTGATTTTCTTCATCAGCGTACAACGTTTTCACAGAACCGCTCACTTCAGCATCCCAGTTGGGTATCGTTGTTAAATCAAGTGCTGTTATATTGAATATTAGAGGCTTACCTTCTTGAGTAAGTATTATAAAGGAATCGTTACTTATTCTTTCTAATTGTAATGGTGGCTCGTTATTTAGTAAAGAAGCTAGTTCTGGTTGGTATAGTGAGACAATTGTGTCGTTTGTACTAGACAAAGCATACAGCTGAGTTGTATCTGGGAATTGCGATATATTGTAGTTACTTACACTACTGTAGTTTGAAATTGCATCAAAACTACCAAATATGTATAGACTTTCGTCCAGCGTTGGTTGGTCAATCTGATTAGGTTCAAGGAGTGACTGGGAATGAGAAATAAGTGGGTATAAGCTGAGCTGCAACAACTTCCCTAATGTCGTCGGTATTTTCATAACTGATTATTTTATTATATGTTGAGTTGTGATCAGTGCTGAAAAAGAATTTGATCTTTAAGAAAAGCGGTTGTGCAATGTTGTTCTTTCTGCTGAACTTTTGTGTTTTATTTTTTTTCAATTGATTGCGTTATTGATTGAATACTACCCTAAATATTTATGTTTGAACATTCAAATCCAGTTCTGTTATTTTTCATTTTTGAGCAGCACTATACCAAGTACTTTGATATGTTCTGTTGATAATCACTGTTATCAAAAAGACCTGCCCTGAAGTTGATTATGTGTAATCTGCAGACATCTTACTTTTCTTTCTTTCTTTTTTTTATTTTTTCATTTTCAAAAAATTCCCAGATCTCTTGTGATTCTCAACTACAGAATAGGTAAAATGTAAACACAATAAAACAATAAACAATTCCCAAAAGGGAAACCTTATAAAAACTTGATCATGTGACTTTAATCATGCAAAAAAGCACACAGCCGAAAAACCAAAAAAGAGCGGAAATTACAAAAAGAACGGATTCCAAAAAGAGCGGAAAAAGAAAAAACATTTCAGCCTGGAGCCAAGGTTTTTGGAGTTTCAAGATCAAGATAAGTAGTATACTATAAAATAATTTTTATGTGATGTTTCATGATGTAAAGTGAGCTAAACTTACATCCAGCTTCAACGACATTTTGGATGGAAAGTGACTTCTCTGCTTATAAAAGCGGTGAAGTTTTGTAATCGAGGTAGAATTGAATAGAGTCAGACCCTTTGAGATACGGCAGACATCCACAATGCTGCTAATTTAAGACTAAGTCGCTGAGACATGTTACTCATGTCATCACTACAAGCATAATAAATCAAAAGACGCTGACGTCTTCCAGTGTGGTATCCTCTGATTATGGAAAAGTTGACGTACAAAGTAAAAATTACTAAATTGACAACTAACTTGACAGAAGATCAAGTGCGTAGAACTTGCACACCAACCCTATCGTATCCACCACAATTTATCGAGGCACATGAGATGTATAGTTTTATACGCCAATGAAGCGCTAACCAAATGTCAAGAAGCAACATTTAGCACGAAAGATGAAAGTATGCGTTCAAACTTTTCGACAGCCAAAAAAACGAAATAAAAAAAGAAAATGGAATACAACCATATGCCTCAATACGAAGGATCACTCATGTAAAACTTAAAAATTCTTGATATCAAACAAAAAACTTAAAATGTTACATCTACATGATTCATTACATTAGCCACGATAAGAATCACCACAGGTGATCATTTGTAGTCTGCAGAACTGAGAACCACATGGCTGAAAAATAAGAGACTTGGTCATGTGACCGAGAACAAAAAAAAGCCATCCACAATGTACTATTCATTTTCATGCTTTGTAAACGATTAGCCAGCTTATTTAACAGTCAGTAAGGAGGTTACTGGTAAATCTAACTTGGCATTACCACCACCACAGCCAGGCTAAGAGATTGGCACAAGAGATTTTCCAAGACTCTTGTATTCTCTTGTACTGTCTTATACTGTCTTGTACTGTCTTGTACTCTCTTGGTTGGGGCTCACATGAAATGCTTGATCTGCACCGGCAATAAAATCTGATTTACACTGTTGGTAAAGTCATCCTTATGAAGATGATTATCAGTAAGATTTTAATCACTTAGTTCTGGCTGTGGCAACTGTGGTAATTCTTACTTCTATGATTATTAAGAACAATTTGACCTTAAATTTTGCTATCACACATTACTTTACTACTTCTAATTTGCTATACAGCAGAGATGATGAGTACTACCAAGTGTAAGGCTACCACCATATGTCATATTTTCTTTTTTTTTAACAATTTGATCAAAGATAAGAAATGAAATCTTGTTTCTTTTGACCAGGTAAAATCAGAATATAAAATGGATTAAAGATTCCTCTTTTCAGTTCAAAAGTTTTCTATTTGTTTTTGTCTCTTTTGTCTACTTAATTAAGCATCAAATACTAGAGCATACGTTAAATATCCATTTCCAATATGAGTAGATTTTTTAAAAAGAAATCGTCCTCTGAACTTGAGAAAAATGACTCAAATGACGTTCAAAAGCTAATAAAAGATGAATCTTTTAGAACTGAGCCATTTATTGATTTAAATCTATATTTAACTCCTGAGGAGATTGAATACAGAAGAACTTCAAAGCTTTTCAAATTTAAAAAATTTTTGTGGGATGGTGCTGATAAGCATCCTTTGGAGCAAAAATTTTTAATCAAGTTAGATTTTTTCTTATTATCGTCTTCTATGTTGGGTTACTTTATTAAGAATTTAAACCAATCAAACGTTACTACAGCTTACGTTAATGGTATGAAAGAGTATTTTGAAATGAATAAAAACCAGTACAACTATATGATTACTTTATGGACGGTTGGTTACATTATTGGACAAATTCCATCAAACTTAATTTTGCACAGAATTAGTGCTAGATATTATTTGGGTGGTTTAGAGATGATTTGGGCTGTTTTAACTTTGTTGATGATTACCTGTAGTGGTGATAACATTAAAGGTATTTATGCAATTAGATTTTTTATTGGTTTAACCGAGTCTGGATATTTCCCAGGTTTAGAATATTTGGTTGGTTCTTGGTATAGTCCATCAGAATTGAGTAAAAGATCTTCTTATTTTGCAGTGTCTGGTACTGCTGCAGGTATGATTAGTGGTCCTTTACAAGAAGCTCTTTTGAAAAGATTTAAACATTCTAGTATGTTACCATTCAAATGGATGTTTGTGTTTGATGCTATCATTTCATTCCCAATTGGAATTTATACTCTGTTTGTTGATCCAAATACTCCATCAACAACAGATGCATTTTACTTCTCAAAGACCGATAAATTAGTGGCACTAGAAAGAAGAAGACTTGTGGGTGCTCAATTAAATACGAGAGAAAAGTATACTTGGGCCAAAATCAAATCCTTCCACAGTTGGCATTTATATGTTTTTCCTCTCTTGTTCTTATGTTACAATAATTCAGGAGCTGCAATTAGTCAACCAACTTTTACAACTTGGATGAAAACAGATTTAAAGTTACCATCAAGCGCTTATAATACATGGCCAACTGCCCTTAATGGTATTGGTATTTTCTTATGTTTAGTTTTGTGTTATTTGCATGATTTTATTGGTGGTAAACAAAATCACTGGTTTGTCTTGACAATGTTTGTTCCAATTGCCTTTGGTTGTATTTGTTTATCAATTTGGGATATTCCAAGAGGTTTACATTGGTTTTCTTATTTTGCAATTGGTGCTCCACTTGCTTGGGGTCAACCTCAAATTTTCTCTTGGGTCAACAGATTACTATACGCTAATGACATGAAAAGAAATTTCGTTGTGGTTTGTACAAATACATTAGCCTACGTCACAAATGCTTGGGTTCCAATCTTAGTTTGGAACAGTCAAGAGGCTCCAGTTTATCATATTGGTTTTACCTATACTGCATGTTTAGCATCTGTGGGTATTCTTTTTAGCTTTTTAGCTTATTACTTTCAATTAAGAGATGAAAAGAGGGCAAAAGAAGCTAAAGAACTCGAATTTGGTCATAGTAGTAGCGAGGAAAGAAGTACAGCTGACTCTGATTCAGTGGATGTTCAACGTGATATTACTTACATTGACGATAGCAAAAAAGTTGCCTATGCAGCATAAGTGGCTGACTCTTATGTTTGAGAAAAATACTTTATATTTGTCTTTTCATTTTAAAAAATTTTCAACTCTGTTTTGTTTTTATTCAATAGTTTTTTATATCTATACAAATTAATAAGAAGATTACCAACAAGCTGTGGTTACTTTATTTATTATGTTATTAAAATTGTACAGACTAAAGACTAGCCATTATTATCAGTAATAGCTAGTTTGAACAAATAAGTAAAAAGACGAGATACTATGAAAATAAAAGTGCACGATATGTTCAATCGAACATTTAGTGGCTAATGCACACATAGCTACAACATCTATCCAGATATGATTCGAAATGACACAACGATGGAACTTGAACCTGTAACTAAAGACTAGCTAACGTCAACGCGGCGTGCAATCTTGCAAAGTATTTTCAAACCTTCACAACCAATCGCTTTTTCTTTTTGTAACACACAAAAAAACAAAAAAACAAAAAAAAAAAAAAAAACGCCACTACTTGACAGAACTGTGTAAATGCGGCTCATATGAGGCTCAAAATTATACAACGCGGCTGATATGCAAGGGACAAAACGCGGCTCAATCTGACTCCGAGTCACGTGTGTTTCAACCACATTGGGAGCAAGCGTTGCTCTCTCTTATCAATAAGTTTACCATCACCATGAATGAGTATATTACACCAGGATTTAACTACATGACATTCTATACTCATTTGATCAATTTGTTCACGTGTAGCTTGACAACAAAAGAAGTCAATCATTTGGAAAAAGTTTCTTTCCCACCACCACCACCATTTGATGACTATGTCATGTGAATGAATGCCACCAACTCACAATAGTAAGCTTACTATACTATGTTTAGCACACTTTTATACACTTTTTTTGAGTTAATTAGACATTTATTGATTATTAATTAAGTTTGATTACCCACATAATGTGGGCACTTGAAACAATCAGCTTTAATAACAGCTTTGCAATTAGTAATCAAAGTGTTTTTGTGGAGTTTGTCTCATCTTTTTTACAGTTGATATGTATTAGAGCTAGTAACAATTTTTAAAAAAATACCAGTATAGTACGTACAAAACCATTCGATCTGAACTTACACTTGTTTTCTTTTTTCTTGCAGTATATATAGTTGCTTGTATTCCTAAGTAACTCTTTCTATTTGGCCAAGAATTTATCTTTAATCAACATTTCCATAATCAACTTTATTTAATACTAATAAAAATCATTTTAAACTGATAGACAACTAAATATAGTTTTAAAAAGTCTAACAAAAGAAAAAATGTCAGCTGCACAAACATCAACTATTCAACCAGCTTTATCTTTAAGAGGAGCAATTCCATTAGATCAAGAAATTGAAGCTATTGTCAAATCAACCGATGAAATTTCATTCAACAAAGGTTATGGTAGAGAACATTTTGGTCCTGATCCTGAAGGTTTAACTATCTTACCAGAACAAAGTAAGCAAAAATTAATTGACTCAGGTGTCGATCTTTCAAAAGGTTACCCAACTAGACCAAACAAAGCCAACATTCCTGTTTTTGTTGACGAAGCCTATGCAATTAGAGAAGAAGGACATGATTTTGTTGACAGAGGTAAATTTGCTGATCCTGAAAAGAAGGCATTATTTGGTGCTGCTAAAGAAGTCATTAACTTGACTAAACATATCGGTACTGAAATTGTTGGTTTACAATTGGAAGATTTGAATGACAAGCAAAAAGATGAATTAGCATTATTAATTGCTGAAAGAGTTGTTGTGTTTTTCAGAGATCAAAAATTATCTGTTAAGAAACAACAAGAATTAGGTTCTTACTGGGGTAAATTGGAAATTCACCCACAGTCTTATAACGTTCCAGGTTTCCCAGGTACTACTGTTATTTGGAATGATTACTATGCTTTAAAAGGTGGTAACAGAAGTTTTAAAAATGCAAATTTGGGTAATTGGGATGCTGTTAGACACAGAAACCTTGGTACTCAAACTTGGCACACTGATTTAGTTCATGAAAAGCAACCTGCAGGTTTGACTCACTTACATATTGACACTGTTCCACAAGTTGGTGGTGATACTATGTGGTCTTCAGGTTATGCTGCTTATGATAAATTATCAAAAGAATTTCAACAATTTTTAGATGGTAAAGAAGCTGTCTTTATCTCTGCTCACAAGTACTTGGACAGAAAAGATCCTTTAGCTGGTCCAAAAAGTGTTGAAAGAGTTCATCCTTTAGTTAGAACTCATCCTGTTACTGGTTGGAAATCTTTGTACGTTAACAGAGCTATGACCACCAAGATTTTAGGTGTTACCCCTGTTGAATCAGACATTATTTTGAACTATTTGTTTGATGTTTACGAAAAGAATGCCGATATTCAAGTTAGATTCAACTGGAAACCAACTAAAGAAGGTTATGGTACCTCTGCTATCTGGGATAACAGAGTTTCCCAACATAGAAATGTTGATGATCACGAAAGCAGTCAACCAAGACACGGTATTAGAGTTACCGCTTTAGCTGAAAAGCCATTCTTTGATCCAGAATCAAAATCTCAAAGAGAAGCTTTGGGACTTCCTACCGAGTAAAGAGTTTCAAAATTGATTTTTAAAACTTTTACTTTTTCTTTTCATTTTCTTTTTTGATTACTTGTGTCAGCAAAATTTTTATCTTTTTCCTTTTCATTATTACTAACTTTTATTGAATAAATAGCTGTTTACTGTGTAAGCTATAGCAATATACTCAAATGTAAATAATGAATGCATCGTAAAAAGTCGTTCCGGTTGTTTGATATTAAACAGTTTGACTCACCTAAACTTCAGTACCAGTATACTATAATACTCGGAAGATAAGTACTAAAATCTGTGTTTGTAGTTGTATAAAATCATTTTGAAAAAAAGATTTTCATCTTTGTATACATCAATTTTGCACAATCCTGAACACAGTTCAAATGATAACGACAATTAAATTCTTGCCGTAATGAAATACAAAATTTATGTTTAGGTTAAAGCTTACCTTTTCTTTCCAAGCCAAACTGATTGTTTTCATTGGCATAATTCATAATGAGACACAATACATCTGACTACTGATCACTTTGCAACTGAATCACCGACACACTCGGGATTACTCACTTGCTTGGTAGTTGTAAAATTCATCACCCCAAAAACAGAGAATACCTTTAAACGAATCATCCAAATATGCTTTTGTAACTCTTATTTTAGTATCTTTACCAAAGACATCGTCACTGATTTCTTTTAGTTGATCCAAATCGATATTTCTAGGCAAGAATAGAACAATCTTTGTAGTGATTAGTTTCATGGATTCGAGTATATCACGAAGACCAAAAGGTCCTAGCCAATCCAAATTGTAACTTTCCGAATGTATATACTCAGGACCTCCCCATGGCGGTGAAGAAAATATGATATCAATTCCTGGATTTAATTTCACTTTGCGAGACTCATCAATTTCAAATTCAGGTTCTTCAGAGTCTTTATAATCTTGTTTATTGGCTTCATACTCGTAAACCAAATTTTTAATTCCCATGTCTTGATCAGTATCTTGATCAGCTTCTGTGCGTGGAAATTTCAATAGTATTTCATTTATTAAATATTGCGTCTTGTTATATTCAGTGATATTTTCATCTTTGTATTTATCGTTGGAGTATCTCCAATCACAATTGTACAGTTCAATAGATTTACCAAATTTTAGCATTTTTTTGGTATTACAGTAAACTGAAATATTGTTATGAGTGCATTCTAAATTTGTCTTATTATAATCAATACCAACAGCACGATCAAATCTTTTAACAAACTGAATCAAATTACCACCAGCACCACAAAATAAATCAAGAATGTTTGTTGCTTCTGGATAACAATGACGTATAAATTTCGCTATATAAATTGCCAATTTTTCAGGCGTAACACTATACCACAATTCCTCTGTTAATTTAATACCTTGTTCATATTTAGTGAACAATCTGTATCTGTAAAAATAATATTTCAACAGCTTTCTCGGCATATCAGACTCACGTTGTAGTATTCTGTCTTTATCATTATTTTCATTCTCTGGGTAATTTTCAAAATTTGTAAACACTTTTTTTCGTCTTATAATTCCTTTACCATTATTTTCTTCTTTCAGTTTCTTGTAATTGTAATAAGATTTCACATGCACCGTTTTTTGAACAATTAGATTATTATCCGACATTGTGGGTGAGCTATTGTATGTGTTTCTATTCTTTTACTGTATTATTGTTTTGAGGTTAGTGTTCAATTCTTCCTAGAATTCAGCTTTATCACTACATAAATAGGATTGCCACTCGTTAAATGAGTTTTTTCCACTCTTTCGAATAGATTGGTTTAGTAACATGTCAAACAGCATTTCAATTTTATACAGAAATTCTTTCTCTGTTGATAATCAAAAATTTAGCCTTTAGAATGCACAGCCTTGATCAGTTCAATTTTTTTTTCTGTTTCTGGCTTCACGTGACCTTTAGTTTTTTTTAAATTTCTTACCGGTGCACGGGTGTGTAATATTTTTTTTGGATAAGCTTTCACGGGTGATTTTTGACATATTGAAATAAAGATGGTGATAAACTGATCAAGCTTTTATCATCTGGTAAGCAAATACACATAAACAATCACCGCTTTACATTTGAAAAGTTACACATAGCATGATAGTTTTATTTGTCTTTTAATGTTCTGTTGATAAAAGTGGACTTACAAACTTTTAATAACTCACCCTTATCGTAAATTGAGCGACAAGTAGCGTGCATGCTTATAAAAGAACTAATCAACTTAGGCAAGTGCGCTAATTGTTTACAAGGACCAAAGAGCAAATATAAGCTTGTTATCTAGGAACCTCCCTCCCACTTATCTCTCATTTATCTCACCCTTAACAAGATGAAACACAAAAAACACAAGTAGCCGAACTAAGAAAGAAGATCACCAACGATAGATATCGAAATGTTTATCAAAGCGTAGCATGTTATGTATAAGCAAGGCACAACAAACACTGCTATCAAGCTTATCCAACATGTGAAGATGACACCAGCCCATAAATAGCAAACACCCTTACAATTCTTCCATACAATTATATATTATTATGCTCTTTTAGTGTTCGGCACTTTTCAATTTGCAGTGGCAGTGCAATTTGCGGCACTAATCTATTGCCGTAACGGAAAAATTTTGTGGATCGCGCGCTGCCAAGAAATAATTTAAAGTGTATCTTTGTTCGGTTATTGGCATTGATTAGTTGTTCCTTGCCTAGTGTCTATAATTTGAACGTATTAGTAGTAATAGTAGTAGTAGCAGTAGTACAAGGACTACCACATCCAAAAGGTTCAGTGCCGTGTGTGAGTATGTAATGCTACCCTTACAAGTCCAACATTGTTCTTTTGGTTCACCGACAGGGCATTACCTGTGTTTCCACCGTCCAAGCCAGCCATTCAACGCTCACTACAGCCTTCGTATTTGACCCTTTATCTAACTTTTTTCACGTTCAACGGGTTGAGCTCATGTTGCCAACTACATGGACCAAATCTCAAAAAAAGAAAAAGACATGAAAATAAAAAAAAGAAAAGAAACTTGATTTGCGTCAGTGTGAAGCCAATTCTCTTGGCTATTACGTCGTTGTGTTCTCAACGTTTTCAGAAATCTCAAACTTATGTGAAGCTTATATTCACTGTACGATTTTCAACCAGCCTATACTTCCTGAAATGAACAACATTATTTTGTTGCAACTATTGCCGTTCTATCCTTGTTTCCGCCCACTTACCCTTTAATCGCCTAACCTACCCACCCTAGCACCCTGTTTGACTGACTCTCAGTAAATACAACAAACACAACAACAAGACAAAGTACCCTTGAACAATACGTTTCAACAACCATCGCCGTTCCTTGACATTATAACCCGTCGGTCTCACGCCAACTGCGCCTGAAAAAGAAAGAAAAATTAAACTGCATAAACAAGAGCCGCAGAATTTATGCGCAACAAAAGGGGTAGAAAAAACAGAAATAAACAAACATGCATAAAGCTTTTTTGTATGTAATAAAATTCACTTTACTTGGTTTCAACTCATAGCAGAATAAACAAATTTTGGAAGCAAGACAGGCATTTTGTAATTCACCAATTGGATTCTTTTGGAGAAAATTTAATTGTCATGTGAATGAATCAGCTTGCTTTTGCATCTTGATTGTTTCTGCTTCTTCTGTTTCAATCATCGGCAAACAAACATATCTAATCTATAGCTCTCGTACATATGGATAAGGTGTGTTTTATTGATCACCGGGTTTATCTTAAACGGTGCTTCTTTTTTTCTCTTGTTTTATTTGCTACTGATTTCCGTTATTTATTGTTGTAATTTTTTAAAGTTTCCTGAATTTGGTGAAAGTATTGAAAATTTCTTTTCTTTTTGTCATTCCTTTCCTTCCCTTTTTCTGTTCTCCACTCCCCATCTTTGTGATTCTTTTTTTATTTTTTTCTTTGTACCCTGTTGTGCAATTCTGTAGTATATATATATATATATATATAAATCTTGTTTGCACATTTTATTACACATTTTTATTTTCATAGTTTGATTTTTGACTTTTTTTTTGTTCTTGATTCTTTTTCTCAATTACTTTACTTAGTTACTCCTCTTTTAAATTACTGAACTACTTTTGAAAATGTTTTTCAAAAACGATTCATCATCTTCAGATGTTGAAAAAAGACCAGAGTTAACTTCAACAACTTCTGTTTTATCTATACACACTCATGAATATGCCCTTGATATCCAAAAATCCAATCCATACCCACACGCTTCTGAAGTTCCAATTGCTTCAAGTGAAGGACATCAATTGAGAAAAGACCTTGAACCTCGTCACATCACTATGATTGCCATTGGTGGTGCTTTAGGTACCGGTTTACTTATTGGTACAAGTTCAAGTTTGTCTACAAGTGGTCCAGCAGGTGTCTTGATTTCTTATTCTTTAGTTGGTTTTATTGTTTATCTTGTTATGTGTGCATTGGGTGAAATGGCTTCATTCATCCCATTACCTGAAGGTTTTGCAGGTTATGCTAAAAGATACTGTGACGAATCCTTAGGTTTCGCCGTTGGTATTTCCTATCTATGTAAATATTTAATTGTTACTCCAAATCAATTGGTTGCCGGTTCTTTAGTTATGCAATATTGGGTTTCAGCTGATAGAGTTAATCCAGGTGTTTGGATTGCAATTATCTTGGTTGTTGTTATATTTATCAATTATTTCGGTGTTAAGTTTTTCGGTGAATTTGAATTTTGGTTATCCTCTTTAAAAGTGTTGACAGTCTTGGGATTAATTATTCTTTTATTTGTTATTATGTTAGGTGGTGGTCCAACTCATGACAGAATCGGTTTCAGATTTTGGCATAATCCTGGTGCTTTTGCCGAATACAGTGATATCTCTCCACCATCAAAGGCTAAATTTGTCGCTTTTTGGTCTGTTATGGTTACAGCAGTTTTCGCTTATTTAGGTACCGAATTAGTTGGTATCACTTTTGGTGAAGCTAAAAATCCAAGAAATACTATTAAAAAAGCTATCAAATTGACTTTTTATCGTATTTTGATTTTTTACGTCTTGTCTGTGTTCTTATTAGGTTGTTGTGTTGCTTATAATGATCCAGCTTTATTAAGTGCTAAAAAAGCCAGCTCTTCTGCTGCTGCTTCCCCATTTGTTGTTGCCATTAACAATGCAGGAATTGGTGGTTTACCTCATGTTGTAAATGCATGTATTTTGATTTTCATCTTTTCTGCATCAAACTCAGATTTATACATTGCAACAAGAAATGTTTACGCTTTATCTGCAAATGGTATGTTCCCAAAATTCTTTTCAAGAACAAATAAGAATGGTGTTCCAATTTATGCTTTAGCTTTCAGTTCATTATTCTGTTTATTAGCATTCATGGTTTGCTCATCTTCATCAAAGAAAGTTTTCAACTATTTTGTTAACGTTGTTTCAATCTTTGGTTTATTAACTTGGATTGGTATCTTGGTCACTTATATCTCTTTTTACAGAGCTTGTAAAGCTCAAGGTTTGGACAGATACCAATTCACATACTATGCTCCATTCCAACCATATGGTTCCTATTTTGCATTGTTTATGTGTTGTTTGATTTCTTTAACTAAATCATTCAATGTCTTTTTAAACGGATTTGATTATCAAACATTCATCACTTCTTATATTGGTATCCCAGTTTTCGTCATTGCTTTAGTTGGTCACAAGATTATTACCAGATGTAAGAGTGTTAAACCAGAAGAAGCTGATCTACAAACTTACAAAGATATCATCGATGCTGAAGAAGAAGAATTCAACAGAATGGAAAATGAAAAGAAGATGGCCAGAAACGGCAAGAAGACACTAGGATGGTGGTATGATCATTCCATTGGTTACTTGTTCTAGAGCCCTAGTGATCAACGCCTTGAACCATTCTTATTTTTTATTTCTATTTATACATTATTATTTGTTGTTTTTGTTACCCATCTCGTTTTTCAATTCATCAACGGTTTACTTTTTTTTCATCCGCTTTGCTTACATGTTTTTTTAATAAATATTACTTTATCCTTTTAACTTTTCCCTAAATTTGAAAATTGCTTTCGTAAAAATGATAAAACAAATATACAAATACTCATGAATCCACCTAAACATGTTTTACCAACTGGTGAAACTCATGATCAAGTTATGTGCCCAGTCATGGCATGTCTGGAATGCAGACGGTGTTAAACCAAACTCCACTCTAAGCTCAAAAGCCAAAACATCAATCAAGTCTCTCTCATCCGACTTTCCAAACTCATGTTGTGACTGTTTTCCATCTTCAACCTCTCCTTCAATTATCTCGTCTTCGTCTTTGTAAAATTCAGTGTACAACTCAATCAGCACTTCTTTGAATCTAATGAGTTGTTCTTCATTAAACGCTTTTTCTTCTGAGCCTGATTTCACACCATAATCTCTTTCATTGATTTCAAAAATTTCTGAAAGTCTCTTATTTGTAAGCTTACTACCATTGGTAGTTTCGTTCTCTACCAATGTTTCTAAGACATGCTCTTTTGAGTTTAAAGGGAAGAATATCTTGTAAAAATTGTTCAAGTAGTTCGATGTTACTTCCTCATTCCATTTCACTAACTGATTGAAATGTGAATGTATCATTATTGTATTCAACGGGGCAATAAATTGAAAACTATCAAATTCACCTTTCAGTTGTAACTGCTGCATTTGCCAATAACAATCTTTCCAAGCCTGGTATTTGAAAGGCTTTTCATGGAAGTATATTTTCAACATGACTATTATTAACGCCAGTAACTTCAGTTCTGGATGCTGACATTCGTTGTGTTTATATGGAGAATGGTAGTATCTTAGATCAATAGACTTGAGCTTGATAAAGTTATCCACCATTAGTATAACTTCCAGAGGGACAATCAATCGCAAGGACACTTTGACTAGCAATGGGTAATAATTCAGCCTTTGGCTACCTATATCATCGTCAAGTTTTACCAACTCTATAAATCTCAATACGGAGTTGTGTAAGTACAACTCCGAAGGTGATTGAAAGTACCGCTCAAAACCTTCAATCTTGGAAGACATCTCCTTTGGTATTATCGTGTGTATATGCTTGTAAGGAATTCTTTCAGTCAGATATAGCTTTATTAAATCGGGTATGTATACTGTAACTCCCATCTTGATTAACGCAACTTGACAAATCACAAGCGAAGTTTCTCTTTTCAAATAGCGTTTTTCTTGATCATGACTAGTATAAATCTTATGCAACAGCTTCATCCAGTAAAATTTCACTATTTTCAAAAACCTTTTAGAGTCAATTTCCAGAATCGAAGCTACCGAGATGGCTATCTTTTTAACCAACAGCTGGAAGCATCTCAATAAAATTACCTTTGCTTCATCACCATACACTTTCTCATGTCTCTTGGCCTTTGCAAACTCTTTTTTCTTTTGAGAAAGTTTTAAACTCTGGGTCATCCCTGCAATATTATCAATTCTTCTTGACTGGACCAAAGTCCCCACTTCCTGCTCATCATCAATCTCCACATGACTGGTATTAACATGACCAAATTGACAGACCGGATGACCATTCAAGGTCTTCCAAAGCGTTGAAAAACAGTTATCAACACCACAAACGGGACCTTTTCTATACCCTCGTAAAGCTCTCGACATCCCAATACTAATATGCACTCGTTAGACTCCATTTCCAGAGTGAAAAACCTTGTAAACTTCCCTAATCAGCACTGAAACTATCTAAATCTAAGATAAACGACTTATAAAAGTGTAATTTTTCACTTCACTACTTTTAACTCCGGACACAACTCTACACCAGATTTAAGATGATTCAACATGTATCATTTAAAACTGAAACTGTGATTTATTTCATTTAAACTAAACCATATAATGAGCTGTTAAGTGATCTTACAAAGAAAACAATATATACAAATATAGTTAACAATATAAACAAACAGGAGAATTATTAATGATGAGAGCCCAGCTTATACGAACTTTTTCCACAACAAGACAAGTGCTCAAAGGGAATCCAAAGTTGCGTGAACTGATTGAGACAGTCAGAGAAGAGCATTGGAAAACGCAACCTCCACAACAAGCTGAAGTTGCCAAGTCCTTTGATGAGACGGAGAAACAATTGTACAAGTTTACGAAAAAGTACACTGAGGAACAGAAACTGAAAAGTATCAAACAGCAAGAGGAACAGACCAACAACAACTCATCAGCAGCCGGCGAAGAACCACCAATGAATCCACACAAGTACTTTTACAGAGTGTTGGCTATTCCTTTCTTGAAAGTGTCGGCTTTGAGTTTGGCCTCATACTACTCGTTGCTATATCTCTGGGAGTATTTGGAAGATTCAGAGACATCTGCCGGTACGGAAAATAAAGAGACAAAGTGATTGATAAGTTTGCATTATCGTCAGAGACAATAAACTAACTTGTACATAGGAGCATTCATAGTGGTGTCGAGGAAAGTTGCAATGTTTGACATACAATCGACGTTAGTCTTTACTCTTTACGCTTCGGTTTGTATTTCAGTAAGATACACTATATGATTTTCCAGATTCATAATATAAATATTCGTAACGGTTTTGTATTAAATTTTGAATCAAACACACTATTATTCACCAATAAATGTGTTTGATTATTTTTTTTTTTCTGATTTTGAAAATCCCAAAAAGATTTCCAAGTTTTCAGTCATGCTTTTTTAATTATTCATTCAAATTCTCAGAATTTAAACTTTAATTTCTTTAGCCAATCTTTCGGCAACGGCATCTAAAAATCCAGTTGTAGTAGCAAACTCTTTCTTGTTGATCAATAATGCTAAATCCTTAGTCATGATTCCGTCTTTAGAGACAGTATCCAAAACAGCTTTTTCCAAAGTGTTTGCAAAATCAACAACTTCTGGTGTACCATCCAATCTACCTCTTTGAGCAATACCTCTTGACCAAGCAAAAATTGATGCAATGGAGTTAGTTGAAGTTTCTTTACCTTGTTGATGTTGTCTGTAATGTCTAGTAACGGTACCATGAGCAGCTTCAGATTCAAAAGCTTTACCATCTGGAGTCATCAAGACAGAAGTCATTAAACCTAGAGAACCAAAACCTTGGGCAACGATATCTGATTGGACATCACCATCATAGTTCTTCAAAGCTAAGACAAATCCACCTTGTGATTTAATCATTTGAGCAACCATATCATCGATTAATCTATGTTCATACCATAAATTCTTAGCTTCGAATTGTGATTTGTAAGTGGATTCGTAAATTTCTTGGAAAATATCTTTGAATCTACCATCGTATTTTTTCAAAATTGTGTTTTTAGTTGACAAGTACAATGGTAATCCTCTATTCAAAGCCATCTTGAATGAAGAATGAGCAAAACCTCTGATTGATTCTTCGGTGTTATACATGGCCAAACCGACACCAGCTCCTTTATAATCAAACACTTTGAAGGTTTGTGGTTCTGAACCATCTGCTGGAGTATAAGTTAATTCTAATTTACCAGCACCAGGAATGACTAAATCGGTAGCTTTATATTGATCACCATGAGCATGTCTACCAATGACAATTGGTTTTTTCCAACCAGGAACCAATCTTGGGATCTCAATTGTGCCTGCTTCTTTGTTTTCACCACCAATAACAATTGGTTCTCTAAAGACTGTACCTCCCAAGATATTTCTAATTGTACCATTTGGAGAAACCCACATCTTCTTCAAGCCGAATTCTTTAACTCTAGCTTCATCTGGTGTAATAGTGGCACATTTGACACCAACACCATATTGTTTGATAGCATTGGCTGCATCAATGGTAATTTGATCGTTGGTGGCATCTCTGGAAGTGACACTTAAATCGTAGTATTTCAAATCGACATCTAAATAAGGAGTGATAAGTTTCTTCTTAATGATATCCCAGATGATTCTGGTCATTTCATCACCATCCAATTCAACAATTGGGTTTTGAACTTTGATTTTGTCCAATGAGACAAATGATTGTGAGAAAAATCTAGCATTGATTGATAATGGAGCAGCTAATTTTTTACCAAATCTAGCATTAACTGAAGCTAGATTAGTAGCTGGACGACGTAGCATTTTGGTGATTGACATGGTTAGGTGCCTTGAAGAATTAAACTGGAGTGGTTGATTACGATAAGTAGTCGATGATTGAGTAAATAAGCCCAAATTTAAAGTATATAATTTTGATATTTAGATGATAAAGTATAGATATATATAAACAATTTAGTGAAAAGTGACATTCAACTCTGTGGAAAGTAGACATGTATGATGATGAGTCAATGATGAATTCTCCAACCGCCTGCGATTCCCGGAGACCGGTGAAAAACCGGACGCACTTTCGCGCCTAATTGAGTAAGCGCCGGTATCGGCAACAGCGGTTGTTTTCGATCCGGTTTTACTTAAGTTTTACTGAAGTTTTACTGTTTAACTAACAAACTAGTCTGTGTTTCTATCTATTTGCTTTGGTACAAGGTGTCTTGTGTCTGCTCATCAGCCTGTCTATTTAGTATAGATGACAAAGCGAAACTCGGATTGCGTTGATCTTATTAGACACGTCAGCGTAGCGTAGCGTAATACCTTAGCACCTATAAATTGAATAGCAGGAGTAACCTCTGGTATTCATATACCAAATCAACCAGCTGTTGTGTCACAGGTACCTTTAGATCTGTGGTTCAGGGTGCAGTGGTTCAGCTTTGCCTGCCGATGTGCGTAAATCTTGCTCTAAGGCAACAGATGGAGAATCGGTTTGTGTTTTCAACGGGCCTAAGGACTTGAAGGACTTGAATTCAAAGGGCCCACGCCCACTAGGTTTGATATCCGTGGCAATCAAGGGTCTCGAAGTGAGCTTTAAGCCGCTATATGTGTTTCCGTTGGCGTTTGCGTTTGCGTTTGCGTTTGTATCAGATTTTGCAAGACTGATATTTTTCGTGTAAAGGCTCAAGTCATCCATTCCAGGTTCCCCTAACTCGTGCATCTTTGTATCTTGTTCATGAACATACTTGTCATCTTGTTCTGATAATCCATCATTTCGTATTAGTGGCGGAGACGAGAGGGTTTCGCTAGAGGTTGAATTCTCGTCATTCACCAACATCCTGTCAGGAGAATTTTCCCATCTAACTTTTTTCTTTGTGTAGATTGGGTTGGAAGCACTAGATTCGTATCCTGCTTTCAACGTCTTTGCTAGGATAGAGCTCTCCGAATTGGCTCTTTGTAAGCCTTTTAATTTGGTAGTGGATATTGAGAGTTTGCCTAGCTTCCTCGATACTGGCTTGCTCAACGGAGAAGAGCCCAGTATTTTACTTCTAATCTTGCCCGATGTTGAACTGTGAGGTTTCTTCTGATTGTCTTGGGTGTACGTGTGAGTATTTAAAGGTTTCAGAAATAATTCACCGGTATTGGCCTCTTCAACCGAATCAATAGGAAGAACACCATCTGTAGTATCTGGGGATGAGCGATTTGGCGATGAGGGGTATTCGTTGGATAATGACTCCAAAAAGGGGTTTGTGGGCAATACTATATTTGAATGTGATTCAGGACGGATAATCAAATTTAATCCGTTATCCATAAAATTTCTAAAATTCCGTTTGCAATCATCTATAATTTCCTTTGCCATGCTACATGAAGCATCTTCTTTATTCAACAAGGAAAGCAATGCTGAACATTCTGTCAAACTTTGATACATGACCGAAAAACAACAACCATCTTGTTGCTGCATCGATTGTGTTAGCATGTGCATGGATTCAGAGTAAATTGATGCATCTATCGAAAGGCTCAAATTGGAGAGACACTCTTGATATCCTTTTGTATCGTGATGTGACCAGGTATCTAATTCTTTCAACCTGTTCAATATGTTTTGTGATATACTATTCATGGTAAAATCCAAGTCTGTGGGTGTCGCATACACGTTGTTCAATTCTTGAATTTGGTACTGAATGGTTTCTGACATGTCGTGTGAAAGCTCGTACAACTCACCAATTTCAGAGACAGCTTGTTGTTGACTTATATTTTCAAAATAATTCAAAAGTTGGTTATTTTGAATGTTGAGCAAGTTTAGAAGGTTATATTTTGCCAAGATATATGCTTTGTTTGTGATACAATTTTTCTTCTTATAGATGGATTTCTTAATCTCTTGAATTGCACTAGTTAATTTTTCCTGACAATTGACTCTTTTTCTTTCGTATTGGCGACACTTTCTGTCAATAATTTCGTGTCTCTTTCTAGTCATTTCATCTAGTTCTCTTTTTTGTTGAGTGATAATTTTCAAATACGAACCAATATGCTGATTAAGACTATGTTCATTTCTGATTAATTTTGTCTTGATCTCTTTTGCACGATCAGCGTATTTCAAAGTATTCAAAGTTTCATCGTAATGTTGAGAAGATGGCGAAACGCAAACAATCATAAACGTTTTACAATTACCACCTAGTGAAAATTTCAACAATCTAGTCAATTTGGAGTCTCTGTAAGGAACATGATTTCTTCCTCTTGCAACACATAAGGCATTTATACAGTTTCCTAAAGCTAACAATGACTTATTAATATTAGCACCCTCGTGCAATCTTGCGCCAATATTCTTAGTAGCTGAAGCTCTTTCACTTCCAGCCAAATCTATAAAAGATAAAGTTGCCACTGTATGTTGTTCGTCAATGCCTGCAGTTTGTGGTTTTTTCAAAACGTTTATTTGCAAGACTGCATGAGAACGCGACGAGGTGAAATTAGCTTCCGTTGGAGAGACTGTTCTTTGTTTGTTACCCATAATGATCATATCCATGACTTGTTCTACTGATGTCGGATGGTATGTTGTCAAATTAGACACCACTATCCTTTTTTTAGCATCTTCACGCAAGACAAGTTTTTTACTATCAATGGAAGGATCTAGCAAGTCTCTAATAGTTTCATTGTAAATCTCTAAATAGCTCAATTCTAAATCAATCGAAAATTTATCGTTAATCTCTTGGATTTTAGTAAAAAGTTCTTGCATTGCGAGGAATATTATGCCTGGGTTCTCGGGTGTACCTGTGATGGTGTATGTTTTACCACAACCAGTGGCACCGTATGCGAAAATAGTAGCGTTGAACCCGTCTAAGATTGCGTCCAAAGACGGTCTCACCGTACAATCAAACACCTCTTGCTGGGTGCTATCCTCGTCAAACAGTCTATCAAACACAAACCGATGCTCACAGATCCTCGTACTATTATTACCGATCTTGAGATACTGATTGCTGCTGTTTCTCTTGTTGTTGTTATTGTTGTACCTTTCTGAAAACATATTATTCTGTTCAACTTCCACCAAGGGACTGGTATCTTTGGGATCAAAAATAAGCATTCTGTCATCTACTGGGTCGAGTATTTTCCTTATACCGCCATACCGTTGTGAAAGTCTAGAAGACAGGTGGGACTGTTCCCCAAGCTGGCTCTTTCGCTTGTCATGGTTACTAGTTTCAATAAGAAGACTTTTCTCTGCTTTTGTGAATGGTCGTATCCTTACAGCAACCGTGATTGACGATTCTCTAGACATGATGATGATGTTGTAAAGTAATGTATATTATCAAGTTTCAAGTCAATAACGCGATCAAACTGTGGGTCAGTCCTTTTGTTGTTGTTGTTGTAGTTGATGCTTTCGTTACTCCGAGCTGCTAATTTTGAATCGTGTGGGCTGATTGGAGCATAAAGTAGTAGTGGTTGATGTGGTTGATAATGCAGCTTTGTATGTCTTGGTAGTATTCAGCTATGTAACCCCAATCGACAATTCACACAAGTCTTTACAAGATCTGAAAACATGCACAGCTTTTTTTAAGCGCAGGGGCCCTTGTTTTTGTTTACCTTTTGTGACACTTTTTTTTCCACGCTAAAATTCACACCAGCCAAATTTTTGTGTGGTTAAAGTTTGCTACTGAAGAGAAAGAAGACTGATTTTGTGGGGGTGATTTATAGAGTAAATTTAGTAAATTTAAAGACACAAGTAGCATATAGCAGAATAAAACTTGTACACAATTAGATTGAGGTGTTACATGGTAGTGGTCAAATTGAAACGGTGTAAAATGTCACTTTTATATACGTTAAAAAAACCGTAAATTAGAGGTAAATCAGTAGACAAGAAGATAGAAATGAATAGGAGAGAAAACAAAAGATGAACAAAAAAAGAAAAAAAAGGAGACTAAACTTAAACATACACACTTATTCTTATTATACTTCATTGTAAAGGTGCATACAAGACTTGAGTGACATATTTTCTCTTGTATCTAACCACACTAGCAACGGCCAATGTATTATGTTTGATTGAGGTTGTTGCCAAGTGATTCAAGACAACGTGGTTTGGGATATTCAGAGCACCGGATGTGTTGTCTCTATCTGATTGACTGTGACTGTTAAGAATCACACTTTCTAAATGGGGTGGTAATTGAGGTGGAATCAACCACTGTTGGTTATGGTTCCCATGTCTTTGATTATTATCCAATGCAACATAGTATTCTTCCATGACTTTTGGGTCTGTAAAGATTGGTGGAATAGAGGTGATGTACTCATCAGGTTGATCTTTCAGTAGTTCTTCGTCATCATGGTATCTTGAGTAACCATTACCCATATCGTCATCATCTTTAGTGAGTCCCAGTTTTGAGTCCAAAGTTCTTAATGAGACTTTTGATCTTGAAGAATCCTGGGTTTGATTCAAGCTAGTGTAATCTTCATGTTCTGAAGGAATGACTTCTAAATAGTTGACAAAATGGCCCGCTGTGTCTGTTGCGGTAGGAATGAAATTGGAGAATCTAACTTCATTATCAACCACAAACTTGAATCTGTGAGTTCCAGGCGGCAAGGCAATTTGCACGCTAAATGACCCGTCTTTTGACGAAGGACCATTAAGTGCAATCATCTTTCTCCACCCAGTGAATGTACCCATGACAAACACTTTTGAACCGCCTTCTGTCCACTTGAACACAGTTGGAACCAACTGAGGCTGTTGTGGTTGTTGCTGTTGCTGTTGCTGTTGTTGTTGCTGCTGCTGTTGTTGTTGTTGATGGATCTGTTGCTGCTGCTGCTGCTGTTGTTGTTGTTGCTGTAGCTGCTGTTGTTGTTGTTGATCATATTGTGGCTGTGCTTCTTCGCCAATACCTGTCTCATTGTCTATTATCATTTCATCATCTTTTGAAGCATCATAACGAGCACCTTTGCTATCATCTGCTTCATCAGTCAAAATTAGCGTTGATTTTCTTCCAACTGGAAGCATTGAGCTTGATGAGCTAGAAGAAGAGTTTTCAATAAATTGAGATGTGCCGTCTCTATCATCATAATTCACATCACTAGGCTGTCTATGCAAATCAACCATTGAGACATCTTTAGAGTTATTATTACTATTACTATTGCTATTGCTGCTGTTGGTTGTGGAGTCATTATTATAGTTAGCCGAATCTAAAGATGGAACAGATGAAGCCATGGAGTCTGATTGCTGTATCTGATTACTGTTTTCCATCTTAGAGTTTGTGGAATTTGATAGATCTTGCTCAGGTTGGTAGTTGATGGTGGTGACTGAAGGGTGGAGTTGTCGTTTGTTGAAAAAATTGTGTGGGCGACTATGGTGGTTCTGGTTATGGTTCTGGCTCTGTCCAGCTTTACTATGACTGTTGGTACTATGATGCTCCTGGTGTCCTGAAGGAGTATTTCCCATGTATAAATATCGAGCAGTAAAAGTATTACCAGTGGCTTCTATTTATATCTTAACCACGTAGCGTATAAATTGGGGAATTTGTAAAAGGTCTATCTTTACTTTTTTTGTATTAAATTTTCTTTTTCAGCAATTTATGCAGTGTCTATTAATGATTAGAAGTAGTATCCCATGAGCTCATCACCCACTCACAAGACAAGATAACCATACTACTATTCAGCTGTACGTACTGCACACTAATCATTATCGGCCATATACACTCATTACACTCATTACACTCCAGCACACACCCTTTTGCTCTCTTTCTTTCTTTCTCTGAGCGAACAAACAAACGGGTGACAAGTAAAAAAGACTCAACTATTTAAGACACCTCTGCACGGACACATCACTTAATCTTTATAAATACATATTAGTTATTTAGTGCTAGAGTATCTGTGTTTTATAGTGTATATCTGTGGATATCATCTACATGTATTGGTTTCTGTATTTGTATGTGTGAAAATCTTTTGGTCTTTATTACTAGCCAAAACCACCACATCTCCGTGTGTTGTGCGGTTAAACTAAGAACACCTGTGATCAGATTAAAAGCATAACCTAACAGTTAAGCGCCAGACTTTAAATGCGACTCATCTCAACTGTCCCCTTGTGCCTTTGGGGGCACCCCGAGACACCGATATCAGGACAAACACATAACTAGTTGCAATCTAGTCATATACCAACAATAAGAAATGACACTACAGATGGGCTAACTCTCAATCTCAACTATCCAACTTACATTCTTATTCCAGTACACCACAAAACGTAAGTGTATCTATGCACAAATTGACGTTTGTAATTTGTATCATAGAGAGAAAGGAACAGATATTAACCAGCCACATCAACCAGCCACATAACTGATTTTTGAATTACACTTGCCACCACCGCCACCACCGCCACGCACGGCTTTTTTTCCACAGCCCCATTAAATTTTTTTCAACGGCTGTGCAATTTTTTTGTTTTTTAATCCGGTGGAAATTCTTGTGCTGGCTGACATGCATGCATGCATGATAGTATGTATTCCTTTCACCTTGTGGACTTTTGTCACTTATCGTGTGCTGTATGTATTACGAAGAAAACTGAAAGACACCAACTTTATTTCTTTTCAGCCGGTGCTTTAAATATCTATTATCTTCCCCTTTCACGTTCCTACTTCACCTCTCCATCTTTTTTTTTCTCCTCGTATCATCCAACTTTTCATTCCTTTCCAAAAAATGGCTATTACTCCTGAAGAGAAAATTAAATACGAGGCCTTTGAGCAGGCTAAAACCGCTATCTTGAACATACTAGCTTCAAACGACCAATATGTCAACCCGTTATTAGCCACACCTAAAGTACTAATTATTTGCGGTTCAGGACTAGGTGGGATCTCAGAAATCTTGACTCCAAATGAAACAGTCAAGATTCCATACTCTGACATTCCAGGTTTCAAGATCTCAACTGTTCCAGGCCACTCTGGATCATTGTTATTTGGATTCATAGGCTCAAATAGAGTCCCTGTCATGTGCATGGTGGGCAGACTCCATTTCTACGAAGGTTACTCGTTCGAAGAGACAACTTTCCCAATTAGAGTCGCTGCTAAGATGGGCGTGCAAAATTTGTTAGTTACAAACGCAGCAGGTGGTGTCAATCCAGCGTACAAACCAGGCGATTTGATGATTATTAACGACCATCTTAACATTCCAGGTGTCGCAGGTTACCATCCGCTAAGAGGTGGCAATTTGTCTGAATTCGGCCCAAGATTCTTGCCATTGTCAGATGCTTACGATTTCAATCTCAGATACAATTTCTACAAGATCGCTAAAGACGAGCTAAATTTGAAACGTAATATTCACGAAGGTGTTTACTGTTTTTTTGCAGGACCAACTTTTGAAAGTAGAGCCGAAGTCAGATTAATAAGAACAATAGGCGGTGATTCAGTTGGTATGAGTACCGTGCCTGAAGTTATCATTGCAAGACACTGCGGTATGAAAGTGTTGGGTTTAAGTTTGATCACAAATGCAGGTCTAGGTGAAGCACCAGCCAGCGCAATCGAACATTACAATAACAAAGACAAGCTAAATGAAACCAACACTACAACCAAGGACCAAACAGACGGTATGGCTAGCCATGACGAAGTGTTGGAAACCGCAGATGAAGCTGCTAACGATGTTAAAAAATTAGTTGAAGCTTTTGTTAACACTTTATAATTGTTTAATCTTTGCTTATAGAATTAGATGCAACTAAGTAGACAAAAAAAAAAAAGATTAAAAAAAAAAAAACAGTAGACACCACAAACAAATTAGAGTAAAAGATAAAGAACCAAAAACGGGTCCTATTCAATGGTGCTAGTTGCGCCGTTGTCCAACGGATACCTTACCAGCAGCCGCAGCTGCAGCTGCCGCGGAAGTTGCCGTGGAATTTGTCTTTGTTTTACCACGATAAAAGAACCCTTTATCAGGAGCTAAAGTGGTGGACTTGGACTTGTATTGTTGATCTGGTATTGTTGGAGATGAAAGTGGAGACGAATTGGAGGAGTACATAGCATGTACAGGGCTTGCTTGTGACAATGATATGCGCTGCTGTTGCTGCTGTTTTGACGATCCATTTGACGGTATTCTCTGTGAAAGTCTTGGTCCACGCTGCTGTGCTTGTGGTGTGGACGATGACGACAATGACGAAGAAGGGGCAGTCACTGATGATGGTGAACCGTTTGATGGGCTTGCAGATTGTTCTCTACTGTTTTTCAACAGTTCTTTTGCCTTTAACAAAGAGTCGATCCATGATATCGATGGGTTCACTTTAAATCCAACTCTAACATTTGAATTAATACCACCTTTCACTAAAGTCTTGTCGTTGTATGCACTTAAAAACAACAACTTGTTGACATTCATCAACTCTAAAATCAGGTACCCTTGTTTTAAATCCTCATCAAATTCGTAATCGTACATTGACACGTTTCTATTTGTTAATTTAACTTCGATAATTCTTGAGTAAAAATCTAATGCTTGTAATTGAGTTGATGACTGTGGATTATTCAATTTGAAATCCGCGTTAATCTCAAAAATCAATAATCTTGCCATTGACGTTATAATTAAAATACATGACTTTATATTTTTGTTTAAAGTTTGATAATTACTGTTTATTATTTTGTTCAAAACTGTATCATTCAAAGTTTGCTGTCCTTGTTGAGTTGATTGTTTTGCTTTATAAGTTAACTCTGATTTGAAAATATTATCCAGTTTCAAAATATATTCATTTGCAATTAATTTATTCAATATTGCTTTTGGTATTTGAGTATCCAGTAAAATAGGATTAATCACTTGTTGTTGCTGTTGTATTTGATATTGAGAATTGGTAATACTATTGGATGATCTCATTGTTCTATTATGTGAAAGTAAATTTCCAACAGCTCCAGCTGCACTAACAGCTTGTAAACTAGGTTGTGGTAACCCAAACATCTCGCTAATTGTTGGCGCTGCAGGAGATGATGGATTGGATGATTTTCTACTTGTATTTGATACACTTCTCTTTGCCATTTGTGGCTGTTGTGGTGAACTTTCAGCACTTTGCACTGTTTGAGATTGCAATGGTGAAATAGTCTTGGATACACCATTACTTGATTTACCATTCACCCCGTTGTTTAAAGTTTCAAAACTTAAAGATGTAGACGGTGCATTACCATTGAGGTTCATTGAAGAGGCCATCTTGTTCACAATCACAGACTCAGCAGAACTTCTATTACTCAGTAGTGCAAGTGAAACTGGCGAGTCTGTACTTTTATGCGTAAATTTGGCGGGCGATGATTCAAGTCTTAAATCATTTGTATCGACATCGTCAGTCACTGATTGTAAACTATTTCTTCTTTGAAGTATTTCTTGTTTGTTGACTAAAAGTGGTTCTTGTGACTCACTAATCTGTTTTTTGGCATGGAGCTGTTGTACAGGTTTCTGATCTCTAAACACATTGCTATCTGAACCGTTTTTCGTTATTATAGGGGACTGTAAACTTGGCACTTTAGTTGATGATGTTGATGCTGATAATGACGATAGTTTAGCTGCATCTCTCGCAGCAGACGAATTTCTCTGATTCTTAATTGCTTCATCTTTAATTTCTTTATTTTTCATAGTCAATCTATTTGACAACACTTTATTCATCAACTGTGGGTTATTTTGAGCTTGCAAAATTTGTCTTTTCAAAACCGATTGAGGCATAGAAGACATTTTACTTGTCATTTTCTCACCTTGTTGAACATAATACTGACTAGCAGTAGAAACTTCAGAAGAACCATTTTTAAAAGTACTCGTTGAACGTTGCATTGGTGATTTTCTTGATTGAATCAAATTATACAACACTGGATTATAAGCTTCTAATTTTGGAACTTTTCTTTTCCAAATAAAATCTTTATTATTCCAATCAACATCACTAAACCAATCTTGATTTTTCAATTCTTGTATAGTGAGTCTCTTTTCCGGTTTTATCACTAATAATTTCTCAACAATCGATTTAATCTCCAAGGGAATAAAATAATCTTTAGGAAACGCATAATCCAAAGAAATGATTTTTTCAAATGTCAAATACTCAGTATGTCCTTTAAAAGGTGGTTTGCCAACTATCAATTGGTACAAGATACAACCTATTGCCCATAAATCGCACTCAAATCCACATATATTGTATTTTAATAATTCAGGTGAAACGTATTCGGCAGTTCCTACAAATGAGCCTGCTCTCGGTGTTGAACTGTTTGAGTAACCATTTGAACTTTCACTCGTAGTGGAAGGTACACTACCATTGGAATTCTCAGATACTAGCTGTGGTGGTTTTGCAAAAGAAGAGTCTTGCTCTGTAGTTGATAAAATCTTTGCTGCACCGAAATCTGTCACCATTAACTTCCATTCATGATTCAATAGTACATTTTCAGGTTTCAGATCCCGATGTATGATACCTTTTGAATGTATGAAATCCACCGTATCTATCAATTGGATCATGTAGTATTTAGTCAAACTTTCACTGAAAGAGCCCAATTTTCTTATCAATGAGAGTAGCTCTCCATTTTTGGCATAGTCAATTACAAAGTACAAAGACTTGTCATCTTGGAAAGTATAATACAACGTGACTATACCTGTATGTTTACCCAAAATGTTCAAAGTATCTTTCTCTATATTGACATATTTTCTCTTGTTTTCTCTTTGAATATGAGATTTGGAAAGTATCTTGATTGCATATGTTCTATGATTATGTATAGAGACACCTCTAAACACTTTTGAGTACGAGCCTTCACCTATACATTCTGCAAACTGGAAATCAACAACTGATTTTTTTCTGCTCATTGTTATCTGAATATGTGTGATTTTTTTTTTTATGTTTTTTAAAATTTGAGTTTTATAATTTTATTTTGAAGTATGCTATAAAAACACGCCATATAAATGTAAAATTATCAAATGGTATCTCTAAATCCAACGGGTTGACAAATCTTAAAGAGGTGGGAATAAAGCGTAATGCTTGAAATATTAACACAAGAGAATAGATATTTAAGGGAATAAAATGAAAACCTATCAGTCACTGATACCAACTAACTAAACTATCCGGTAATTTTTGGTCAGTTGTATATGTGTGGGTGCGTTTAGGCAATTTTGAACCTAATTGATGCTCAAAATGGAAAAATTTCATACTCCAACATCTCAAAAAACCGTTACCCATATCAAGTCACTCCATTACAAAACAACCTAAAATTGAACCTGTGTCTTTTTCGAGTCTCAATTTCCTTAATTGTTCCTGAACACGTTTTTATTCTGACAGATGACGAAATACGCAAATGGCACCCCAATGGACATTTCGAGCTTTTTAAACGGTGATTAATGGGTTTTAAAGGTTGGTGTCTCTACGAAAACTTTGGGCTACCTACATACACTATCTCTATTAAAATTGCAAAAAACTTACAACTCTTGGATTATTTACATGTCTTTTGCGATTATAAGCCGCCTAGTAATCTGGTAACTTCGTCTAAACCGTCAACTTTCACAGACTCTATTTTAGAAGCAACGTTTTCAACAAGGTCATCAATATCGATCAACTCACCATCATCACCTTCGTTACCGGTACCTAATAACTTGACTCTGACTTTACCTTGAGGGTATTCTTCTTTACCCAAGATAACTGCAATTGGACATCCTGATTTTTCAGCAGCTTCAAATTGTTTTCTTGGATTCACTTTAGCTTTATACAAGTATTCACATTCAATACCTGCTTTCCATAATTTAGAAGCAATTGCCATTCTTTCAGGCAAGAATCCTGTCCAACCTTCACCACCTCCAAAGGCCATAATATAAACTTGAGTGGAAGTTGGTCTAATTTTGTCAACTAATTCAGTTCTTTGCTTGATTAAAGAGAATAATCTTTCGACACCAAATGAGACACCAACACATGGAATTGAAGGAGCTTTTTTACCTTTAGAATTGGATCCCAAGAACATTCCAACTAATTTATCATATCTACCACCAGCGGCAATCGAACCAACACCAACGTATTCAGAAGCGTCTTCTTCAGACGAAGTAGCTTTTTTCTTTTTTTCCATAGCATCTTTTGGTGGTGCTGATTGAGCAGTGACAGCTTCATAAATAACACCAGTATAGTAATCCAAACCTCTTGCTAAAGACATGTCAAATGAGATGTAATTATCAACTTGGAAAGCTTCCAAGTAATCAGCCATCAATGTAATTTCTTCAATACCTGTTTTTGCAGATTCATTAGCCATTAACTCTTCACTCGAGCTTAAAATTGCCAACACTTCTCTGATTGAACCATTCAATTTGACGTATTCTCCGATTTTATCAGCAACATGTTCAGGTTGGTTTTTTTCTTCACACATTTCCTTTTTAACAACTTCCCATGGAGATTTATCTAATTTATCAACAGCAGATGAGATTTTTCTAACATCTTCTTCTTTAACACCACAAACTTCGAAAATACCGTCCAAGATCTTTCTGTGATTCAACTTGATCTTGAAATCTTTGATACCCAATCCAGTTAAACCAGAAACCAAAATGTTCATTATTTCTGCGTCAGGAACCATCAAATCGTAATTACCAGCAATATCAAAATCACATTGATAAAACTCTCTCATTCTACCTTTAGTCATGGCAGGTTGATCTCTTCTGTAAACTTTAGCAATGTGGTATCTTTTGATGGACGAGATACCGTTCATAGCGACATATCTAGCAAATGGAACGGTTAAATCGTATCTTAATGAAGTAATTTCACCACCTTGATCTTCTAAATTGTAAATTAATTTAGAGTCTTCACCGTATTTACCAGCCAAGATTTCTCTCAATTCGAAAACTGGTGTATCAATAGTGACACCACCGTGAGATTTGAACAATTTGGTTAATTTACTGAAAATGGCTTCTCTGATCACCATATCTTTATCAGCCCAATCTTTCGTTCCCTTTGGGACTTTTAAAGTAAATGATTGTGCTTCTTTTTTACTTTTTTTGGTGCTGGTGGAAGCTTTAGCTGTGGCATCGGCAACAGCAGCAGCAGCAGGTTGCTGTGCTTGCTGTGCTTGCTGTGGTTGTTGTGGTTCTGTAGACATTTGACTAGTATCTGGAATAAAAGACGATGAGGATTGAAATAGTACAGATGGACTATTACAGTGGAATGATCTAGGTGAGTTTATTAAAAGGCTCTTACGTCTTGACAATGTTTTAATACACTTGGTAAGAAGCATAAAAAATTGATATCCAATAATCTATTGTTACGATTCCATTAATAAATCTGTGTTTATCAACATACAACATAATTCGATGCAACACAAATCGCTTGTGTCTTCTTTCACTATCAATTAATTGAGATGGAAAATTGGCTGAATTTCTCAGCGCAAAAGAGAGAAAAAAAAAATTTAAAAGAAAATTTTTGAAAAAACTAAAGACAGTGCAGAGATGTGAGGATAGAAGAATGTTCACTAACATTCAACACTAATACAAATACGCTATTGTATTATCAATTGGGATTCATTTAACAAACTGCTGTAGTTATACGATATACAATACAATAAATGTTATAAATCTACACTAAAATCACATTCGGTTATCATTGGCGACACTTATTTAAACTTTTCAAGAACGTAATCTTCACCGTTTTGCTCGTACTCGTCCTTTCCAACAAACAGATTCTCAATGTCGCCAATTGACAAGGAGGTTAGGATATTAGCGCCGACCCAAGCATCAAATTGTCTTTCGTTTATGTCTGGTGAGATGAATGTCTTGACCGAGTAATCAGGGATCAATCTGCCTAGATCCTGGATCACTCTGTGCTCGAGATTAGGTATACAACTTAGCGATCCTTCAAAGACAATGTTGCTCAACAACGAGACGTACAAGTTGGTTGTACCTTCCAAGGCCTTCATCGAGGTTAAAATCAATGAGCTGAGTCCCTCAGCGTCTTCTGGGATAACAGGCGGGCTGTTATTATTATTACTACTGTTATTGTTAGTGATGCTTGCTGGCAATGGGTAAGCAGAAGGTCTGAACAAAGGTTCAACGAGTTTGTATTGTTGTATGCCGATATTCTTGATCAATTTCCCATTTGGCAATTCAAAATCTTTCACGTTTTCCTGTTGAGATTGTGGATCGCTATATTGATGTTGGGCGTATGTAGATTGAGGCAGTTCGAGTTGGTCAGCTTGCACTGGATTCAAAGACGCTTGTAAGATACATTCTTGAAACTCTTTTAAAGTCTTTGAACTTTGATAGATCTTGAATGATTCTTTCATTTTGGATCTGTCACCTTTTTGCACTAGTTTTGGTAAAAACAAGTCATCGCTGGAAACTTCGTCTGGGAACTGCTTCTTGATGTAGTCCATTATAAACAGATTCAAGAAATTACCACCGTATTTACTGGAAACAATACCCTTGGACAACACTTTACCGTTGTTAATTGGAGTAACACTGATCAAATCGTCATCAATGTTGACAATGACTGAAGATGACGGTTTGGAAACTGCAAGCGATAAACATAGCTGTCTTTTCAAGATGGAAAATGCTGGCACATGTAATTCATTGAACGCAATTTGACAAGCTTTTAATTTGTTCTTTTTACCGTTCCACGAGTTTTCAGTTACAATCAATGGCAGCTCATCCGGGTTAACATTCAATTTCTTATAAATATACTTCCACAATTCACTAACCGCTTCCCAATTGAAAACATCTGTTCCTTGAAACATGACAAAGATCTCGTTTTCCGGATACTCGTCCAACTCATCGCCAAAGATGTACTCACCAGAATGCGTAGACTTTCTCGAGTAGACCGATGGTATTGACAATGTTGGCGTGTCAAAAGTTGATAATCCGGCTCTCGTATAAGAAGCGTTTGAGTCAATAATCACTGTAGGATACTCCATTATGTTATCTGTATTGCGTTGTTTCTGTCAGACACCCTTCTTTCTACTGATTATCAGTAAGTGACTATGCTAATGGAACTAGGATAAAGCAACTATCATCCATTAAAACACCTCTTTAACAACACCAAATAAAATCTTGTTGTCGTTTTAGCGTTTGTTTGAAATTGCACTCTTTTTCTCCTTCAGCCATTTTCGCTCTCACTTTTTCTCATATGCGCACACAAAAGAGACGATTAAAAATTGGTTTTACTCTATGGGCGGTTCATATATATGTATATATATCTGGAGTTGATAATATTTATAGTAGATTACTGTATTGTCTGCTCTTATCTAGTGATAGCCATGTCTGAAGCGACAAAGAAGCAAGAGTACGAAAAGCTGAAAAAAAAACTTAAAGAGACTCTTTCAAAGAAAAAAGAGCTGGAGAAAAGTATCACCAAGCTGGAAGAAGACATCTTCAACAAAGAGACAAAGTATCTCTCAGATGGTATGAGCCATGGTAATATTATTAAAGGGTTTGAGAACTTTACGAAACATGTATCCTCGACGTCGTCGACAAGATTGAAAAAGATCCAGTTCACTGACGAAGACAGAATATTCTCGTTAAGTTCGGCAACTTATGTTCGTCATTTGAAGAAGCTCAACAGCGGACAGGCGTCCTCAGAGTTGAACTCCTCGGTCACATTCTTGGATGACGATATGGACGATGTGCAAGACACAGACGTCAATCTCACACCGAGAAAGAAAAAATGAGCAGACAGTGTGTGTTTTGGTATGATTGGTATAAAAGTGGTACGGACTACTAAAAGGCCAAGCAGATAGTCAGTAATGTCATGTTGAAATCTAGTATTTGCTCAAAACAGAAACTGGAAAATGAAATGACTGTCTATTCAACGAAAGAGCTATGTCCTATCTTTCCTGACTTTCGACTTTCGACTCTCGGTTTTCTTTTCTTTTCTTTTCTTGTTGTTTCCTGGCAAGCAACAGTCCAACGCTTTTCTTATGTATAATAGTTATTTATGTGTTTAATTTAATGTGCTTTCTAACCGTGTTAATCGACCAATTCACCAGTAAACTCAACCGTTTAGAATCACTTACATTTGATCAAGTACACGTGACTATCAGCACGTGCCACTTTTTTTTTTTAAATATTTTTATTTCCATTTTTTTTTCACCTTTTTTCATTTTATTTTATTTCACTTCCTTGTTCTAACTTATATCACACTACTTTAAACTCTTTATTGTAGCAGAATATTAGTTGATTAACAGTTTGTGAAACTACATAATTTTACTAGATCAAGATGAGACTCACAGCTGAAGAAATTGAACGATTACAATCGAATACGAGCAACATTAGAAACATTTGCATATTGGCACATGTGGATCATGGTAAGACTTCGTTGTCTGATTCTTTACTAGCTTCTAATGGTATCATTTCACAAAGAATGGCTGGTAAAGTCAGGTACTTGGACTCGCGTCCAGATGAGCAGCTAAGAGGTATCACTATGGAGTCTTCAGCAATCTCTTTGTACTTCAAAACAGTCAAGCGTGCGAATCCTGTGAATGATGAAACAACAACAACAGAAGAGGCCAACAAGCCAGTTATAAACGAGTACTTGATCAATTTGATTGATTCTCCAGGTCATATTGATTTTTCTTCTGAAGTGAGTACCGCTTCGAGACTCTGTGATGGTGCTGTTGTGCTAGTCGATGTTGTGGAAGGTGTTTGCTCACAAACCATTACTGTCCTAAGACAAGCTTGGGTGGATAAATTGAAACCGGTCTTGGTTTTGAACAAGATTGACAGATTGATAACCGAGTTGCAAATGACCTCGCTAGAGGCTTATCTTCATTTAAACAAAGTTGTTGAACAGGTAAAC
Source organism: Ogataea sonorensis (assembly GCA_037951595.1). NCBI lineage: Eukaryota > Fungi > Ascomycota > Pichiomycetes > Pichiales > Pichiaceae > Ogataea > Ogataea sonorensis. The sequence continues at coordinate 230,457 of JBANDG010000007.1, forward strand.
TCTGTGATTGGTTCTTTCTTTGCAGGTGAGAGAATGCAGGATGATATGTTATGGAGAGAAAGACAAGAAAATGGTTCACTTGAAGAATATATCGAAAAAGATGATAAAGATATTTATTTCTCACCTGAAAAGAATAACGTTATATTTGCATCTGCCATAGATGGTTGGGGATTTAACATTGCTCAATTTGCTGTAATTTACGAAAAAAAACTAGGTGTCAAAAGAGAAGTTTTACAAAAATGTCTATGGGGAGATTTTTATTTTGATCCAAAGACCAAGAAAGTTATCACTTCAAAGTTGTTGAAGGGAAGAAATTTGAAACCATTGTTTGTCACTTTCGTATTGGATAGTATTTGGCACATTTATGATTCTTGTTTGATTAATAGAGATCAAGAAAAATTAGAGAAAATCGTTAAATCATTAGGCATCAAAATCTTACCAAGAGATTTGAGATCGAAAGATACAAAACAACTTGTTAATTCCATTTTCACTCAATGGTTACCTGTGTCAAATGCCGTTTTGTTAACCGTCATTGATAAATTGCCATCACCTTTTGAATCACAAAAGGAAAGAATCCCACATATTTTGGAGTCAGTTCCGAGCTCAGATGCAATTGATCCAATATTGAGAAAAGACATGATTGATTGTAATCCTAATGGATTGTTCACTTGTTATGTCTCGAAAATGGTGTCTGTGCCAGAAGACGAGTTACCACAGAATCAAAGACAAGCAATGACTCAAGATGAGATGTTTGAGAGAGGTAGAATTGCTAGAGCTGCAGCTGCAAAAGCTGCAGAATCTGCTTTGAAATTAGAAGAGAAGAAGAAACAACAAAAAACAAGTATCAGTGATGACAATGATGAAAACAGCGAAATCGTGGAACATGTTGAAGACGAATATGCCATTGCTACATCTTCAGCTCCAGACGAACTAGAATGGGAATTTGAAGAGGAAGAAGATGATGAAGACGATAACTTGATTGAAATTAAAAATGAGGTCTTGATTGGGTTTTCAAGAGTTTATAGTGGTACTATTGAAGTCGGCCAAGAATTAACAGTCTTGGAACCAAAATTTGACCCTCTATTTCCAACAAAACATACATCCACAATAACCGTCTCCGGATTGTACTTGTTGATGGGTAGAGACTTGATTGCGTTACAAAAAGTTCCAGCAGGTAATATTGTAGGAATTGTTGGATTAGGAGGCAAAGTTTTGAAAAGTGGTACTTTAATATCACCTGGAACTATTGGTGCCAACTTGGCAGGTGTTAACTTGAATGCACCACCGATTGTGAAAGTTGCACTAGAACCTGTTAATCCAACCCACATGGATAGATTGATAAGAGGTTTAGAATTGCTAAACCAGGCTGATCCTTGTGTTCAAACTTTTGTTCAAGATACAGGAGAGCATATTTTGGCTACTGCCGGTGAGCTACATTTGGAAAGATGTTTAAAGGATCTCAGAGAAAGATTTGCAGGTATTGAGATTACAGCATCCAAACCTGATATTCCATTTAGAGAAACCATTGTTGCAAATAATGATATGAATGCTGCTAAGAATCCTGAATTGGGAAGAGGATGTTTCCAACTAACACTTGATAAATATACATTAACACTGGAAACAAGACCTTTGAACCAAGAAACTACACAATTCTTGATTGATAGTCATTCCACAATTTCTGGTATTGTCAAACATGGGCCATCTGCTAATCAACCAGATGCCGAAACTGATGCTTTGGATGAAGCAGAAACCGAAGCCGAAGATGATGTTGCTGCAAATATTTCAAATGTGGCATTGTCTGTAGAACAGTTCAAAGAAAAACTCAATACTGTTTTATCTTCAAACAATAATTTGAAAATCAAGGAAAATATCAATTGGACAGATCTGGTTGACAGAGTTGCTGCTTTTGGTCCTAGAAGAGTGGGTCCAAACATTTTATTTGACTCAGCTGAAACGAGAAACATCAAGAGACTGTTTGATACCCAAAGCAGTGAGAAAAGATTTGAATTTGAGGATAGTATATTGCAAGGTTTCCAACAAGCTTGTTTTGAAGGTCCACTTGCCTCAGAGCCAACACAATCACTAGCTGTATTTGTGAAATCAATCGACTTGAACAATGACTCGGAAACTGTTTCAAATATCCCTAATGTGTCTGGTAGATTTATCTCAACTACAAAAGATTTAATTCACAAGGGATTTTTAGACTGGTCACCAAGACTGATGCTTGCAATGTACTCATGTGACATCCAAGCTTCAGCTGAAGTGCTAGGTAAAGTTTACGCTGTTGTCCAAAGAAGAAGAGGTGCAGTGGTCAACGAAGAGATGAAAGAAGGTACTCCATTTTTCACTGTTAGTGCCAAGATTCCAGTGGTGGAAGCTTTTGGATTCAGTGAAGAAATTCGTAAAAAGACTTCAGGAGCAGCATCACCGCAATTGGTCTTTACCGGATTCGAAATCGTTGATGAAGATCCTTTCTGGGTTCCAACTACCGAAGAAGAGCTAGAAGAGCTAGGTGAGGTGGCAGATAAAGAGAACATTGCCAGAAAGTACATGAACAGCATCAGAAAGAAGAAAGGTTTGTTTGTGGATGAAAAAGTGATTCAAAATGCAGAGAAACAGAGAACTCTAAAGAAAGATTGAGATTTGAGATGTTAAGCGGGCTGTGTAATTTTATGTATAACGTAATAGAATTTAAGCGGAAAATTAAGCAAAAACGAGAATTTTGGTAGAACCGAAATTTGTATTTGTATTTGTGTGTGTATAATTAATACTACTTATTGCTAGCGTTTATAATTACATGTAGAGAGTCTTTGTTAACATACAGTGTAGAACTATAAAAAATACACAAACATACACACTCACACACAGAATGGGTTTATTTTCGTCTGCAAAAGAGCAAACTGGGAATCCAGAGCCACCTAATAGATCCAAGCGTGAAAAATGCTGGCAAGCAAGAGACAATTTTTTTAGCTGTTTAGACAAGATTGAAGTTGTTAATCCACTTGATCCAAAACATAAAAAAGCTATTGATTCTAACTGTCACAAGGAAGATTTGCAATTTGAGAAAGATTGTATCGCTTCTTGGGTCAAATATTTCAAAGAAAAGCGTCCATTTGATATCAAAAAGGAGAGAATGTTGAAAGAAGCTGCTGAACAACAAGCTGAAATCATTCAGCTAGGAGGAGCTTCTCCAAATGCATTTGCTAACAAGAAATAGTGGTGGTTTTGACTTGTTGAAGTTTCGACTTTTTGACTTACCAACTTTCGACTATTTTTCCCCAACTTGTATATAGTGTCAAAAGGTTCCGTGTATTTCTTTCTCTTAGCTTTTGTATTTAATTTATTTATTAAGAGTTATTATGTTCGAGTAACAAGGCACCACGATAATCTTTATATTAACTATAGTGTAATTTTCTACAAACGTCTATCACGTATACATGGACCATAAATTTTGCGTCAAAAAAAAATAAGCTGTATTTATAAGTTTACATAAAGATATCTAACCCTATACATATCGAACTAACGTTGATATTCAACATCGTTTCCAGTTTCGTCTTCCAACACGTACTCTTCTTCGTATTCATCCATGTACTTTGAAACGTAGTCTGCTTCTTCTTGTTGATGTCCAAGCACATGATTAATGCTCTGTTTATGAACTTCTCCATTCGAATCAGTCATTATTCTTACATTCTGTCCGTGAACTTCGTTTTTCGAATCAATCAGCATTCGCATGTTTCGATTATATAGATGGTGTGGATCATGAGGTTGGTTCTGATTGTGGTTGTGGTTGTGGTTATGGTTATGGTTATGGTTATGTTGATGATTGTGGCGCATATTACCTTTTTGATTCATCTTCATCAACATTCTTTCCTCGTCCTCTGATATTCTTTTGTAAACCCATCTCAACATGTGAATTGGTTTTTCACCGTAAACTTGTTCATATTCACAAGAGTAGCAAAGTGATTCAGAAGACAAATGACTGTATTTTGTTGAGTTGTTGGTTTTCTGAGCATGTTGATGATGTTGATTCTGGTGAACCTTTTGCTGCTGGTCATAAATTTCATTCATTTGCTCTTGCTGATGATCCGTATTCGTTTTCTTCTTTTTACTATTCTTTTTTTTCTTCTTACCTTTTGCTTTCACCTGTGATAGCGTCATTTCAAGCTCCACATGGGAACTACTCTCGCCATTTTGTTCCTCAATCTTGCCCGGTTCGGTGATTTCAAACTCATCCTCACTTCCAAACATATTCTTCTTTATAGTTCTGGCTAACTCGTCTGCCAATTCTTGATTTAGTTCTTCGCTTGACAATAACTCCCCATTGTTAAAAGCTGTATTTTCAGATTTGAACAATTGTAAAGCTTTAATTAGTTGTTCGTTCAATTGCTGTTTGAAAGCGTTATCTGGACCACTATTGATTAATTCACCGTTTTCATCATATTCAAAGGTAAAATTCACTTCAGTTTCTGATTGTGAATCATTAACTTCATCTTGGTCTTTGAATTTTCTCAGTTCAAGCTCTTTTTCAAATTCAACTGCCAAACTCTCTTTAATCCTATTGATGTGATTAATGGTAAATTTTGAATCACTTGGATTCAAAAAATACTCAGGAGTCTTCTCTTTGGGTAAAGATGAAGTTTGAGAATTTATATCTACTACGCATTTTGACATTTTAGCATGTTTTAAATTTACGCTTGTGATTTGAGCAAGAGGATGATAAACAGATCTATTTGGATAATGCGACCAGAATACTATCAAAGCTTTCAACTGGTCTCTTTCAAATTTTTGTTTGAAAACTTCCAAATGATGTAAAAAATCGTCTGTCATTCTCAATTCAATTATCAAAAACAGTGAATCTTGAATTAAATCGTTCAAATCCTTTTTCATAATATCATCAGTAAAGATTCTTACAAGAGTTTTTGCATCAACTTTATCAGTATAAGTTGGCTTTAATCCTTGTCCATTTTTTTGATATATTATTCGTAATACTTCTTCATATGCTTCTAATGCGCATTCAAAGGGGTTATACATTGTTGGCCTATAACGCAACATATAATGATAATAATCTTCAATTGACCAATATTCTAACTTTGAAAGCTCGTTCAAATCATCTTTTAATTCGTTCTTATTGTAAAGTGAGTTTTGGTGCCAATTTGGGAAACAAAAGACTTCGGGTATTTGAAAATTAATTCCTCGTGACATTTTCTCAAATTTTTCATCATCAATCGGTGCTGGTGGTATTTTGAATTCAAATCTTCTTTGGGGTTTCAATTTATTGGTCATTTCTCGCTCTTTACTTTCATGAAACTTAAATTTAAAGTATTCTTCATTTGTATAAAGAGCAGGCTTTTTAGAACACACAAATAAATCTGATTCCATAAAATTAACATTCAAAGAGGAGATTCTAGCAAAATAATCTTCCAATGCTACATCTTGCCAATTTTGAAACCTTCTTTTAAACTCTTCCAACCATGTTAAAAACGTATTATATTCAAACAAGTTATAAATCAAAATGACGGCATCATCGATCAGCTGAGACAAGGATTTTTGAGTCGGATCTTGGAAAATAATTTTGGTAATGAGAGAAGCATCAATGGTTCCGTTTCTTGACACTTGTTCCATTCCAATATATCTTTTCCTTAAAATTTTCTCATATGCTAATAGTGAAATCTCAAAAGGATCGTACTTGCAGTATCTTAAATTCCTTATGAAATGAAAATAATTATTTTCTGGGTAGAAGGTGTCATCTTGTTCAAGCTTGTTTCGTTCCAAAAAGTTCGTCTCTTTATATGGTTCAAATTCTATAAAATAATTTTCGGGATAACTCAGGTATGATTCTGGAAATCTATAAGGACATTCGAACTTGATGCTCTCTATCAACAAAAAAAACTCTTCATCTGTCAAAGGTGTTAAGCTGATACCAGGCTTGGAATATTCTTGAAACGTGTGATTTTCTTCTTTTCCTAGAGTTTTGTTTCTTTTTATTTCAAATTCAAAGAAGTCTTCTTCTTCAAGATCTGAATCGAAGGGTTGTTGCGCACCTATATCTTCGTAGTGAATATTTGAAAACGTATTCTTAGAAGTTTCAATTTCACTTTTAAAATCTTTAAACATGCTCTGTTCATAATTTGGATCAATTTCAATTTTGTTCCCAGATTCAAATTGAAGTATGTTTTTTTTAGATTTCAAGAAATTCATTGACATTCCTCCAATGTTACAAGAAACCTGCAGATCTCTCTGTGCTTTGATGTTTTTGATGGCTTGAGATTTAGAGATTTTTTGCAATTTTTTGAGCTGTGTTTCTTTGACATTCAAGAGTTTTTCTTTTTGCTTTATTTTCTCATCACGAATTGCAACTAATGTTTCTTTCAACGTCTGATCGTACAATTCGATTTTCTTTTGAATATCAATTGTGTCATTCGATGGGAAGGGATTAAATGTTATATTTGACTGATTTTGGCTACTAGACAAATTGGGTATTTCTGCACCTGTTCCAGATCTCAGGATATCAACACCTTTTTGAAGTTCATTCAGCCTCGATGAAAGCAATTGCTCCAACGCTTTGACATCTGTAGTGTTATTCATTGCAAAGTTGCTATTGAATGCGGATGACATTTAAAGAGATTAAACAAGTTCCTCACCTCACTTTGAGTAGTTAAAGAAACTAGATATGGTATCTCCAAGTCTCCTTTCTGATAGATAAGACGTTATATGTATAGCAACGGCTACTCAGTCTAATTTGTACGCAAATGCAATGAACAAGTTGTGAAAGTATCAGGAAAAACAAAAAAAAAAATTCACAATTGATTGACTCTCCCTCTTGATCTAGTATCTACACTAACCCCTAATCCACTCTTGTACAGATAATATCATTATCCACTATGTATAATATAATATTATTCAATCTCTTCACCGTTAAAATTTTCAGAATTTTTCAAATTTCTTTATGCGTCGCTGTAAATCTCTCTCGGGCTGTGCTGATCGCCTGGTGGAGTTCTTCTTCGCGGGCAGCGTACAACGTCTCGCAGAGTCTCACCACGGCGTCCTGCAGGCTCGCGGAGGACACGCCACGGGGAAAGTCCTGGTGGATGAGTAGGTTTCCTTGTGGGAGAAGATTGTAGTGGGAAAGAAGGTTGTTGATGAGTTTAAGGAGCTGTTGTTCAGTCATTGAAAGTGGAGGGTTTGAAGACATTGAGTTCATCAATGGATGTGTAATAAACGTGTTGAGGATTGACTTGAGATTGAAATCCTTTCCAGAGGGAGAGTTTAGAGCAGCAAACAGAGTTTGCGCTAGAAGAAGTTGAGCTTGCGTGGTGTAACAAGATGAGTCTGTGATATCAATTCTGTATGTCATTTGCGATCAATTATTGTATTTCGAAGGAGGTGCTGTGAATCTTTGATTGCGTATCAATATACTAATAGTAATCAGATCAACATCATCAATGTATTCAAGACAAACAAAGTGATAAGAAGTGAAAAGGGGAAAATTTAACGTACTTTCAACACCATCTCACAGAGATGAAAGAAAAAAAAAAGGCGAGGCACGAAATTTTAATATAATCAAATATTCAGATTTTGCCAATTTTTGTTTATTTGTTTACATTTAAAGGTAATCGTCTGGATCAGACAGATTAGGGTGTACCATTTTATAGACGCAAAGTTGTGAAACAGATTCTATTTTAGCTAAATAAGATATACTTGTTACAGAGGGGTCTCAATTGCTGACTTTTGGTGAATGTTTGTTGCTTAATTGGCGATAATCAATGTCATGGACCAAGACGATACATTTGCAAACGATGATATCGCGGTGCTGGATGACAGTTTCAAAGCTTTGAGCTTTAATAGGGACGGCCATCGCACTTACAATCATAACAATGAATACACGCCGAATCCTGTGAGTTCCAATTTGAAAAGAGAAAGAGAGATTAGTTATTCTGAGGATGACGATTCGGCAATGAATATAACAACAGTCTCACAGGGTAAAGACGCTACGGACAATCCATTCCTTAGCCTTAAAAACCATCGCCTTAGAGGTGAAACTATTAAAAACAATAGCAATAATAATCATCCTATAGCTATTCAGCAGAGACTATCTTCTTTAAATATGAAACGCCAGGTTCAACTTGCCTCCCGTATACCTACCCGTTCTGTATCTACCAAACAATTGAGCGCTTATTTGCAAGATGCTGACACCAGTATGTCTAGTATAAACACCAGTTTTAATGCCAATACATCTGGCTCCAAGTTACCCTTGCCCAATATAGGTATAAGGAAACAGGACAATATCACGTCTTTGCCATCTGTTAATCAGGGTCTAAATGTGAAAAAACAGAGAGATAGCACAAAACAACAACAGCAACAGCAGCAACAACAACAACAACATCTACAGTCGACAAGACGCCATTATAGTGATTTCAACCAAAGTACAACAAGAAACAAAAACTCTGCTATGCCCCCAAGGTTTATCTCCAACACATTTCAACTCAATATTCAGTCATCACCTAAAAAACTACCGACGCCGACTTCCTCTTCAAGTCAACTTAAAACTCAACCCAAACAGCTTGGAAGAGTGACATCTTTAAAGTATATGGAGCCACCACGATCATTGAGATCTTCAACCGCCAATTCTCAAAAATCAAATACTCACACAGTTCCATCTTATTTAAAACCTACAACGTCATCTCTTCGAAAAACCTCTCTACATGTGGAAGGAAAAGAAAACAAATTACCATCAGTTGCAGGTGCAACTTTAAACTCGAAATCGCATTTACACAAGAAAAAACTAAGAGTGAAATCCATGGACTCTACATCATTTCACTCACCCACTGCATCCCATAGCACTCAGCATAATATACCCGTTATTCACGAATCACCAGCAACGCCTAAAATCAAGCTTCCTAAAGCTTCATCATCTTATTCGCTCAGGTCGTATCTCACCGATGACGTAAAATTACAGGTTTCTCCATCAGATAAATCCAATCCATTCGCCTCATTATTTAGTTTACTACTAAACAAAAAAAAAACTTCTCGTATGTTCCATAATTACTTACTATCAGCAAACAAATCAGACTGTTCTCTAGGGTATCATCCGACAGAACTACCCATAAAGAGACCTGATGTATACTCCAAACTACCTGTTTTTGAACGCAGTGAAATCATGAAAAAAGACGCTATTTATTTTGTGGGCGATATCAACTCCAAACAAATAAACATCACGAAGAATACAAGTGACAATAGAAAATTGAGGTTTGACGGCCCAGATAAAAATTACACATGCGTCGTAGGAGACCATATAGACTACAGATACGAAATACTCGATACATTAGGAAAGGGTTCATTTGGGTCTGTAATTTCAGCAAAAGATCACAAATTGGGTCGTATTGTAGCAATAAAGATAATCAAGAATGAAATGCAGTGGTCTTTACAAGCGATTAATGAAGTGAAATTTTTGAAAAAGTTGAATACCAGATCTGACAATAATGCAACTAATCACAACATTATGAAATATTTTGAGCATTTCATATTCAGGTCTCACATATGCATAGTGACAGAGTTGCTATCAATAAATCTATACGAACTGATTGAAGTTAATCAATTCAAAGGATTCAAATTAAACATTGTGAAACAGTTTGCAAAAGACATTATCAATGGTTTACATTTTATCCATGAAGCCGGTTTGATTCATTGTGATTTAAAACCCGAAAACCTCATGATTTCATGCTTGGATCCAAACGAAAACTTTACAGTCAAAATTATTGATTTTGGCTCTTCGTGTCAAAAGGAAGACTTGAGTTTTTCGTATTTACAGTCTCGTTATTATAGAGCTCCAGAAGTAACTTTGGGTGCACGATATGATCACAAAATTGATATTTGGTCTCTTGGAACAATAGCATACGAATTATACGTTGGTAACCCGCTTTTCCACGTAGCCGATGAATACGAATTGCTTAATGAAACCATATCTTTGTTTGGTCCTCCATCGAGGAATTACATTCTTGGTTTGAGAATTGAACTCCACGAATTAGGACCAATAACAAATAACACAGAGCCCAAATACAAGAATGATCACACACACGAGATTAATTACAGTACTTTGTTGTGGAAAGGTTTCAATTCAAATGGGTTGTTGAATATGGACTATCTAACTAACAAAAGACCTAAACTTAGATTTCAGTCGTCTGTGAAAAGTTTGAGACAAGCATTACTGAAATTCAACAGAACAAGCATTAACAGAACTAGTGAGTCTGAAGTTGAATCTTTTGCAAACTTTTTGGAACATTGCTTTGTTTGGAACAAGGTTAAAAGATCGGACTGTGTTGATCTTGCTTCTTGTGAGTTCTTCAGTTAACTGGAAACTTTGTCTTTTGTGTAGCCTTTTATGTACGATAAGTGATTATGTTGCCCAATTAGCACATACAAATTGAAAATGTGGGGATGTGTAAGGATGTCTCTCTGTAATAGCATGAAAAATGTAAATGCATTTTATTAACTGTAAAACCAGATAAAGACTATATCATTTGTTGAGTTTGGCTATAATAAGATACACATATCTTTAGCATTTGTTCCAAGATACAGTGAAAAACGAGAAATTTGTGACCTTGTAGCTGAATTGAATTTAGTTTGAAGATGTCATCAAGAGACAGCGATGAGTCGCCCTCGCTCAGATCAGCTTCTCAGAAGCTTGCCTTATCGGCTACAAAGAAACTTGCTTTGAAAGCAATGTCTGAATTACACGACAAGTCTAATGTATACCTTGAAAACAGGAAAAAAAAGCTTCTACAAGATTCTGAATCAGGCTGGACCGAGAATCAGCGTCTAAAGGGACCTTCTTTACCTCCTCGTCCAACTGATACGCCCGATGATAAAGGTAAACGAGCAGCATTAGCAGCAGTGATTTCAACTTTGTCGTCAATCGGCATTGAAAAATTGAACTCTACAGAAACAGATGAGTTATCAAAACAGATGAAAACAACACTGGAACAAGAAGAAGGGCAACCACCAAGTTCGGATAAATTACACTTCATGGATAAAGTAGTCACATTATTAGTTGATAATCTTTCAGATTCCAGAAAGGACAACAAAGTGATGTTATTAAAGGAAAGACTTGAGAATAAACACAGAGCGGAAAAACCTTCACTTTCCATTACTAAATTGACTTCGAATTTCAAAGAATTGGCATCAAAGCTGGATTTTTTGTTTCAATTACAGTACTTTGTGATTAAAGTGATCTCGTGGGATCATCCATCGTTAACGTTGACAGTTTTGATATTATATACATGGGGATGTTTATACCCTTTTATCTTTTTGGTTTATCCATTGTTGTATATAATATATGGCATTATGGTTCCAAATTATCTATTTAAGCATCCTCTTTTAAAACCGGAGATAGTTCCTACCAGATTAAGAGGTGATACCAACATTTTTGGATTTTTGAGCAAGAATAACGAGTGGCAGTTTAATAAAGAAGAGTTGGAAAGAAAACGAGAGAAACTACTTGATGAAATGATGAAGGATTTCAAGAACAATGTGTTTGACTATGATGATGATGATTTAGCCAGCGTAAGTTCAAGAGTTTCGACACAGTCTGATAATGAGGATGCCGGCTCGGATATAGGTGGGAATGCCAGTTCTATAATCTTTGACATGATGACCAACGATTCGAAAACCAGCACGCTGTTAAAAATGTATATGGATGAAAGTAGTAGCTTGGGTTTGGATAATTCAGCAAAAATAACTGAATCCGATAAACCAAAAAAGAAAAAAGGTGGGCTGGTGAATAAGGTCAAATTACTTATAAATATGAGAGATTTACAAAATTTAAGCAGTGATTTTATTAAATTACTTCAAAAGATTGAAAACGGAATTTATGAATACTGTTCATTTCAAGATGAGAAGAAATCAACGAGATTGATTTTCAATATAATGTTTTTGATAATAATAATATCTGTTTTGGGACCTTATATTCCGTGGAGGATGATTATCATTGTTACAATGTGGGTTGTAATATTGATGAATCACCCAGAAAGAAAAGAATTCATAAACGGTATTTTGACAAAGTCGGATATATCAAAAGACGGATCTTCAGAGACTAATCACAACTTAGCTGAAAGAAAAGAAAAGAAAACTTCTAAACAAATCAAGTTTGAAAAGTTTTTCAAAGAGATGAATGGTATAATAGTTGATGATAAGCCAATAGTTAGGACTGTAGACATTTATCAGATTGAAAGGCAAGACTTGATTAATTTACAACAATATCACTTGTACTGTTTTTCTCCAGCAATATTCAATCAGTCTGATCCAACTAGGCTACAGAAGAAAAAGCCCAAAGGTGCAATAACACTGGACCAAGTACAACCGCCTTCAAGCAATTGGAAGTTTGTTAGTGATGATGATGATGACGATGAAAATGACGGCTGGAAAATTGACTTTGAAACTGAAAATTGGTGCATAGAAAATAACATTGTGAGTGAAGTGGTTATCGACGGAGAATGGGCTTACGACCTAAATGGTGAATTTAGAAGAAAAAGACTCACTAAGCAAGTGGTTAGAATATCTAAGGCAAGAAAACAAGTTTAACTCGGGGTAGCCATCTTCAAAGGATTGTCAGTACCGCTTATTAATCTATATAAACGAACGTTCAAAATATTATACAGATCTACTTACGCTTGACTGATTTACACAAATCTTTCAATCCATGGGCTCGGAAATCAAACCTTCAAACAATCTCTTGTAACAATCATTTCTAGGGTTATTGTAATGTTCGTAAGGATCAATTTTTTGTAGGACATCACCGCATAAATTGCAAAAATAATTAAAACATCGAGTACAAGTCATTTTATTACAACCTTCTGATCTTTGAACAACCAATGAGCATATTGGACATTTACTTATTCCTGAATTTTCAGCTCCAATTAATTCATCAAATAATCTATCCGATTCGTACTCACTTGCAGCCAGTGTCATCACTTTTCTGCCGTATTTGTAAGACAACTGTTGCCGTATCTGATTATTTGGTTCGGTATTTTCTAACCACAATAAAATCTCTTCAGTTGGAATTTTAGTTCTAGAGAAATTCCTACAACTTGTCAATGTACCATGCCAAGAATGAAGACAACCAAAACAAAATGCTAAAGAACAATGAGGACAAATAGTTAACAAATCATGCTCATCCTTACGTATAAAGTACTCTTTACAATTGACTCTGGGACAAATCGCCACTCTAAAAGAAAACAATCTCCTGTATCTTTCAAATTGCTGGTTTTTAAATAATTTGTCGTATCTTTCGACTAAATCACTCGACAAAAATTGGGATAAAAATTCAAGAGATACTGGTTTTTCGAAAAACTCAGCTTCGAAAACGTCAATTTTTTGATTTGAATCTGTGATCCCCTTTGACATAGTTTCATTTCTTTTCACAAATTCTTTGGTACATTCAAATGACGGACAATGGATGTTATCAACTTCACCTGTAGTTATATTGCTAGTGAAATAGTCAACAAGACAGCTGTCACAAAACACATGACCGCATTTTTCAAATTTTTTGGAAACGGATCCTTTCTTGTCATCTTGACAAATCTCACAAACATAGGTCTTCATCTTAAACTCTTCTTCGATGCCCAATTTATGCGCTTTAACAAAACTGTTGAATAGATCGATGGTAGGCAAATCAAGTTCGCCTATTGATAAATCATACAAATGAAATGCCTCCTCGGATTCCAGCTTCAAAAAATCAATCATCGTGAACAAGATCATATCGTGAAAGTCATCCCACATATCAAGCAATTTCTTCTCCAGATGTTTCAAGCTCTGCTTGTCTATCCAGTCATCAACCGACTTTAAATCTATTATAGGCGGCTCATCATACGGGTATGAGCTAGGGAGTTGAAAAGAAAATCGCAAACCAGGAAGTCTCGTTATCTCAGCTGAGACTGCTGTACTAGTACCAGCAGTATCACTATGCGTGATACGTAGCGGTTTGGACAGATTAACCTTGATCAAAACAGAACCTTTCTTGTCGGCTAGCGAGATCTCTGCCTCGGGGAAGATGGCTAACAAGCTTTCCAGTTCTTCATGTGCTATATCGTCGTCATTTGAAGACATAAGGTATGTTTCTGCAGAGCTCAAGCAAGCAACAGCAAACTTCAAAAGGAGCTATGATACATTCAAAGACTTAATATACACCCAGTTTATGGTTTGAAATAGACCATTAGTCAGTCATTTAGTCATTTTTGATCCAGATGTTTAAACTCCCAAGCCACTTTGAAAAAGCAAAAAGCGTCGATCGACCGCGTCGATTAAATCTTTTCTTTTCCCGACTCGACACGCATTTATTTGAAATTGACCAAGTGCTTAAGTGAAAGGGACCCAAAGACAGGGTGTTGTTATCTTGTGATTTGAAGGTAATATATACTGGGTTAATTGTTCAGAAACATTATATCAATTCTCTACAAGCAATTGGAAATGTCCACGGAGCAACAGAGATTGTCCAAGTTGGACAAGTCGAAAACATTCATCAAGACATTTGATGCTTTTCGTAAGTAATAGTTGTATTGGTGATCTGTACATTCATTTTATTCTGTTTCTCAATACTAACATTATACCATGCAATTTTAATCTTGTTTTGCTTTTATTAATTTTCTATTTCCACAGCTAAAGTTGCGCCATCTCAGCAGGTGAGGTCGTCGAGAGGTTCATTCTCATCAATATTTACCTACGTTGTGATACTGTTTCTAATATGGGTTGAAGTTGGTGGTTATATTGGTGGATACATTGACCACCAGTTTACAGTTGACGAGGCTATAAGAAAAGATCTGAAGTTGAATATAGACATCACTGTGGCGATGCCATGTAATTACATCCACACCAATGCAAGAGATGAGACAAGTGATAGATTATTAGCTGGTGAGTATCTAAATTATCAAGGTGTCACGTTCGATATTCCAGATTGGTTTTATACAAAGGGCATAAAGAAAACGGTGACACCAGATTTGGACGATGTTGTAGGAAGAGCATTAGAAGCAGATTTCAATACAGTTGGACTGCATATGAATGAAGGAGCGCCTGCATGCAGAATATATGGTGCTGTTCCAATAAATAGAGTGAGAGGTGACTTTCATATCACGGGTAAAGGGTTTGGGTATAGAGACAGATCGATAACGCCAGTTGAAGCATTGAATTTTACACATGCAATCAGTGAATTTTCAGTGGGTGATTTTTATCCATACTTAGAAAACACTTTGGATATGAGCTACGAGCCTACCGATATCCATTTAACTTCTTTCCAGTATCAGTTGAGGGTGGTTCCGACAGTTTACAAAAAATTGGGTGTCGAGATTGATACTAATCAATATTCGGCAAGTTTGATGACTAGCCATGAAAAATTCCTGCCTGGTATATTTTTCAGATACGATTTTGAGCCAATTAAACTGATTGTCGAGGAAAAAAGATTGTCATTCTGGCAATTCTCAATTAGATTGATTACTATATTAGGTGGAATCATGGTTATTGCAAGCTGGCTTTTCAAAGTTTCAGAAAAACTGATTGTGTTGGTATTCGGTAAAGAGTTTGCTAAAAGAGGAGAAGAAAAGAAGGAAGGTGGGTTATTAGACAACATTGACGAGTTTGAAAAGATTTAAGTAGGTGTTTAGTTGACATAAACTAAATAACGAAGAATTTAACGATTAAAAAAATCAATCTAAGAGATGTGAGAGGTACTTTCAAATTGCACCTTTTAACCAGTTGTAACGACTTTAGTGTATCTTATATATTCGTTATCATCAAATGTTATTATATCCCAGTATTTGTAAATCATCATGTAAGCAAACAAGTTGCACAATGAGCTAAACATGAGTCCATCGACGTAATGATTCAGCCTAGTGCATATGACATTATTGAATGTGAAAAGCAAAATCTGGGATAAGATGAAAAACAGAGCAGATAAATTCAAAGCGCCTATAGCCCATAAGTTGATCACATGGGTAAATAGACAAATAATTATCTGTGATGCAAAGTATAAAATGAGGAAAGCTCCGTTAAGTATAAAAGTGAAGACAAACGCCAAAGTAGTATTTTGTGTATAAATTTTAGAGTTCTCCAAATCATCTTCAGTTATAAAAGTCGACTGGTAGACAATGAAATAAATTGAAAATACTACTAATGAGCTTGTTTGTAAAAAAAACATGCTTTTAAAAGAGCTGTCTTTCCAAAAATTGAAGCCTGACAAACCTGCAAAAAATAAACTGTAACAGGCTACTCCAATTGTAGACAAATGCAAACACACAAAAAATTTGTAGAAATTTGATCCTATGGGCACCACTCCACCATCCACAACAATCTGCAACAAAGTGCAGATAATCAAAGCTAAATTGAAAAAAATTGTTTCTCTTCTTCCAATGGCTGTATACTTGGTATTGATATGATGGAGAATGATGCAAAGTACAAGCACTGTATTTAAATGTACAACTAGTGTTCCTGCTTGAAATACTAATGTGTTTAAGATAAATACAGGTCTTGAGTAGCAAACAGGAATAATTCCAACTGAAAAAGTAATCAAATTAACCGCTGAAGATAAATAATCTACATTTTTCAACTCTGGATTCAGTATCACCGAACACAACGGTAACGCAGTGACTTGACATATGTGATCAAAACTGCCAAATTTCATAGTGAGGTGTTTATTATCCGTTTATCTAAAATAGCATTATAATACATCACTATCAATAAACAAAATCAAACTTATTCACTATTTACAACAACAGCTTTTCATCCCTTTTTTTGTTTCTTTCTTCCCCAATTTTAAAATAAGCGCTCAAAATTTTAAATTATATATATTTCTGCCAATTTACGCAAACGTGTCAACAGCGCTATTTTTTTTGTGTTTTTTTTTTTTTTCCAAATTGGCAGCCTGAAAAATGAAAAATTGTCATCGATTTTCTCAGTATGGAATTGATTGTGTCTAGTGGAAATTACTGATTGACTGATTAGTTTATTTAAACATTTTTCAGTATTGGAAAATCATTACATTTATCTTTTAATTGATCTTATTACTAGTTGAAGGTTTCTATCAACACGATTAATTGAATATTCTTTGAAAATAAAAATGTCACCAGCAGCAGGTACCACCGATAAAAAACAGTCAGCTTCTGCTAGAGTCTTAGGATCAGCTTCAGCAGGTATTTGTGAAATTGCAGTTTTCCATCCTGTTGATACCATCTCAAAGAGATTGATGTCTAACACTACTAAAGTGACAAATTTACATGCTTTAAATCAAGTTATTTTCAGAGAAAATGCAACTAAACCACTTGGATCTAGATTTTTCACATTATTCCCTGGTTTAGGTTATGCTGCTTGTTACAAGATTCTGCAAAGAGTTTACAAATATGGTGGTCAACCTTTTGCTAATGAATTTTTAACTAAAAATTTCAAGCAAACATATGAAGATTTATTTGGTGCCAAAACTGGTAAAGCTTTAATGTCAGCTACTGCTGGTTCTTTAATCGGTATTGGTGAAATTGTCTTATTACCATTAGATGTGTTGAAAATTAAAAGACAAACAAATCCTGAAGCTTTTAAAGGTAGAGGTTTCTTCAAGATTTTACAAGATGAAGGTTTAGGTTTATACAAAGGTTGGGGTTGGACTGCTGCTAGAAATGCTCCTGGTTCATTTGCATTATTTGGTGGTTCCGCTTTTGCTAAAGAATATATTTTCGGTTTAAAAGATTACACTACTGCAACCTGGACTGAAAATTTTGTTTCTTCAATCTTTGGTGCTTCAGCTTCTTTGATCGTTTCTGCTCCATTAGATGTCATCAAGACCAGAATCCAAAATAAGAGTTTTGAATCTAATGAATCCGGTTTCACTATTTTGAAAAATATGGCAAAGAATGAAGGTTTAACTTCTTTCTTCAAAGGTTTGACTCCAAAATTATTAACTACTGGTCCTAAATTAGTGTTTTCATTTGCCTTAGCACAAACTTTAATTCCTGCTTTTGACAAGGTTTTAGCCAAATAAAAACTATGAAACGACATCAAAAAGTAATTAATTTAGAGTGCTTTGTGTTTTTTTTTATTATTAATTAAATAGACGATGATTTTTTAGTTCCTGTACATATTATGAAAAAAATACATATAATTTACCGCCAATCATTTTACTTTTGTATCTCTTATAGTCTGAGATTTGATTTTAATTAACCTTTTAAAACGGGTTTATCAAGATATACATATATACATGCTTTATTTTTTAAAGTTATACGATTGATCAAATAAATGCTCAATCTAATCTTTGGATTCATCAGATTGAGATTTACCTTCTTGGGCAGCTTGAGCTTCTCTTTCTTTCAAGACAGAATTTTGCAATTCTTGTAATTTAGCTTGTCTTTCATCAAGTTCCTTTTGAGCTGTCAATTTTTTCTCTTCTTTTATTTGCTGAGCAAGATCATGTAAATCATGAGTGAAACCGGTTAAAGTATCGTTGACTACATCCAAACTTGGACCTTTATTAACGTTACCTAAGATACTATCTCTCAAAGCGTCATCGAATTGAGCTTCGGTTGGTAAAGAACCGAAATGTTGGATTTGACTAGCAAATATGGTATTCACTTCTTGTAATTTCTTTTCACTGAATGCGTTATCCACCATTAATTGTAATTTTTCTTCAGTTATAGCGAAATTTGCAGTTGCATTATATAATTCAAGTAATTTAAAAGCTCTTTCCTCTTTTAGTTGTAATTCTTGTTGTAATCTATTTGCCTTTCTTTTGATTTCTAAAGCTTCTTTTTCTTCCTCTGTTCTTGGTCTAACCATTGGTCCTTTCAAATAACTTTCAATTGTTGGTATAGTGTATATTTCCGCTTTTGATTGTTCATGTTTCTTAGCTTCAATTTCTAATAATTTTTCTTCTTCTTTTAATTTCAATTCTTTAGCTTCAAGTTTCTCAAGTCTCTTCACTTCATATTCATATGACTCTTTTAAATATTTTCTTCTCAACTCAGCATTCTTAATCTTGTATTGTTGAGCAAGTGGTAAATTTGCTAGTTCTTCTTTAGTGAATTTCTTACTTGGCTCTTTAGCAGTTCTAGCTAGTCTCTCTTCAGGTGTGATAACCTCAGGCAAAATCAAGTCTCTTGTAGTACCTCTTGGATGCAAAACACCATCTGCATAACCGGTATCTGGCTCTTTTTGAAACACTTGATGCTTATATGGTTGTTTGAATATTTCTCTTGGTGCTGGTAAAATACCAGACTTACCACCAAACTTTAATGCACCTTTACCCATACTTGTTTTGCGTATTTCCTCAAGCTTGTCTGAATGTTTATTATATGATGATGAACGTTAATAAACTTTCAAGATCAACTGATTAAAATTAAACAAGTCTCTAAGTACTGTACAACTCCATCACTGTATCCTCCTCTCATCGTCTCTGGTTGAAAACGGCCAAAATTTTCAGAGAAGAAAAAAAGTGAAAAAAAAAATCAAATCGAGACGGTGCAGAGATGTAAAGTAAAAAGAATCTTTATAAAATCAAAGGCTGTGCAAGATCTAGATCTGGTGTTTCTTATCGCTTTTGCAATGTGTCTCTTGTATTGTCATGTCTTTTACCTTAAATTGTGTATAGTTTAGGTGCAATTGTAAGTTAAAGTACGGTAGTTGTTGGTGAGAACTATGTCTCTAAAAGACTATAGAAACTAAATCTTATAATTGATAATTAAAATGGCATTGATTGATGGAGCTTCGGCTTCTACTCGGTTGTTTATGGAATGGAATCCGAGTGAGAGGAACGTAGCCCCAAGTTTAGAGCACATTTCAAACACGGAAGAATCCACAGAGACTTTGATTCTTGAAACACCTGGAGGCTTGTATGTTGATGTGAGATACTTAAAATTGAGTGATGCCAACTCGTACCATACTTCTGGGTTCCCTTTTGAGTTTGCAGATGCTGGAAAGTGCGTCAAGTTAGACAATGACGAGAGAGGCAGAACAGTGCTGCAGTTTGATAAGACATTCTTTGATTCTTCGTTCGCTTACAAATGGTCCCACGCTGTTAAAAACGGGCTGCCTGTTCCAGATAAAAAGAGTGCTATTGGACAGGATATTGGTCATTTTGAGTCAATGCCAAACGACCTTCGTTTTGAAGTTGGCGAAATGCTTAATCCTTATACTCACAAAATTGAGTTTTACCATGAAGTTTGGCAGTCTGTCGATGCTATAACATCAATTCCTGGTAATTTTGTTCCACTTGCCAGCCTTCCATCAGTACATCATGCTCGAGTTGACTGTTTTGCATTTGATATCGTTGGAAAGTCAAATTTGCACACTGCTGAAGGCAGGTTCATTAAATTTGGTAATTGGCTTCAAGGCGTTTACTGGAACAAGTCAGATTTGGACTCACCAGTATCTGTGCTCCGTGCTTGGTACAACGAGCAGACGGGAATCTGGGAAAAAGTTATCGAGTTTGGCAGTAACTGCCATGTTTTCCCACTTTCAAGGTTCGATAAAGGCTACAAGGTCCCCGCTGTCAACGAGCAACTCGCTACTGATAATGGTATAACTTGGACTTGCGTTGAGGTTGTCACAAACAGTTAGCGTACATATAATATGTAATTAGATTCGTTAATAATACAAAAAGGTGAAAAAAAAAAAGTAAAAAAAGAGTAGAAAAGAGACAAAAACATAAACGACAAATAGCTTGACAGTACGATAGCCAACGTCATTTGAGAATTCAATTATGGCAAGAATCCGAAATCACTTGTAACGTTCCAAATTTCATCGTTTTGCATGATATTCCAATTGTTGAACATTTCTAGATCCTGCACATCACCATTGTTATCAACACCAGCATCTTTGGTTTGAGTGTTAGTCAAAGTGCCAGCTTCTTGAATTGTACCATTCTGTGCGCCTGGTAATTGCTGCTGTTGAGATTGTTCAGTTTGAGACATTGAAACGTGATTCATAACCTGGTGTTGTGCTAGATACTGCTGTTGTGGATGATGTTGTTGTTGCTGCTGCTGCTGCTGCTGCTGTGGTTGTTGCTGTTGCTCTTGTTGTTGCTCATCACCCACGTACTGTTGCATGTGTGACTGTGGTCGTTGGTGAGCTTGGTTTTGCACAAATCTATGTTGGTCCTGCTGATGATGCTGAATTTGCTGTACTTGCATCTGCTCTGATTGCTGATCATGATGATGCAGAGTGTTGAGAGATCCGTTCATTGTGAATCCATTATTACCTGTATGTTCTTGAGCATTTTTTCCATCTCCACTGCCCATTGGATATCCATTACCAAACCCATTCATCATCGGAGCCATGTTATTAGAGGAATTGTTACTGGCATTTGCGACATTGCCATTTTGCATCATGACAAGACCTGTCTGTGGGATTTGCTGACCAGATTCACCAGTCCAGACCGAGATGTTATTGATCATTGTAGTGGTTCTTCCTACAAAAGGCATCAGTTCAGGTATAACAACCGGTGGTGGTTGACTCATCAAGCTACTTGCGGGTGACTCAGAAGCTTCCACCAATGATTGGGCTGATTTAGGGATGTTAGAAGCTTGATCTTGATGATGTTGAGAATGATGTTGATGTTGATGATGAGGCAGAGAAATAGGAGGAGGAGGAGGTGGAGGAGGAAGATGATGCTGTAATTGTTGATGTTGTTGCGGAGTTTGTTGTTGTTGTTGAATTGCTGAAGGTAGAGATTTTTGAGCTGGTGGAAGTTGTTGGTTCTGTTCTTGTAAATTTTGTGCATACTGTTGAATTGGTGGCGAGTTGATAGTGGGAGGTTTCAATGCATTAGAATGCTGCGATGTTGACAAGTTGTAAGGTGATGAGTCATTATACAATCCAATATCGAAACTGCTTGGTGAAGGTAAGATGAACCTATTATTGGTTAAAGTTGTTGTTGCTGACAATGAGCTTTCATTTTTGTTATAATCGGATCCGTTCAAACTACTAAATTTAGTGAATGAACTAGAAAATGAGCTTAAACGTGATCTGTCGAAATGTGTAGATTCATTCATGAATTGTTTTGGAGAAGGTATTTGATTAGAGTTATTCAACACTGAGAAATTTCCTAATGAGTTATTACCTAAATTATTACTACTATTGATACTTATCTTTGATAAAGCAGGAGAATTTAGCAAATCTGAATTTGAGTCATCATTTTGATTATTCTTTGAGTTCAAGTCATCAGATGGTCCAAAAGGGGGTGAATGAATAAGTAAATGACTTAATCCACGAGGAATGGTAGATCGAGTTAATAAACCTTTTCTTTTAGTTCTTTCTTCTTCTTCTTTCTTATCTGCATCTGTTTTTTTCATATTCAATTTCGATTCAACAGTGTAATGTTGTAAAGGTTTTCTAACAACAGCTGGTGGCATTCCAGGATCACTATTATAAATGATTTCAGAAGAGTCAGGACCACATCTTAAAATTAAGTTGCCAATAGTGGCATGCATCAATTCATCAAATGTGTCTCTGAAACTTAATGCAAATTTCGTTCTTTCAGCCATAACATATAAAGAGATTGAACATGCACGTAAATCATCCAAACCTGAAAACAAAGCCTCAGAGACTGCAGGTCTGGTATGTTTCTTATCATCACCTAATAATTTTCTTCTCATATCGTCTCTATTACGATGCAACCATAAGCAATAAATTAGAGTAACACCGGCAATAAAAGTTGTGTGAATATTTATAATTGAGTGACCACTGACGGTTTTTTGATGGAAAGCTTTAATAGATTGACAAATTTGACCTGCAGCAGCTTGACATTCTCTAAACAAACGATCTTCAGGATCTAAAGATTCTAAAAATGGTTGAATCAAATTTCTCACTGATCTATAATAATAAACACTTAAAGTTTCATTTTCGATACCTCTTTTAAAACCTTGACATTCTTTTCTCCAATCTTGCAATTCTTGGAAAAATTTCTCCACTATTGGTAATTGATCTCTGGTGACAATTGAAGTTGAACCTAGAATGTTCAACTGTTCAATGAATCTAGCTTCGATTCTTCTAATTTTAATAGATTGATTAATAAATGTTGTTCCATTTCCTGGATGTATAGCTTTTGAAGGTTCATAATCAAAAAGTGGGATATCTGAGTCTGTTTTACTTTCTTTTAAAACAAAAGGTTTAGAAACTGCAATTCCAATTGCTTTTTCTAATAAGAAAGCACACCAAAAACATCTCATTTGTCTATCTTTTAATTCTTTTGGTATATTTGAGTATGTTTTAGTTTTATGTAATTTCAGATTAATACAAATTCTCATTGCATCTGAAATAACGTGGTACAATCCGTTTGAATCTTTATCTGTTCTAATCAAATAAAAACAAAGCAAGATTAAAATTTCAATTTTTTGCAATTTAGTAATCTTGTTAAAAAATATTATGTGTCTTAAAGCTGTTGAAAAGAAACTTGCAGGAGTTGGTCCTCTATATTTACCAGTTGTACTATGCAATAAAGCACTCAATGCAAACACAAGGTATAATCTAGCACAGTTGAAATGATACTCGTCTTCACTCAGGTTTTTATTACCTGTGGAGTACATCTTATGAAATTTCAAGACATCCATCTCATTCAACAATGGGAATTTATACTGTAATAAGGCGAAATAAATGTCAAGTAATTGTTTTGATAGCTTGACATCCACTTTGGCTATTGGAGCAACAGCTAAAAATGCTTTCAAATTGTAGTTACTGATCAGTGATTTGTTATACTTGGCTGAATTTTTGGCAAGAAACTCGTCATATGATGAATTTAGAAAACTTTCATTATCGGTGGAGGATGGAATGCTACTCTGTTGGTTGAATGTTGAATTGGGTGAATTTGTATGTTGTGCCCCTGTGTGAGACTGCAAATGTGACGAAGATGAACCGTTGTCTTGTAATTTTTCATCATTTCTCGATAGCAATGGCCCAATTTTCCTGTATTTTAACGTTTTATTATTACTAGTGGAATCGATTTTAGTTGTTGTCGATGCGGATACGGATGTCGATGCTGATGGTGTAAGAGGTAAATTAGGATCGTTGACTGGGGAAGACGCTGTGCTGGAACCTGAAATGGAAGTTGAAACTTTTGTCTTTGTATCTAGTAGTTTTTCCAACTGTTTGACTCTTTTCTCCAACATCAAAGTGTACTCATCTTTGACATTTGGTTTATTACTACTACCGTACCGTGGTGGTTGAATACACTCGATATTGGCTTTTATACAATTTGTACAACTTGGACTTCTCTGATCACATTTCTGTTTTCTCTTTTGACACAAATAACAAGACGTGGACCTACCTCTTTTGTCTTTAACCGCTATTGGTACACCTTCATTGAGTTCAGTTTTAACATTTGCAGGCGATGATACATTTGAATTCGACGCTCTTGATTTCTGTTTTCCCAAATTGTGGTCATTTTTCGAACTCCGAGGGGAAGACACTGTGTTGTTGTTGTTGTTGTTATTGTGTTCAGATATAGGTGACAGCAGAATGGAAGGTGAGGGGACCGAATTTGAAGCTGCAACTAATGCTGATGCTGCTGCCTTTGCGACTGAATCAGCCGTGTCTTGGATGGAACCCAGACTAGGATGTGACATTATGTTTCAGCACTATTACAAAAGGATATGATTGAAAAGAACTTGATGAAATCAACAACTGGTCACGTTCGAAGTTTACTTTTTTAAAAAAAAGCAAATAAAAAATTAAACGTATACGATCAAATGACACCCTTAAAGTCGCTTCACGCTGGGGTCTATATGTGTTTTGTTATTCCAAGTATCTTTGAAGTTAGCAACGAAATAAGCTCAAATGAAATATTATATGCTCTTGTAAATCACAGGTATATAGCTCAAGAATACACTGCATCAACACAAACAACGTTTCTCCGTCATTAACACCGATCGATTAACTGATTGATTGTTAGATTGATAGATAAGTTTGTCACTTTGATACACTGATCCCAGCCAGAGCTCCAGCCGGTTCATTTTTCTTCTCTTTCTCGGGGTGAGAAAATGCAAGGCAAAAAAAGAAACGAGAAAAAGGAAAAAATTTTGTGAGAAGAAAAAAAAAAAAGTGGAAATTGAAATTGTCGGCGCTTAAGTTTTAAAAAAATCATTAAATTTAATATAAAAAATATAAGGAGTTAAGCCGAGCCGAGGTGAAAACGGAGGTTAAAGCCATGCAAGTCAGGGTTTTTTTCTGGGGTAGAGTGGTAGAGTGGTATTATTGCCAGTTAAGATGGTTTAGATTGGTGGGGAGGTATAGAAGAGAAATCAGAAATAGGGGAACGCAGTATGTTACTCGACATACCAAGTTTGTGGTAAACGAAGCTGTTACTAGGTCAAACTAAAAGTAATAATATGGGTCTTCAAATAGGACACCCCCTTTTAACATAGACACTTACTTTACAAATACTATACATTTTCCAAAGTGCTTAATCCGTTCAGACCAAACAAGAAACCCAACTCGACTCTGCTCAATTTGTTAACACTCTTTCTAGCATCTGGGTCTAATGCTGAATCCACCAGCTCTTCTTTCTGTTTCTGCAACTCCATGATTCTGTCTTCGACTGTGCCTTGCACTAATATTCTATGAATGTAAACCTGTC
Source organism: Ogataea sonorensis (assembly GCA_037951595.1). NCBI lineage: Eukaryota > Fungi > Ascomycota > Pichiomycetes > Pichiales > Pichiaceae > Ogataea > Ogataea sonorensis. Next base: position 256,048 of record JBANDG010000007.1, read on the forward strand.
TAGTTTGCGAGATTCTGTGGACTCTATCTTGCGCTTGTCTTTCCACAAACGGATTCCAAAATGGTTCTAATATAATAACATGTGACGCACAAGTCAATGTCAAACCAACATTACCTGCTTTCAAAGACAATAACAACACTTTAATATCTTGATTCTTGTAAAAAGACTTCACTATAGAATTTTTCTCATCCATACTCATTGTACCATCGTACCTTAAAAATTTAACATTTTCAGCATCTAACATAATTTTCAAAATATCAAACATGAGTGTAAACTGACTGAAAATGATAATCTTTTCACCAGGATAATTTTCATTTATATCTTTTATCAACGATAAACATTTCTCAACTTTTGCAGAGATGAGTAATTCACCATTATTCAAATCAATTAAATTTTTCAATTTAATCAATCTTTCCCTTTGAGGATTACCATTTTTTCTCTTTGAAATTTCAAATTTCTCTTCAATCTCTGTCCAAGTTAAATTATCAATACATACAGATTTGAAAAGTTCAAATCCGATTGATGAATTCTCAGAAGCTAATTCTCCACAAGTTAAACATTTAGCTGATCTGTCACCTTGCCATTCTGTTTCTGAATTATCATCAAAAAATTGCGTGAAACAATCTGTGCAAATTGCGTGTCCACATTCACTTAATAACATAACTTGCTCAATTGATTCAATTTGATCATAACAAATTGGACATGAGAATGTTTCCTGCCATTCTTTGTTAATTCTGTCAATTTGATCAGAATCAAATTTTATTGCTGATTGATAACCAGCTTTAATATTGTTTTTTTTATTTGTAAACTCTTTATCTTCACCAATTTCAACTAAATATGGATGATCACAAGCTTGTCTCATTCTTAATAACAAAGTTAAAATACTACTAAAATTAATCTTTGATGAACCACCTGACTTCATCATCTTATCAGCTTTTTTAGCTGTTTTCAATTCAAATTCTTTATAATATAATTCTTCTTCTTCATTTAATTTAGCATAATCTATCAAGATATGCTTTTCAGGCAATTCTAAGATTGGTTTACCATCAATCTTTGTCTTTTTCGTTCTTCTTAACAAGATTGCAGATAGTAAAGCTTGTACTTTTTTCAATGCACTCTTTTCACCAAATGATTTTTTAATTGGTAATGAAATTTGTGATTGAAATGTCTTTTCATCATTATAAGGTTTAATTCTTAAAAATCTTAGTAATGGATATAATTCACCAATATTATTTTGCATTGGTGTACCTGATAAACACCATCTATATTTTGATTTTAACAAAGCAACAGATTTCGATGTTTGTGATAATTTATTTTTAGTTAAATGTGCTTCATCTAATATAATTCTATAAAATTGAGCATCTGATGTGAAAAATGGTGATTTATAATGTTCACCACCATGAGTTGGTAAATTATTATCTAATTTTTTACCTTTAATTTCTTGTAATGCCAATTTAAAATGTTTCCTCATTTCACTTGCTAAAGTTGTATATGGAATCAATACAACATCATAATCTTTAAAATTTTTAAAAGATTTAAATTTATTTTTAGCATGATAAATACAATATTTTATATTTGCTTTTTTTTTCAATTTCATATCAATCTCTTGACACCATTGATGTAATAATGAAACAGGAGCCACAATTAAATTTGTCTTTAAGTTGTCATCCTGAGATCTATTTGCCACAATTAAACTCAACGCTTGAATAGTTTTACCTAACCCCATATCATCGGCTAGTATTCCACCTTTATTTCTTGACTCTTCCATTGACAACATCCATTTCAATCCAATTCTTTGATGTTTCAAAAGGTTAACTTCTAAATCATCAGGAGTATTTTCCAGTCCTTCTTCATAAACTTCATCTGGTTTGATAGAATCTAACAAATCACCAAGATTCACATTTGTCTCGTCATCATTAGACAAATAACTATTCCATTGCACGTCTGGATTAATCAGGTTGTTATTCCCATAAAATGAATTTATATTAGTGGATGTATTATCATCTACATCATGTATTATTTCAATTGGAGTATGTGAATTTATACTATACCGTGATCGTTTAGATGGAACTGAACCGTAGAGATACATCAGTTGGTTCTTTATCAAATTGTCAATAGTTGGGAGATTCACTTGATCATTGATCAAAATTTTGGAAATGATTATATTTAATCCTTCATTTGATGTCTTGTTATTAGTTATGAAATTCCACAAATACTCTTCCTCAATCATTACTTGTGCTGGATCATGACCTTCAAGCATTAGTTTCAACCAAAATCTTTCTTTGGCTCTATTTACAACATCAGAACTTGTTGAATTGAGTAATTTTTGTGAATGGTAAATAGATTCTTTAATTCTCCATAATTTGACCTTTTTACCAAAAATATTAATTCTGTAATCATGCAACAGTTTATTACCATTATCGATTAAATTTTCTAATTTTTGTTTATTAATATTATATTTTTCAATTTGTTTTTGATTCCAATGATGTCTTTCCAAATTGTGAAAATAATTAGCTTTATTCAATTTTTCAGTCCAATATTTCATTGCATCGATCAGTTTAGACTCTTGTGATAGTAATTTGTCAATTTGAGCTTCGTGTCTCTGGTACATGACAAGATACTGATCTGTTAAATTGACATTATAGCTCTGTGGTAAAGTGGCAGGGTATTTGGGCAAGGGGCTTTGATACAATTTTGAACTTGGATGGTAAATAACTGGCGGGAGTTCGTATTGGCTTTTCAACTTCCACGAGTCTGGTGTTTGAATAGGTAGTTCTTTGTACTGCTTTAGTAACATATTAGTGTGGGATATCTGCTGTTCAAGAATATACCGCGGTAGTAAATCGCCCACTCTTGTTGCAAATGGGATAGTTTGTCTGAATGGTAGTTGCTGTGAAGTTGGTTCTTGTTGAGCTGGATTTATGACTGTGACAAACGGCGTTGGTGGTTTGTCACCTTGCTCAGGCTTGATCACAACTGAGCCAGTAATTATTAGATCATCATCATTATCATCATCGTCGTTTTCATTATTAACAACGGGCAACGGAGTATGCCTGCTTGGATACTCTTGTTTGACATTCGAAACTTGCTCAGATTTCTCATCATGGTCTGTATCATCAACCTCTAGATTCTCAGTTAAATCAACGATATCGTACACTTCTTCGTTTTTAACGGGCTCCTTTTTCAATTTAGTCTCAGCAACAGGTGTAGTAATTCTGTTGTTACTTGATGAATTCTGAGATCGGAACATAGTGTAATCGTCAAGATTGCGTTTCACTCTTTTCTTACCATTTGAAAGAGAGTCGAGACGATTATTACGGGGATACATTTGTGATGGTGAGTTGGTTTGCTGATGATATGGAAATTGGAAATTCTGGTTAGTTGATTCCGGGATTTTTTGGTATATATCAGTATCAAAAAAAGTGTTGTGTCTAGCGACAGGCTGAAATCTAGAAGTGGCGAAATTCAGCGTACTTGGATCGTTGTTGTTTGACAAGACTGATTCTTCATTTGGTGTAACTTCAGAGGTGTGTTTGACATTTGAATCATTTATCCCTAAAGTTTCAGAAATGGGTATTGGACTAGTAGTAGGACTTGATTCGGCGCTTGATGAGTCTAGCTCAATAACTGGTAATCCGATTTTTTCAACTGACATTGCCAAACATGAGTTAGGGTGATGAGGCGACAAAGGAAGCTGGAATGACAAGTGCGAAAATAAGAAGTAAACACAGAGTGTATTTTGTAAGTGACTAGACAAGTATAATATTGATGAAATACAGTACCTGATGGTGATCCAAAAGGGGGCAAGAATAGAAAGTTGATTAATCATTTCACTATTTTAATAAATCAAAATGTTAGGAAAACAAGATAAACAAATATGGAAAACCGATCGACGCGTCGATCGACTGATTCAAATTTAGACATATATAAAGTGTATATATATAATACATCGATTTACTCACCGTTCTCTTCATTAATCAAATTTTGAACAATTTTGACGTGTTCTAGTAATTTTGGGTGATTTGGACTAAATGCTAGTCCTCTTTCAAAATCACTTTTACTTTCTAGTAAATTACCTAATTTCATACTAGCGATACCTTTTCTTAGGTGATTATCAGGTATATTTGAAGCTAATTGACAAAGTAATTCAGCGTCTAAATAAGCATTTAACCAATCATTACACATAAGTAATGCATCGCACCTTCCAACAAGGCAAATTGTCACTTCGCTTACTGTTCCTTGAAAGCTTTCAAATTTTGGTCTAGCAACTGACAATCCTAATGCAACTGTGAATTGTTTAACAGCATCTGAGAATTTTTTCGCTTTCATTGATGAAACTGCACTTTCATGCATTTTCTTAATCATCATGGATAATTGTTTTGTATAATTTTCTTGAGTTGGCGGTTGTGGTATATCAACTCCAGAATTTATAAGATCTTTGACTAGTACATTTAATTGATTTATCTCTAGTTTTAAAGGTGCGTACAACTGTGGTGACACGCTGCTGTCTAATTTCAGCTGTTTCGATGTTGCATCGTAGTCTATTGGTAAGTAGTCCATTGTGTATGGTGAGAAAAATATTATATAGTTTAATTATAATGGTTAATTAGTTATTATCAGACAAGATAAGATGTTTTAGGAATGCAAAATCAAAGCATGCATGCTCTTTTAAAAGTGCCACGAAACGGCCAAAACCTGAGCAAATGAGCAACACAGCCGGAAAAGAAAAAACATTTATCGACGCGTCGATTTGCGTCGATTACATTTTAAAACGGCTGTGCATTTTATGATTTTTATTATTTAAAATTCTGAGTGTGTTTGTTCTAATTTACAATTTATCAATCACTTTATCAGTTCAACAATTTGCTGACTACTACTGAGAGTAGTAATTAATACACATCATCTTATACTACCCCAAGGAAGATGGCCAAGTTTTACTGCAGTTATTGCAATTCGTATCTAACGCACGATTCAGTGTCTGTGAGAAAGTCGCATTTGACAGGTAAGAACCATTTGCGATTGTATATAAAGTACTATGAGAATTTACAAAGGCGGATCAAATCGAAACAGCAGCAGCAAGCTAGTGGTGGTGGTAATTCTTTAAACGAATCGATTTTGCCCCGTAACGTGTCTGTCCCTTGGGAGTACGATCTCGATCAGCAGTACTTGAAAATGCCCGGTTATAAAGAGAAGAAAGCGCAGGAGTTGAGCAGTAGTAGCAGTTATAATAGTTACAACGGGTACAGTGGTGCGAGACATAACGGGTACGGTCATTCTAATTATAATGCAAATAGTGATACAACAGCTATTTCATCTACCTTTTCACCACCACCACCACCACCTAGTCTAACATCGCTGCCCAATCCGCCACCAAGCGTTTACTATTACAATTTGGCAGATGAGAAGAAACGGTTGTACGAGGTGGTGAAGCAGCATGCACATGATGAAGATATATAAGTTAGAATATATATACTTGTGAGTAATAACGATAAGATTGGTATATGTTATAATACACTGTACTATATAACTAGTAAATTAAAATGATACAACTACTTTAACACATCCTTGCACACCACTATAATCTGCCAATTAACTAACACGTGTCACTAAATCTTTCCTTTAAAAATTAAATAAAAATTTTCCAAGGCGCAAAATCGCAGCGCAACAGAGCGAAATCAGAAATTTTAGCTGGCCTGTTTTTGTTTCTAAGTCACTGTTTTCATTTTTGCTTTTGTTGTTTGGTTTGTTGTTTTGTCAATCCATGTTGGTTAAGGTTAAATTAACTGTTTAATAAATTAATTGTTTATCTTGATTTGAATACTTAGTTTTTTTAAACTGATTGCTCATTACACAATTTAAATATTGAAAGCGCAAAAATGTCTGCTCAGCAACAAGTCCCAACTTTTAAATTAGTCCTAGTCGGTGATGGTGGTACCGGTAAAGTAAGTATATACAGATACCAAACAACAATTTATAAATATTCCAATTTCCATATTTGAATGATTTGATGTTTTCTTCAACTAGGTTTATTGATGTGTCTACCACATCTTTATATCAAATGAGCTTTATCGTCAAAAGAAAGACAGAGAAAAAAAAGAAATTCTAAGTGGCGTTGCATAGCATAGCCGTTTCTTGATCTCAAAATGGGTGTAAACTAATCAGTCAAGCCAATGTGAATTGGAGCATGATATCAGGATATACTAAATGGAATACACATTGAATGAACAAAATGAGATTGGAGTACTTTACCACTGTAAAACATTCAAATACTAACAAAAGTTTTTTTCATTACTTTTATTTCCTCCCCTTATGCAGACCACTTTTGTTAAAAGACATTTAACTGGTGAATTTGAAAAAAAATATATGGCAACTTCAGGTGTTGAAGTTCATCCAATGTCATTTTATACAAATTTTGGTGAAATTAAATTTGATGTTTGGGATACAGCTGGTCAAGAAAAATTTGGTGGTTTAAGAGATGGTTATTATATTAATGGTCAATGTGGTATTATTATGTTTGATGTTACATCAAGAATTACTTATAAAAATGTTCCAAATTGGCATAGAGATTTAGTTAGAGTTTGTGAAAATATTCCAATTGTCTTGTGTGGTAATAAAGTTGATGTTAAAGAAAGAAAAGTTAAAGCTAAAACAATTACATTCCATAGAAAAAAGAATTTACAATATTTTGATATTTCAGCAAAATCAAATTATAATTTTGAAAAACCATTTTTATGGTTAGCTAGAAAATTAGTTGGTAATTCACAATTAGAATTTGTTGAATCACCAGCATTAGCACCACCTGAAGTTACAGTTGATGCTGATTTAATGGCTAAATATCAAGCTGAAATGGATCAAGCTGCTGCAATGCCATTACCAGATGAAGATGATGCTGATTTATAAGTTATTTGTATTGATATTAATAATTAATTTAACTAAGTAATTAATTAATTAATTAATTAATTAGTTGATTAATTAATTTAACTGTTTTTGTCCAAGTATATTGAATTGGTTTTGTTTTATTTAATTATTTATAAAAGAAGATCAATTGAGATATAAAAGATAAGAAAGTGATTAAATGGATAGATGTAGCTAGTAAGAAGTAAAACTAACTACTGTTTAATCATAGTTATAGTGATAATAAATACTAATAAAACATTGTACACCCACCCGTGCACCAATAACTATAGTTAAACCACACCCTTACACACAGAATATATAAAATTTGGTTACGCAGCCCTGTCTTCTTTTCTCTTTTCTTCCTTAAATATAATTTTAATACACCCTTGCAATGGTTTCTTTCTTCCCTTCAGCCAACGAAAAACGTCCATTTCAATTTTTTAATGCAATTAAATATTTCCGCAACTTCCTTATTAGGAATTTACTATAATATATAATATAGTAAAAGATTCGTCTTTCATAATTGATTATGTCATTTGAACTCTCTTTGTAAAATTTCAATTTCTTCAATTTCAACTTGAGTGAGTGAGTGAGAACTTGACCAATTGGTGAGTGGGTGGGTGGGTAGTTTCACAGACTGTTTAGTTTGTTAGTATGCTCTGTTGTTAGTGTTGTAGTTGTAGTTGTAGTTGTGTATTGTTTGACACCAACTAATATATCAATATCTATTGTTACATTACTATTTGATAATTATTCCTTTATTTTATCTATTTTTGCTTATTTCCAGTTAATTAGTATTACTATTTGCGTACCACTCATTGATAAATACCAATTCAGCATGTTTTCATTAATCGCTAGATCATCTGTATGTGTTAATTAAACAGAGAGAGAGAGAAATTTTTGAAATTGTTTTATTTTTTTGGATTTAATTGTGTCTGTGTCTTTTCCAATTGATTTGACGTTTTTCACAGTGACCCTTAATCATCTATATATATACTAGGTTTTGAAATTCAATTACACCATTTTGACCTTATGCGTGATTTATCGCTTTTAACATTTTCTCAACCATTAATTGATCATTAGAATTATTAATCACCAGTCATTAGCAGCAATAAATACCACCTTCTTACCAACGTTCATAATTCAATGAATAAACAACATTGACTCACCTCTATCCATGTCCACTCTTGTAACATAGCTATAGTAAACTAAAGACATGTCTTTCAAATAGCATACCCTCAATTGACTATACTTTTACTCTGATTGACGCTTAGTTCCCTTTTTTGTCACCAACCTACACAAGCAATCATCTAATTCTAAATCCAATCAGAAAATGTCAAATTAATTAAAAGATACAATTACTTTTCCCTTCCCCTTCTCCTTCCCCTTTCCATCTTTTTACAATTTACTAACATTTTAAAACAAATCATCATTTTTGTCATTCCCCCCCCCCCCCCTTTTATTCCAGAGAGTTTCTGCTACTAGAAACGTGAGATTCTTCTCAAATTCCATCCCAAGATCAAATTTGGTCTCAGACTTGTATATCAAAGAATTAAAAGCTTTTAAACCAACACCAATCTCACCAGATGCTGCAGCTTCAGCAACAAAACCATGGACTTTACCACAACCAGCTAAGATCCCAGCTTTAGAAGCTGAAGGTGCTGATGCATTAGCCGAATACGATTCAGCTGCTGTTGAAGTTGCCGATTCTGCTTCTGCCGGTACAGTTGAAGAATACAAACCAGATGACTGGTTTGTCTTTGAAGAAGAAGAAGAATTAGGTCATCATTAAACAATAGATTAACAAATTTGAAAAATTTTGACCATTTGAAGATTCAACCACTCTTTGTTCTTATTTTACACGTATATATGTATATGTAGATAACTATATACATATATCGATATATTCAGCAGAAATTAGTTAGTTAAATTATACGCTTTGTAGAATGATGAGTCTGTAGACACTGTTTATTCACATACACTTTAAGTATTAGTTACTTACTCACTTTGCGTCTTACTCACTTGTAATTACACGCTCACGGAACCATCCGCAAATTGTTTTCATTTCGAGCGACTAGCTTGGTGTAAACTAAAAACAAACACCTGACTGTATTAACATGCTTTATATTGTGTGTGTATGTCATATGAAACTATATAAACATACACACACACCAGACAATTAGTATCATTTGACAAACAACAACCCTAATTCAATCAAAATACACTTCCACACAATATGAAAAGCCATCTCAAGTCTATAGCTAATCAATACTACTTTGCGTTCCCATTTTACATGCTAACTGCAAGAGAAGCTGTAGTGTTGCATTTTGTATTCTTTATCATATTCTGTCTCTCGGTGTTTGTTGGTCACAAACTGTTTGGAAACTTGACATCGCTACTTTCCATTTTCATCAATCGTGCAAATAATACCACAACCTCAGCACAGGTTCAAAACGCCGGATTGGCAAAATCGCTTGAAACCGCTGCTCAACATACAGCTAAACATATAAATTACTGGGACATTTTGAAAATGACTGGTGAATCCAATCGTGTGGAATTATAAGAAAGAGAAAGGAGGTCCTGATCTCAATCCCAATCCCAATTCCGATCTACAGACTTTTTGCTTGCTTCTCCTAAATTTACTTTGTCAGTCAGTCACTTGTACATGTCAATATCTATACTTATTTAACGCAATTCAAAAGAGAAATATATATATAAAAAAAAAAGGAAATAATTATGCACAAATAATAAAATTGTAAATTGTAAATCAAGATAATCAATCTGCATCGCATCGCATCACGTTTCATCATCACTAAAATCAACAACTTCTTCACGTAGTTGATCCGAACTGAGTACATACTTCTTATTCAAACCTTGTAAGTTTCCCTGTCCAACAACAGGACTCTCTATGCTGTTATTATTCAACAGTGGCTCGTCTTGCAAGTTAATCAGATGCGTTGTACCAGGAACAGACTGATTGTAATTGGCAGGATTGTAACCCATCACCACGGGATTTTGCACACCATTGTTCACTGTTGGAACTTGCTCATTCTGAACAGAGTTCAAACTTGACGAATTGCTCTTCATACTTGCAGTAACTGGCCTCTGCTGCTGCTGTTGCACATCTGAATCTAAAGACACAGGGAATGGATTATTCTTAGAATACTTTGCCGATCCAGATCTGGAAAGCGTGTTATCTTTGACTGGATTATCCAATTTTGTAAACAATCCAACTCCAGATTCACTAGGTTCGTTCTTTTGCGGAGATGACAATTCAATAAGTGGAGTGGCAACATTTGCTGTTGTAAACTCGCCAGAATGCTGATAAACAATCGAATTGCCGCTGTTTTGAGGCAAGACAGAACTAGTCGAGTTATTTGACAATGGGAACGGATTGTTTGATGACCATTTACGTTGCTGCTGTTGTTGTTGTTGTTGCTGGCTCGTTGATGCATCTGTAAATTGCGGGATCTGATACTGCTTACTAACGTGATTTGTTGGTTCATTACTAACAGGTTCAATTATAATATTTGGCTTGCTATTAACCAATTTTTGTGAAGGAATAAACGAATCATTCAATTCTGGGAACCTTTCTTCAACATTAATCAGTATTGAACTTGTTGCTGAATTTTGAGTATTTTCAGCAGATAACATTGCTGGTGAATTTGGAACTTGCATTAAATTACTTTGATTTTGCGGTGGTGGAGATGGACATGGAGATGTTGGTCTTGATACATTATGTTGTTGTCTGTGCAATTGAGGTAAATCAAATGGTTCACCAGGAACTAAACGGAATGGTGCATAATGTGGAACAAGACTTGCAGTAAACGGTGTAATTGCTGGATATGTTTGTTCAAGTGAAGGATACTTGTACTCACCCAATCCGTAAAAATCAGAATAATTACAAAATTTATTTAAACCGTTCAATTTCAACAATTTTTCAATCTCAATTATAACTTGATAAATATTTGGTCTAAAATTTGGATTTTCTTGTAATAATAAATTAATTAAATTTTTCAAATTTTTCGAATAACTTGTTGTTGTTGTTGGAAATTTATAAGCTGAATGTAAAATTGCCAATTCACCTGCATTTTCAAATGGTGTTGTATAAAAACATAATTTATATAAAAAAACACCCAATGCCCAAATATCAGATTTCTCATCTATAGGTAAACCTCTATACAAATCAATCATTTCAGGTGATCTATATTGTGGAGTTGTTTGATGTAATAAATCATTATGTAAAATTTGAAATTCTTGTTGATTTTGTGGAACTCTTAATATTGGGCAAGTTGATCCAAAATCACATAATTTGAAATTGTATTGTGAATCGATCAATACATTTTCAATCTTGATATCTCTATGAATCAATTTCAATTTATGCATATAGTAAATTGCTCTTGAAATATCGTACATAATTTTCAAGATTTCCAATTCTGTTAATTTTGTACTCAATCTTGAATTCATATAATCTAATAAAGATTTGTTTGAACACAATTCCATAAGCACTAACACTTCATAACAATGTGAATGTGGGATTCTAGATGCATTGGAATCAAAATACTTGACAACATGCTCACAATTGGCCAATCTTTGCATCACTTCAACCTCTGAACGTAACTGATTTAAACCTTCTTTAGATGGAACAATAACCCTTTTCAAACATGCCACGGTGGATTGACCATCGGGAAGCTTGACATTGACAGAGTAAATATGCGCAAATCCACCTGCTGAAAGGTAATTCAACACTGTAACTTTATGAGAACCAACCAGTAATTCTGTACCCGGGATCAGTTTCTCCAATTTCGGTGTCGATTGTGTAGCAATCTGAGGTGTAGCAACTTGTGGAATTGCAACCTGTGATGGTACCTGTTGTACCTGTGGTATCTGTGGTGGTATTTGTGGTACTTTCTGAGACGAAACTTGTGGTGTTTGAGGTTGTAAAGACGGATTAACACCGGTGCCCAAAGCACCCCTTTGTGACACCGATTGATCTCTCACCGGCTCAACTTCTGTATCCATGCTGTGTGTGTATTATATCTATCTATCAATCCAAAGAAAACAGATCAATTGGCTTGATATAAGGATTAGCAATTTGTCACTCTACGTCACACACAACACAACAATTTCTTCTTATCGGCCAATGCAAACTTATTAAATTCACTCCGTGTCCCTTTGATTGAATTTTGCCTCACTTTTCTCCCGTTTTTTTACAGGCTCTGATGCGCATTTGCATTTTATTATGTCATTTTTTGATCAGTTTGATCAGTTTGATAACAAATATACTCTTTTAATCAAGTTGATTTGTATTTGTTGGTTACTTGTTACTTATCATTTATCACTACTCTTCTATTCCTTATATAATTACACAACTTTTTGCTTGACGAAAAATCCAGTGAGGTGTCTTATTTGCACATAGCAGATAACCGCTAGCACGGCAAATTGGAAAATTACCCAACGAACAGCACTGCTATTGACTCTCTCACTCAAGTCTCTGAATGACACCTCTTTGGCCCTTGTTGACTTGTAACTCAATTTCAAATTCTCGAGTTCTTGCAACAACCGATGTGTCTTTGTCACTAGGTTAGCTCTTGACAACTTGTCTGGCTTGTCAAACACAGAAGCGCTCTTGAGATCCATGTCCATAGTGATTCTGCTTCTCATTGGCAACTTGTACCCGTCTAATTGCGGTTTGATGCAAATCTTGTGTTCTCCAGCATCAAACGACGTGAAGATAAATTCGTGATTGTAACCTTTCTGCGACGCAACCATGTGGTTGTGGTCAAATACTTCCTCTACTGTGAAAAACAGGTTCATCTTATCTGACTCAGAGTCCCTGATTTGGATATATTGGCCCTCGTGCTGTATCTCCATCTTGTACCGGATCATAAGCACAGAGTTCTCAGCTAACTCCTTATAAAAACACTTGTCCTGTTTCGGCTCTAAGTAAAAATGGATAGAGCACTCACACAGGCTCACTAAAGTCAGCCATATGGCCACAATTGGTATTATCGAGTTGCAAAATTTCATGTAGTTGGTTTAGGTGTTGGTACGTAGTCTTTATCGGTAAAAATAAAGGTAATTGATATCACTTTATTCACACAATTTAAAACAAACGTATCATATAAAACAACCATTGCAAATTTCCTGTTGCACGTTTTTCAGCCCGAGAAGCGAAAATTCACAAAATTTGAAATTTTGTATGTATGTTTAAATACTGATAAAGAAAGGTGATGTGATGATTGTGACTTGTAAATGTGTTGTTTTTGGTGATTAGAATGCCATTAATCAGCATCAGTGAGTTACTCGGATTGAAGTGATTCATAGTGTATACTGTTTCGACGCTGATCCGCCCCATTCTTCCTCACCTTCCCCCAATCTGATGAACTTGTCATTGCTTGATCCATTTGCAGTGGCTAAAGAGTACCCAGAGACATTAACACAAACACTATCGTACGGCCACTCTACGTATATAGAGTCGTCTAGCAATGGAGACTATCTTGCCTCGGGGCTAGTAGACGGCACGATCGTGATTATAGACAACGATACAAACTCCACGATAAGAGTATTGCAGGATCACACTAGGGCCATTACGTCTTTGTCTTGGTCGAGATCCGGTCGGTATCTGTTAAGCTCAGGACGGGACTGGAAAGTCAACTTGTGGGACTTGCAAACCGGTTCAATTGTGAGAAATTTTGTGTTTGAAGGTCCTGTGTGGAACTGTACATTACTGAAAGAGTCTAGTAGTGAAGATGATGAATGCAGTTGGAAATTTGTTGTTGCTTTGTTAGAGGACGATCCGTGCTTTATCGACTGCTCAGACAAATTCGCAGCAAAGATGACGAAATTGGAAACTGATCCATTTGTGGAAGTTGATGATGGTGATGATGATGATGATGAGGAGACGGAAAATAATATCAGTTCAAAGAACCAATCAGTCAAGTCTAGGAAAAGACAAAAAATTACAGGTAAACACTGGACTTTATGTTGTACATTCAGCAAATGCGGGAATCTTATATTCAATGGTACGAGTAAAGGCTGGTTAAACATAATTGACATTGCCACGTTAAAGACCATCCAGTCGATCAAGATTTGCAATTCGAATATAAAGAATATTGAAATTTCAAACACAAATGATAAATTGGTTATAAATTCAAGTGATAGAATCATAAGGCAGTTTACCATCGTGAGGAATAACGATACACCAGGATCTGACTTGGAGCTGGAATTACAGCATAAATATCAGGATTCAGTTAATAGATTACAATGGAACTGTGTCAAGTTTAATCACACATCAGAGTACTTGTGTGCTTCAACTTTAGGAGCAACTCACGATATCTATATATGGGAAACTTCAATGGGCTCGTTGGTTAAGATCTTGGAAGGTTCGAACGAGGAGTTGTTGATAGTTGATTGGAATTTCCGTCGTTGTTGTATAACTGCAACAAGTATGGATTCGGGTACATTATTTATATGGTCGATAGTGATACCACAAAAATGGTCAGCTTTAGCTCCTGATTTTGAAGAAATTGAAGAAAATATAGATTATGAAGAGAAAGAAGACGAGTTTGATTTTGTCGATTATGATCAAGATATAAATAAATTGATGGAAGAAGAAGAAAAAGAAGATATTGATATCTTGACAAAAGAGTTGACCGATGCTAGAGGTTTCCCATTTGTCAAGTCATTTATAGTTGATGTTGAATTGTGAAAAGGTAATTATTACGGTTTTACAATTTTAAAATAAGCATTGTATAACAGAGGTTAAACTTTATAAACAGGTTTAAAATTTTATTATTAGTAGTAGTAGTATGAGGTTTTAAACTAAACAAACTTCTTCAAATTGTGGGGAAAACAAAATTCTTTATAAAACAGAGGAAGCGTGAGTAGTAGCGTATCTACCAGAAGGATCAGAGTGACAACCCCATTCAGCTTTTGGAACCCATCTCATAACAGTTGAAGCAGCAGCTTTTGAAGGGAATAATTGATCAAATTTACATCTGTAAAAGTAAGCTTCTTTTGTAGTTGGGATATCAGAACCCCATTCAGGTTTTGGATTAGCAAATTCTTCATCAGAAACAGATTTTTCAGCTAATTCTTTCAAACCGTCAATCCAAGAATAACCAACACCATCTGAGAATTGTTCTTTTTGTCTCCATAAGATTTCATCTGGTAAATATGGTTTTGCTGATGGATCATCAGAAGTATCAAATGCTTTTCTTAAAATGTATTTTTCAATTTTACCTGATTTTGGATCAATCATTTTATCAGCAGGATCAATATTCATACATAATTGTAAGAATTCCTTATCTAAGAATGGAACTCTAGCTTCAAGACCCCAAGCCATTGTTGATTTATTAGCTCTTAAACAATCAGCATAATGTAAATTTTTAACTCTTTTAACACATTCAGTATGGAATTCAGCTGGAGATGGAGCATTTGCGAAATATAAATAACCACCAAAGATTTCATCAGAACCTTCACCAGATAAAACCATTTTAACACCTTGAGCTTTAATTTTTCTTGATAAAAGATACATTGGAGTTGAAGCTCTAATTGTAGTAACATCATAAGTTTCTAAATGATAAATAACATCAGTTAAAGCATCAAAACCTTCTTCAACAGTAAAAGTATGTTCATGATGAATTGTACCAATAAATTTAGCAACTTTTTTAGCAGCAATTAAATCTGGAGCACCTGGTAAACCAATTGCAAATGAATGTAATTTAGCCCAACCATTTAATGCTAATTTACCATCTTCATCAACACCAGTTAAAGTATGAGTTGCATCAATACCTTCTTTATGAGAATCAATATCTTTTGCAGCAGTTGCAGTTTCTCTTGCAGCAATTGAAGCAATTAAAGAAGAATCTAAACCACCAGATAATAAGACACCATAAGGAACTTCAGCCATTAATCTTTTTCTAACAGCCATTTCTAAAGTTTCTCTAATTTTAGTATAATCAACAGGAGTTGAAGCTATTCTATTTTCATCATACCAATCAGGGTTGAAATATCTTGTTATTTGATCAGTATTTGAATCATAAACATGACCTGGTGGGAAAGCAGTAATTTCATCACATTCATCAGTTAAACATTTTAATTCTGATGAGAAAAACACAGATTTTGGATTTTTTGATGATTTACCCATATATAAAGTTGTAATACCAATTGGATCTCTAGCAGCAATAATTCTATCATCTTGTTTATCATAAAGAACAAATGCAAACATACCATCTAAATGTTTTGGAGCTTCAACATCATATTTTTGGAATAATGGAATAATTGGTTCACAATCTGATAAAGTCTTGAAAGCATAATCGTTTAATTCATCTCTTAATTTAATATGATTATAAATTTCACCATTAACAGCTAAAGAGAATCTGTCATCAGGAGAAGTAATTGGTTGAGCACCAGCATCTAAACCAACAATGGCTAATCTTTCATGACATAAGATAGTATGGTTGACAACTTTGTTACCTGACCAATCTGGACCTCTGTGTCTGATTCTCTTTGAATATTGTAATGCTTTTTCCTTGAAGGAGTCAACCTCAGGAACTTGATATGCTGCAAAAATACCACACATCTTTGTAATAAGTGTTTTTATCTAGTTGAATGAAATTTTACAAGACAAGATAAAAAATCTAAATCAAGAAGTTTGGGAATAGATAGCAATTTACGTATTTATAAATAAAGGCAAATATCTTACTAAAAAATCAAAAAAAGAAAAAAAAAAAAAAAAAAGAAAGATACGATAGAATCGACTCAAAGATTACACTGAAACCGATAATAATAATACAAAGAATAGTATGTACGTGTGAAGAGAGAGATCAAACAAAACAACAATAGTATTAGTCAACCAACGAACGAGAGTATAACTAAACTACTACTACTACTACTAGAACATCATCAACAAGATGGATGGGATGGATGAGTCAACTAACTTGTTGAAGTGAATAATAATCTTTGTTACTCATTTTCGAGTCACCAGCTCTCTCTCTCTCTGTTTCTCTGAGTGTTCCTTGGTTATCGTCGGAGAGAGAATTGAGAAAAAGAAACGAGAGAATTTTTCAGCGCTGAAAAATTATTTTTCACAAAAATTTATGCCTGAATTCCGTTTTAGGAAAGTTTTAAAAAATTCAATGGCGCTTAATTTTTAAAATTTTAATTTTTTTTAATTTTTATTAAAACAGGGGGTGTAGGGGTGTTAAAAAGGATATATTGTAAGTTACCCGGAAAAATGTTATTAACGGTGTAGGGGTGTATATAATTATAAATAAATTATTTACACTTATGTAATCAATTACGTCAGTGGGCTGTGTTGATTACAATTAACTCACCAGCCACATAATGATAATAAGGCTAATGCGGTTTTTTTGTTTAAACTCCAACTGGTAATGTGGCTAGTGTATTACTTACTTTCTCTCTCTCTCTATGTCGCCTATCAGATAAACGGCTCCTATTATTTTGTGGCCTGGCCGTGCAGTGGCTGATTTGTTTGTAAGCACCGTTTTGAGCTGTTTGTTAGCAGTGTTACAGTGTTATTATTATATACAACTGTGTAACTGTCTGTGTGTCTGTATATTCAATTTGTCACTTTTACTACTTACTTACTACTCGGACTAACTTGCATTGTCTTGGTACAAAATTGACATTGCTTGCTAATTGATTGTATATATATATATTATAAAACTGATTTCCAGCTGAATTGCGATTGTACAACTATCTTTTTTATGTACATTTTTACTAAACCACTGCTAAATAATTGTAAAATTGCTATCAGTAACAGTAACAAATTAGTGTGGAATTTTACAACAATCAAGAGAAAAATGTCTACAAATACATCTTCTTCAGTCGAATCGACTTTAAAACCATTATTTGAAGAAATCAATAGATTAAAACCAAATTTTATCAAGAGATTACAAAATGCTGTTGCAATTCCATCTGTTTCGGGTGATGAATCACTAAGACCACAAGTTTTCAAAATGTCTGATTTCTTGAAAATCGAATTAGAATCATTAGGTGCTCAAGATATTCAATTAAAAGATTTGGGTATTCAACCACCACCTGTCGCTGATCCAAATTTAAAATTACCACCAATTGTGTTGGCTAGATTCGGTTCAGATCCGGGGAAAAAAAATGTTTTAGTTTACGGTCATTATGATGTTCAACCGGCATTATTAGAAGATGGTTGGAATACTGATCCATTCACATTGACTGAAATTGATAATAAATTATACGGTAGAGGTTCTACAGATGATAAAGGTCCTGTTATCGGTTGGTTGAATGTGATTGAAGCTCACAAGAATTTAAATTTGGAATTACCAGTCAATTTAATTTGTTGTTTTGAAGGTATGGAAGAAAGTGGTTCTTTAGGTTTAGATGAATTAGTCGCTAATGAAGCTGATAAATATTTTAAAAACGTTGATGCAGTTTGTATCTCTGATAATTATTGGTTAGGTACTAAGAAACCAGTCTTAACTTATGGTTTAAGAGGTTGTAATTATTATCAAATTTCAATTAAAGGTCCAGGTGCAGATTTACATTCTGGTATATTTGGTGGTATTATTCATGAACCAATGACAGATTTATTCAAGATTATGTCTCAATTAGTCGATGTGGATGGTAAAATTACTATCCCAGGTGTTAACGAAATGGTGGCTAAAGTTACTGAGACTGAAGAAAAATTATATGAAGATATCGATTTCGATGTTGATGAATTAAACGCTGCTTCTCGTTCAGAAACTGCAATTTATCAAAATAAAAAAGATATCTTGATGCATAGATGGAGATACCCATCATTATCACTTCATGGTATTGAAGGTGCATTTTCAGGCGGTGGAGCTAAGACTGTTATTCCATCAAAAGTTGTTGGTAAATTCTCAATTAGAACTGTTCCTGATATGGATTCAGCTAAATTGGATAGTTTGGTTTTCAAATATATTGAAGAAAAATTCAAAGAATTGAATTCTGCAAATACCATGAATGTTGAATTGATTCATGATGGTCCATATTGGGTTTCTGATCCATTTAATGCTCAATTTGAAGCTGCTAAAAAAGCAACTAAATTAGTTTGGAACGTTGATCCAGATTTAACTAGAGAAGGTGGTTCAATTCCAATTACAATCACTTTTGAACAACAATTGAAAACAAGCGTTTTATTATTACCAATGGGTAAAGGTGATGATGGTGCTCATTCAATTAATGAAAAACTTGATGTTGCAAACTATATCGAAGGTGTCAAGACTTTAAGTGCTTACTTACACTATTACGGTGCTAGTGAATCAAAATAGTGAGTTTTCTCTTTTGTATTTATTTATTTATTTGTTTCAATTTGCAATTTTCATTCAATCACTTTATAATTTCTAATGCTATTCTATTTTTTTTTTTTTGTTTACTTTTACTGAATTAATCGACATCACTCATTTTATAATATACAACTTTGTATTGAAACACCTGTTTGTGCTTCTCAACTTATTTTTTAAAACATTCTTGTATTTGTGGTATTGCTATATAAATCAAATTAAATAGAAAAAAAGATTCTGGTATGAAAATAAGTGTTAAAAACACACATTAAATCATATCATAATTTAGTTTGAGATATCAGTAACCTTTAAAGTTGGTGGTAAAGATTGGATTAATTTTTTAGCTTTGGTAGCATCGTTAACAATCAAAGTGTACAAGTATTTAGAACCTCTGACCTTGAATTTGGTTTGCTTGAATTTCTTACCAACACCATTGACCTTTGAGTTGGTCTTGATGGTAGCAACCTTAACATCTTGTCTTCTAGCTAATTCAACGAATTGCTTAATATCGGTAATTTCTCTCTATATTAAAATAAATTTGGTATTGAATATATGATAATTCAACAGTTACAATACATGTTAGTAAGTGTTATTGAAAAAGTGAAATGTGAGATCAGAATAAAGTAATTGGGAACAGCTATTTTTAATTTTGGTGAATACTACTCTACTGTCGTTTCTCCAAATAAACAATCTTGTTTAACTTTCAATAAAGTTGATGTTTCTGTGTAAAGAGTTCGTATCAGTTAAAATCAAAAGAGTCTCTATTGATTCAACTTCAAATCAACTGTCAATATCCCAATTTTCAATCTGAAAACTGTTTTATCGTGAAATTCAAACATACAGCCATTTTAATATATTATGAAACGTTAATGATACTGGATAACTTCAAAGGTTATATATATAATACTACACTAGCCCTAGTTGGAAGTCGTTTTATTATCAACCGATTTTTTTTAGTAGTATCCTACAACAGCTTCACAGTGCCATTACTAGCCTCCATTCAACGGTAACTCAGTGAAAGTACAACAGATACAACTCTTTGCAACAAGCCTTAGTTACTACTTTGCAAAGCTCATACACATACAAGCTTCTAGCACTAACAGTGTCTCTCTCTCTCTCTCTCCCTATGCCTTAGAAAATAATCTATTTGAATTTTTCATAAAACTTTGGACGTGTACTACCCAATTTTAAAATTATTGAGTTTACTTCTGCTTATGTCAGATATTATGTTTGTTGTTGCCCTGTAAACCCTTAACTAATGTCACGTGTTAATATTTACTTCTTTGGTGTGACGTGTGGTTGGTAATTTAAAAAAGTTTGTGGCGGTGCGAGATAATTTTCTGTGGCTAGTGTATCTTTTTCCTTTTACTCTGTTCTCTTACTCTCTATGTGTGGTGTGTCCCTCAATTCTCTGTCTCATACTCTTTTGCAGTTTTCGGTAATTTTATAGATAGGCTTATCTTATCTTATTTTTCTTCACTATGAGTATTTCTTTCTACTTCATTACATCTCTTTCATGATAGTGTAAATTCATCGCATTTCACACAAATGTTTAAAAAAAGAGTTGTTAAAAAGCAGTCTGATCAAAGTCAGCAGAGAAAGAGACAAAGAGATGAGTCGGTGGCGATTCACGAGCACCAGCAGCAGCAGCAAGAACAAATAAATAGTGACAGTGATAGTGATGGTGATTCTACTACTGACAGCGATAACAACAACAATACCAATATAACAAAACCAGTTTTGAAGAAAGGGAAACTCGTAAAACAGAAAGTAGTGCAAGTGCAAGGCGCAACTACACCCACAGAGAGTGATAGTGATAGTGACGGTGATGGTAAAGCAATACTCAGTAGCAGTGATGATAAAGTGACTAAAACCGTCACTGATAAATTATTCAAAACAGATAGATTGTTAGAAGAGGAACGTCAACACTGGGAACGGTCAAAATATTTGATGAAAACGCAAAAAGCACCACAACAGGTTGATGAAAATGGTGATAAGATTTACAAAGGCAGTTTAAATTTGAAAAAATCAACTAAAGATACAAATTTAAAAGTGGCACCAACTAATATACGAACAACTACAGTAGTTGATTATCAAGCTGACGTTTGCAAAGATTTCTTGAAAAATGGGTACTGTGGGTTTGGCGATACTTGTAAATTTTTACATTATCGTGAAGAGTTTCAAATAAATAAGAAACCAAGAGTCGCTGAATGGGAAAATGTATTAAAAAGAAATAAAAAATACTAATCTCGATTTTTTATTAACAAGTTGACTGATCAACAGTCAATTTTACCAATTGATGAAACGTTTTCTTGATAATTTCATCACTATTTGTTGTATCTACTATAACTTCGCTTCTTTCGCTATCCTTCTTACCATTGTATATTCGCTTTTGAACCAATTTGTTGACCAAAATCTTGTATATTTTATCAAAGTTAAATTTCTCTCTCAACTCGATCAACTCTGTTTGATTCAGTTTATCCAAATACCAAGGATCGAGTAAATTAACCCATGCGCATAAATCACAGTCGTATTTGTAAACATTATCGTTGTTTAGTAAAACTATCGGGAGTCCACTGTTTCTATCAATCTCAACTAACTCGATTTTAACTTGTTCGTTTTTTTCAAATTTTCTCTTCAATGAATCATAATTATAAAACTGACTTGTTATTGGAGATAATGAAACTCCTGAAATAATGCTCTTGTTCTCTTTTAAATTCCAAGAGTATACTAATCCATTTTGCGTAACAGCCATGACAAACTCATTCTTACATGAAAGAAAGCTAACGTTGCAACCCAACTCAAAAGAAGGCTTCAACTGACGGCCATGCTCAGATAATAGCATTATAGAACCCAACTCCGTAGACAAACACCAATAACTTATAGTTGTAGATTGAAAATCTTTCGTGTTAGATTTCAATGTGTAAGACGAATTGCAAACATTTGTAAACTTGACATTGTTAAACAATTCGAATTTTGCATTCTCTGATATTGAATCAAATACAACAATCTTATTAAGCGAGTTGAATTCGTCAAAATCAAAATCGTAGCCTGATTCGCCACTACCAGCATTTTTAGAAACGTCTCTGCCACCAGATTCGCTATTACCAACACCACCACCTCCAACACTTCCACTTGCACGACCTCCTGCTACGCCATTCATCTCACTTAGTCCTTCATAATTATTACGAACTTCCATCACATCCCCAGAAAGTCTACTGCCACGTTTAAAGTCAATTAGAACCGGTGGTTGAATCTTAATGTCTGTGAAAAGTGATTCGATTGACTGAATAGGACCAGCTAAACTTGATAACTGGTCAATTTCTTTTCTTTTCCTGCTTGCATACGGTTTTGTTGATGTTTGCTTTTTAGTAGTCATTAAGTTTGTCTCTGCAATATGATCAATGTTGTTATCGTTATCCTCGTCATTATTCAATTTTTCATATATTATATTATCCCTTATTGATGTTACTAATGTTTGCAATCCTAATCTTGGAAGTTTAACTGATGGTGTAGATAGTATACTTTTCAATAGTTTTTGTTTCTTCTTTTGATGCATTGTACTACTTGAACTTGATGAAAAACTAGCTGTTGTAAGTTTTGGTTCATCTGTAGTTGATGCCCCAGATAGCAACATTGGAGCAACTCTTTTTTTACCATTTTTAGTAATTGTGACTTTTTGATTGGATACAGTTAACACATTTACTTTTGGAATAGCAGGTTTTGAACTTGGTTCTGGTTGTGAAATCTCAATTGGTGTAATGATTGAAGGTAATTTTTTATTTGGATGCTTTTTAGATCTGGGTATTAATGTATTTATCTTTGGAGCTGCTACTGTTTCGGTACCTGTTGAAAATATAGAGTTAGAATTGAGTTTGAGCGGAGCATTCTTATTTTTCAAATCAGATGAATTTTCATCTGCAGCACCCATTAATTTTTCTAATTTTGAAGAAACTGGGAATAAATTGAATTTCTTATCGGCTTCTTCTTCTAATTTCAATTGCTCAACACTTTCAGGGAAAACCATACTTTCTCTATCTGCACCATATCTGTGTAATTGTGCTTCATTTCTTTCTAATGGAATTGGTTTACCTAATTCATTTTTTTCGAAAAAAATTGTCGTTATTGTTCCATCCAGAGAACTAATGAATACAAACTCTCCCATTGGATCCCAAGAAATATCGGTAATTGTTTTCAAACACACATCATTTGCTACAACCAATGGAGCAGCCATAGCTGTACTCCAAATAGCTAATGTTCTATCCTGTCCTGCTGTTATCAATACTGTTGAAATGGAATCATCATTTTCTTTCCCATTTTTCAAACTCTTTGAGTGTTGTTTCTTAGTATTGCTATCTTTATCATTGTATTTAGTAACTTGATATAATCTGGGTGAGAATGAACACACTTCACATGGTAAATCATGGCCTATTAAACTAACATCACTCTCCCAACTACCTCTTTTAATGATAGCAACAGATGATAATCCGGAATTGATTGCATTGGGTGCTGCGATATGTTGACCATCTGGTGACCAGGAACATCTCCTGAAATATGTAGTTAATGGTGTCTTTTTGAAAGGATCGGTAACCACTGATTCAACACTAAACGACATTTCCGTAGGTGATGTCTTGTGGTATCTGAAAATACGTAAAGTTCTATCATCTGAGCATGTTGCAAAATATTTATTTGCCGGATCAAATATGACACCTTTGACGTGAGATTGATGGATATCAAACCTTTTGATTTTTTCAAAAGTTGCACCTGACCAAACAATAATTGATCTGTCTAAACCCACAGTGACTAATATTGATGAATCAGGTGCCCATGCCATATCTTGAATATCATTATCGTGAGCAACTAGTCTTTTCCTCACAGTCCAATGCTCTAAATCTGCGCTTTCAATGTCTCCGCCATTTGATCCTCCAAACCCATTACTTCCTCCACTATTACCAAATTGTAATCTATGTGCCATATTTTGCGCCATTATGCGTGTCTTTTCTTCATCTTTCTCCCAAATCAACAAAATCTTGTCATCTGAACCACTGGCTAAAAACCGACCTGTAGGTGAAAATCTCACACAAGTAACAGCACCAGTGTGCCTTCCCATTGAACACAATGGACGACAAACTTTATGATCTAATTCAACAGAGTTTTCGGATATATGTTGTTGTTGTTTTTGTAAATTCTCATTACTACTATTGATCGAACTGGCATCGTTTAAAAGAGAACTCCCGGGTGAAATTATCTTGTTTTTGTACTCTTTCAGCGTGTCAATGAGCCATATTCTTATCTTGCCATCCAATCCACCGGAAGCTAGTCTTTGACCATCTGGTGATACTGAAACCGAGTAAACTTCAAATTTCCTGTTCTCCTCGGTATGCGTCAACCAAGGGTACTTCAGTATATGCATTGAGTGTCCAGTTGTATATTTTTCTTTGAATTGGAGTGTTGGCTAGATGGTACCTTTACAGAGAAACAAGCATCACCAAAGATAAATAAACATGTTGTTATAAAACAATCAGTTTCTTTACATATGCTTTTTTTTTTCAATGCGCATAACTTTTGTCATTTTTCCTACCGAGATCAATTTCTACCCCAGGTTGAAAAGTTAAACTTTTGTGTACTTGTTTATTAGATTCTTACATTTAATTGATGATACGAGCAGTTCTACTTATAGCTACGAATAGATTAATTTCTGCTAAATATTCTATTATTAGTTTAAGAATCTTACTGATTTTTTTCTCTATCAGTGCATTGCACTTATTTATCTAAGCCGAATTCGATGGCAACAGCTTTACCGAATCTTTCTAAACCAATGTCCAAAGTATCTAAAGGAACAGCAGCGTAAGTACCTCTGAAGAAGAAAGTTGAGGCACCGTGATCTTCAAAGTTTGGAGATCTGAACCAAGAACCTGGGATCATCAAACAACCTTGTTCTAAGGATCTTTCGTAAACTGCATTTTCCACTTTCAAAGGATCTTTACCGAATTCTGTTTCGAATTTAGGATGTTTTGAAGCATCGATTGAAACCGTAAAGAACATACCTGCAATTGGAGGTTCAAAAGAGACAACTTGTTTAGGCATGTGTTTCAACAAACTGTTTAAAGTGAAATCTCTCTTAATTGTATATTCTTTTCTCAAACCGATTAACCAGTCAATGTAACCATTTTGGCCCCATCTACCTAATAAACCTTGAACAATTGACTGAGTGAAACCTGACGCGGTTTGAATTGACACTTCGTGCAATCTGACAAATCTTTCCAACAGCTTCTTTTGAGCGACAATCCAACCTAATCTAACACCTGGAGCTAACACTTTTGAGAAAGAGTCTAATCTGATAACTCTACCTTCTGTATCAATGGAAGAGAAGGATTTGACTAGGGATTTCAAGAAATCTTCATGTGTGATTTCTTTTGGAGCTTCGGTGTTACCTTCGACATAAGGTTCCATTTGCAAGAAGTAGTATGGTTCATCTTCAACAACGATGAAATCGTGTTTACAAGCAATCTTGTAGATAGCTTCTCTTCTTTCATTGGACAAGGAAGAACCAGTTGGATTTTGACCAGTTGCAATGGTGTACAATAATTTTGGTTTTGGTTTTGAAGAATCCCAATTGTTTAATAATTCGTCTAATTTTTCAGGAACAATACCAAAAGCGTCCATTGCAACAGGTGCAAAATTAATGTTTAAAGCTCTTGCGGTTTCAATAGCTGATGAGAAAGTGTACTCTTCAACCAAGATGAATTCACCAGGATTGACAAATGTTCTTAAAGTGGCTTCCCATGATTGAGTATTACCAACAGAGATGATTGCGTCCCATTCTTCATTTGGAATCTTGTGGATTATCTTGGTGTGTTCTTTGATGAAAGTGAGCAATTCAGGTTGACCCTCAGTAAAACCGTATTGCAAAGATCTAGCCAATGGAATATCAAATTCTTCAACTTTGTGCTTGACCATATCTGTAACGGTTGTATTTTCAGCAGTTGTTGGCTTGGCAGCGATACCATCAGCAAAAGGTGGTGCTGGAGAGATGGCTGTAAGCTTCTCCCATGGGAAGTAGTCAGACATTGGTAATCCACCACCTAAAAAGACAATGTTGTCTTTACCATAGTATTTGAATGCAGATTTTAGAGGAGATGGTAATCTACCTTTAGACTCGGCGGAGAGTAAATGTGATAAGTCTTTAACCATTTTTAAACGTGCTGTTTACTACTTTGATTACAAATAGTGTGAACGAAAAACTGCTTGTAACAACAATTTACACAAGTGGACATAAATAGTAGAGTCCTTTCAAGTTACATATATATATATAGATATATATATGGAACAGAATTACAAAACTGATCAAAAGCCAATCAGTCAGTCAGACTCACCGATCAGCACTGGAGATGTTCACGGCAATAGTGAACTTTTCCAAATCTGAGTACAAATTGGGAAATCAGCGAGAAAAATGACTAATCGGGGAATCAAGGCGGTGCACTATATTTTCTTTATTAGTTTTTCGGTAATTAGACACAAGGCGGTGAAATCAATTTTGTATACGTTTGGTTTTGATAGTGTTGATAGTGTTGATGGTGTTAGTAGTGGTTGGAAGTGGTTGGAAGCAGAGGTTAGTCGATAAGAGTCATGTTGGGATGAGTGAGTGACTCACTGAGAGAGACACTTACAGAGAGAAAAAAAAAAAGAAAAAAAAAAAAAAGAACAAAAGGAATTTGGAGAACTTTCAGATTGTTATCGTAATGAATCATACCGTCAAAATTTGCACAGCCCCTGACTTGATAGAAGTGCCTGTCTTTTAAAGTATCTTTTGGATCACAAACGGTTCAGTTCCAGTAGTGATAAGATTCTGAATCATGACTCAAACCGGCAAAAGCGTGTAAAGTGTCGTACGAATGTGAAAGAGATCTGTGATTGCACTTTTGAAAAATGACTAGCTGATCCATAAAACCAGACATACCGCAGTATTGGTATTGATCCTTTCCGGTTCGAACAAAAAGATGAAAAAGTTTGTAATCTTCTAGTTTCTAGGAAGGTCCTGGTTAAACAGACAGCGTAGTCGAGTGAGTTGAGTAAAACCACAGAGCTCTTTAGCAACAGAATTGACCCACTCGTCTTTGATCACAGGAACCGCTTCCCGCTGCAATATCGAATTCTTGTAAGAGTTTCAAATACAATATAGGTCCTTCATTCTAAAGAGATTCAAATGTTGTTGTCTATCTATCTTTGCTTACTTTCTCTCTTTGTTAACGTCTTCCAATCAATCATATAGATCATCCTTTCGTAATCATTCGGAAAACTCACAATATTTGAAGAAAAGATCTATTTTTGGTGTTTGTTGCACATGATTAACGAGTAGATAGAAGGTGGAAAAAGATCTTTCGGAAAAAACACCCTCAATCACCCAATTCAATCACCTACATTGACAGACAGAATCGCTGTCAATTGGTGAATGTAATTCAAATTGAACACTTTATTTGAACAGCAGCATATCCAACAAATCCCAAGCTGCTGATTGAACTACGACAGTAAAGCCGGCCATTGAGATATTGTAAAATCTTGTACATGTGCGTCAAGACCCTGAATCTCCTTTTGTAAAGCTTATAAAGAAACCAAGTAACTAAACCAGATTCCACTGCGTTCTGAACTTGAATACCAAAAAACTGAAAAGGTTATATGCTGGTTCAAAAGTGATCAATCTGAAGAACTCATTTCAATGATGAGTGAAGAAGGAGAGGAAAAAAAAAACACAAGAAAAGAGAATATGACGTGGAGTGGAATTTTGAACACCACACGGCATTGGTTTTGGCAATTGTCTTGCCAAAACGAGCATGCTGTGTGATACGGTGCATCAAATATATGAGTTTTCAAATAAAGCTGCTGACGATACATAACTGTTGATCTGTTAAGGAGAGTCAAAAAAGAGTGAAAAGGTGAGGATAGACAGATACATCTCTGAAGAAAAGGTTATATTTAGTACTTGTGTATAACTCTTTCCAGGAAATTGACATTGCAATGTGGAGAAACGGCAATAAAGCAGTGGAAACACTAACTTTAAACTACAATCCGCCCTGACAGTTTGATAGACTCAATTTGTTATCCGATTGTAAGAACCACTGTTAGGAGTGAGGCCAGTTGGAGTAGATAATGAAAAAGACTCGGCATATTCTAAGACTGGAGTTGCCAATAAACAGCCTTGCTTCACACGAAAAACAATCTAAAAGCTCGTGCAAATTTCCCTTGTTGAACTGAGGAAGATAGAACATAACAACATCAAGATTTACATTCATTGGTGATGCTAATTCATCACATTAAGCGCTTTAAAAATGGTTCCTGATTCAAATTGTAAACACAGGAAAAAAGCGTGCATTGAAACGCTGCCAATTTCCAAACGCGTGTCAAAGAGGGAAAAATGTAAACAAAGATAAATCTCAACCTGTTTTAAAGCAAATTGACTGATTTATACCCATACTTCTTGTGGTTGTTGTATCAAGAGTTGGTTAATCAACACGCCACGGAAACGAAGAGTTGGAAGAACATGACTGAGGCTAGTGGTTTAACAGAGGTTGAAATCTCAAAGGAGATGGAGCCAGCGACATTTGATCTGCTATCGATTAAGAATGCGTCAAAACTAGTGAATGAAAAACTTGAATCTAAAGGTTACTTTTCAACGAGACCTGATAAGCTGAAAAAGCTTCTGATGCTTACTGTCGATTATGACGAGTTAGTGGAAGGTGGTAGTGATGGGGTTGAAAAATTCGGAATAACGGATAAAATGTATCAGAATGACAAGAATAACTTGAATATAATATATTCATTGTTAAAGACATGTGAGGGTTTTACGGATTTCAAAGAGTCAGTGCTACGACAGTTGAGCGATAAAGATGAGGAGATACTGATGCTCAAGACTGAGTTGATGAAGAAAGAAAATGAAATATCTAAAAATGATAAAAAGTTGTATACATTAGAAAGAGAGATGTTAAAGCAAAATATACAAAACAATGAGCAGAAAAAGCTACTTAAAACTACTCAAAAGAATTTGCAAGAACGTGAAAGATGGATACAAATGGTGACGAATGATTGGAAAAGAGAAGTTCGCAGATACGATATCAAGATGGGAAACTTGCAAGATAAAATGACAAAGTTGATAAATATGAAAAGAAAGATAAACGTGATAGATGAAGAAGTAGATAATGAGTTTGTGGTTGATAAGAAAGTTAAATTAACAAAAGAGCCTCCTTCTTTTAGTGAAATTGTGCAGGAAAACAAAGATTTGCGCAATTCGATGATTAAAATATACGGAATGATTTTGAAAATTAATGAATTTATGCACAAAATGATTGATAACAAGATCAATGGTTCATTGCAAATGAGCGAGCAACTTGATTTTGTTCCAACAAAGGAGGAAATGAACAAGATTGCAGAGTCGAGCTTTGATATGGCAAATTCAGATGATGAGTTTGTTAATGTGTGCAACGAACTGATCAAACTATTCAGACGTTATCAAGATTTAGAATCTGATTCTACACATCAAGATACATTCAAGTTTAAGAAAAGAAAAGACTTGATTGCTGAAAAGCAAAATGAAATTGATTCTTTGAAAAAAAAATTAGATACCGTTGAGAAAAATTATGAAAAAGTATTGATTACAATGGAAGAATGGAGAAGTTTTAGAAATAAAACTGACTAGGAGTGTTATTACAAAAAAAAAAAACAGTGAATGGGAAATAATTATACAAGTGAATAATTGTTATTTTGAATGACAGGTGGTTCATACAATTTATAGTAATCGACCAAATGACCACCTAGATAACCTTCACCGAGTAAAGGTAACTGGAAGATATCTCTAATTGATAACTTTTCATCCTGGTGTCTTTTCATAAACAGAAAATCTTTCCAATTTGTGATGATGCCGTAATTGAATAAATAAGTTTCTGTGTTGGAATTTCTTGGATTGTGAGTAGCAGGTTTTCGGAAAAGGTCTAGAGTTAAAAGGATGAATTGATCCAAACCTAGTATTTTGAAACACTTTGAGTTTATTAAAGCTGCAGGCAGGCACAAGAATTTAACTAAATTATTAGGAGTACCATTGGCTGGATCTGTATCTGTTGGATTTGACTGATTCAATTCGTCCCATGGAATTGAAGCAAAGGTTTCTTTAAATTCACCCTTGTGAGAAGATTCTGCGAGTTCAACGGTGGTTATACCTTTAGAAATTTGGAAAATTTGAACAAATAGCAGGATACTCGTCCAAGCAATATTGAAACCTGTCCATATTGTCAAATTAAAAATGAAATTAGAGTGATGGAATCCAAAGCATAAATCTTCAGATAAGAAAAGACAATCTTTTGTTTTCAATTTATCATCTTCTAATTCATCGAAATACTCCAACGCAATCGATATGAATAGCAATCCACTCAATTCTAGAAAAACAACAAACCCGAAAAATAACTTGTGATTACGAATACCAATATCATTGTAAACCCAAGGACAATAATGATCGAATTTAGCAACTTGTTGAGTCACTTTTTTACCCATTCTGGCACGTAATGGGATTCTAACAAATGTCTTGATACAGAAATGATTAGCGTCGAATTTACGTTCTTGTATCAATTGAACTATAGTTGATTGGATTTTCTGAGAATTTGATTCAATTGGAAGATAACCTGGATCGATAAACATTGATTTGAAAAAAATGGCAAAAGTGGCAGTTGCTGTAATTGAATATAGTAAATTTGCAAACAAGCATTCTGAAAATGTGATTGGTAGTAAACTGAAACACCAAGTTAAAGAACACCAAAAAGCAGAAGCGCAGAAAAGTCCTGAATAAAAAGGTGATTTCAATAAAGCAGTTGATTTTTTCGAATTATTATAGATTGGGATAATAAATTTCAATAATAACAAGACTTGAATTGCAAAAATTGACATTGCAATTAGTAATTTGAAAATCAGTAAATCGTTAGTAATGATCCACAAGCATAAAGGTAATATTATGAAAGGAGATAAAAATGTGACTAGTTTCGCATTCTTAGCACTTAAGTAATGATGTTTTTCATAGTAATTTGATTCCACTAAAGCTAATTTCAACATTTTATTTGAATTCATTTCATTTGCAATTGACCAAGAATCTTTACCGTCAACGTTTTTAACACTTAAATCACTCTTGTGTTTCAGTAAATTAACAAGTATCAATTTGTTAGGTCTTACTAAAGCCCAATGTAATGGTAAAAATCCAATTTTATCTTGCAAATCGACTCTAGCACCATTTTGCAACAATAATTCAACAGATAACAAATCTCCTTGATAAGTAGCCCAATGTAACGCAGTACGGCCATTTGAATCCTGGTAATTTATCCAGCTTAGTCTTTCATTAATGGACAAATTTGCCTCTTTTGAAAATTGTAAAAGGTAAATGATGAGCATGATATTAGACGAATGAACAGCCAACTGCAAGCAATTGAAACCTTGTGAATCAATAACTGTTGTATCTGCATTGCACTCTCTAATAAGGTAATCTGCAATATACACTAGTCCGTACTTGCACGCCCATTGCAAAGGAGTAGAATTCAAGTCACCGCCCTTTTGATCCACCATGGCGCCTTTAGAAACAAGGTATTTTAAAGCTGCTAGTCTATTATTAATTGCTGACCAGTGCAAAGCCGTGATACCGTCTTGCAAAGTCTCATTCACTGAGATCTTGTTCGTTTCAAGCAAATCTTTAAGCGTATCAAGGTCTCCCTTTTGCGCAGCGCTCATCAGCTGGTGTGTGAGAATAGTCTTTGGATCTGAAACCTCTGGTGAGATTGAAATAACAAGCGGATCGTTGTCATTGCCCGTGTTGGTGGTGGTGGTAAACCCTGTATCTAAGTGAGATGGGGAATCCAATTGCTCAATTTCAACGTTGTTCAACGCTTCTGTGCTCTTGATTGAGCTGGTGTCGTTGGAGGCAGGAGGATCTTGTTCAGATGATGATACTAAACCTGTGGCTGAGCCATTTATCGTGTCTAACTCTGTCTGATTATCATGCTCAATGCCACTCATGTTCGGTAAGGAAGTTATATAACCAAGCTACTATTGTCGTAAGATGGCTCTTTTCTTCAAATGAAAGAGACAATTGATGGGTTGCACAAACAAAATCAAGGTCTTTTCTTATATTTTATAAAAGAGACCCATTTTGAGGCTTAGATTGAATTTAAGGGGAAAAAGAAATCTTCTTAAATGATGACGTAATGAGGCGCAGGTTTCAAATTTTACTCAGCCACAAAAAACATTTCATGGCTGTGTTACTACATACACAGCCTTTTAAATATAACTTTAAAATCAACTGTAATCAGTTTTAAATTTATACCTATTTTAACAACAAAAAAGCTAATAAATAATTTAAATAAGAGTACTATAAAAAGGTCAAATCAAATCACTTTTAAGACAAAGGGCAACCAGGCAACCAGGCAATTTAATTTAATTAAGCGACTAATAATCTCATTGTATTTGAGTGACCAATACCACTTGAGTGACCTTGAATACAAACAACGAAATCACCTTTTGATAAGATACCTAAATCGATTGAATTTTTAATACCATATTGTAATCTAGCTTCGATATCATCTTGCCAAGATTCTGATTTTTCAAATGGATAAACAAATGGATAAACACCTCTATATAAATGAGAATATCTAGCAGCTCTTGAATTTCTAGTAACCATAATAATTGGACAATTTGGTCTATATTTTGAACATAATCTAGCAGTATTACCTGAAGTTGACAAGACAATTATAGCTTTAGCATTTTGTTCAAAAACAGCAGAAGTTGCAGCAATTGCTAAAGTTTCAGAAGTACCACAAGGTTTTGGAGTTAAATCTCTTAATTCATTAAAATTAGCGTTATAAGATAATGCTTGTTCAGCAATTAAAGAAGTATGATGCATCATTGAAACAGCTTCTAATGGATAATTACCTTTAGCAGTTTCACCAGAAAGCATAACACAATCAGCACCATCTAAGATTGCATTACCAACATCAGAAACTTCAGCTCTTGTTGGTCTTGGATTATAAGTCATTGATTCTAACATTTGAGTTGCACAAATAACTGGTTTACCAGCTAAATTACATTTAGCAATCAGTTGTTTTTGAACAACAAAAACTTGTGGAGCAGGAATTTCAATACCTAAATCACCTCTAGCCACCATAACACCATCAGTTTCAGCTAAAATTTCATCAAAATTATTAACACCTTGTTGATTTTCAATTTTAACAATAATTTGAATATCTTTACCATCATCACCCAAGACTTGTCTAATTTCTTTAACATCATTTGCAGATCTAATAAATGAAGCAAAAATCATATCAACATTATTTTTAACACCAAATCTTAAATCATTTTTATCTTTTTCAGATAATGCAGGTAAATCAACATCTGTATTTGGTAAATTAACACCTTTATGAGAACTAATTTTACCTGCATTAATTGATTTAACTTTTAAAGTTTGTGAATCAACAATTTGTAAAACTTCAAATGATAAGACACCATCATCAACATAAATAATTTTACCAACTTCAATAACATTTGTAATATTTTTATAATCTAAATACATAATTTTATCATCACAAGATGTTAAATATTTATCATCAGTTGTGAAAATCATTTCATGATTTGGTGGAATTGGATAATCAATATCATTAATTGTTGTACCTGTTCTAATTTCAGGACCTTTTGTATCTAAAGCTATAGCTAATGGTCTACCTGGATATAATTCTTCAGATTTTCTAGCATTATCAATAACAGATTGATGATATTCATGAGAACCATGAGAAAAATTCATTCTCACTATATTTAAACCTGCTTTTCTTAAATTAACCAAGACTTCTGGATTATTTGTCTTTGGACCTATAGTACCAATAATTGAAGATCTTCTATAAGATTTATCAGGAGTCGCATTGACATCAAGTGATGTTAACCAAGCTAATTTAGACATTGTGAGTGAGTGAGTGAGTAACTAAGTAACTAAGTGAGTAGTTTAATCAATTGACTTGTATTATTGTATATATAAATTTATTATATATATATGTGTGTGTATATGTGTATGATTATACGTATATAAAGACTGAAATAAGAATTTTTAAAAAAAAAAAGAAGAGTAATGGAAAAGAAGTAAAAGGTCGGAATAAGTGAGATATAGAGATGTATATATATAGAAATATAACTAATTAAATGAAAGTAAGTAGAATCATACATATGTATCAGCAGAACAATAGGAATGAAATTCTACATAAATTCAAGGCGGGTCACCGAGCAACAGCAGCACAGAGACAGAAGCAGAGGCTCACTTAATTACTAGTTAACTAACTACTTTGATTGCCATTAAACATTAGCATTGATATTGACATGCATCAATTTAGTGCAACAGATGTCCGTGAATGTAAATGATATACAAGAGATTAATTGAGATCTACTTACAATTTACTTACTTGATGATTAAACCACACACACACTGTCAATCAATCAGTCAATCAGTCAATCAATTAATCAATCAGGCAATCAGGCAATCATTCTCCCGATAGTGTGGAGTGGAGTGCAATAAGTGAGCCCCTGTATGAGTGAGTAGTTTAGTTTACTAAGAAAAAGAAAAAGAATATGAGCATCAGAGAGAGAAAGAATGAGAGATACTCACCGGCAACAACTCCGTTGTCATATTTTATTACATTACGTAACATAACACACGGCCAAGAGTGTGCCATGACATAAGCATATGGCAAGATGGGGGAGAGGGTAAAAAGCGGCAATAAACGGCAGGGCATGCGCGGAGTTTACCTGTGAGTGAGGTGCAGGTGCATTTATGGTGCAGTACAGTACGTGCCTGTTGCCTGTTGCCTGTTGCCTGTTGGCAGGTGGCTGCTTCTCTTGCTAAAGTGTGACCGATACACAAAAACAGTGGAAAATCATCGTCCGGTGGTGTACGGGTGTGTATTTTATTATAACAAGGACATACGGAGCATTTAATGTAGTGGTGTGGTGTAGTGTAGTGTGTTATAGTATGGTAGAGTACAGTACAATTAGTCTGCATGAATACATATAGTTGTCAACAGCTGTCTTTGTTGACAGATGTATATAGTATATGTATATGTATATACAAGTAACTATGAAACATTTGATCAATTGTTAGGTTAATTAATGTTGTAATACCTAGTTACTAATTAGCAAAAAGGTCTATCCAATTTGAGCAAGTTTTGAATCATAGTTACGTACGTTACGTTACGTTAATTACAACTATTAATTTTTTTTCTGGGCTGTGTTGTTAATCATTTATAGGACTGCGCCACATGAGTGTGTGGCGGTGTTTTGTTTTGTAATGTTTTGTTTCTCTCTTACTTTATTCTTTACACTGCCTTATTGTGCTGGTTACCGCTCTTTCTCTCTCTCAACTGGTTTCCGCTCTCTTTCCTTATTAGTCTAATTAGCCGGAGGTATAGTAGCGCCAATATACTACTGTAAGTCTTAACTGATAACAGAGCCTACACACATAGTTGTATGTAAGTAATACTTGATACGTAGTACGTAAGTAGTATATACATGAGTACCCACTATTAAATCAAGAATCTACACTACAATTACATCATAAATTTGAGCGCTTAGTATTGCAAAATTATCAAATTTATTGAAATTGCATACAAGTTTAGTTGAGTTGACTAGTTAAGCATAAGCACTCACTTCTTTACTAGCTCGCTAATTGGACGATTTTTCCCTTGACAATTTTAACATCTTGCCAGATAAACAATCCAATTCGTGTTTTAAGTATAGCTTTGAATAATCATAATGTGTATTTGTAATAAATTTTAACAATACTATGAATCCAGGAACATCTTTATCGGACATCTCAGTACAACTAAAGTGTAGTTATTTCTACCTCGCACAAATATTAACATCTTTAGTCCAACATGGTATACCTGCTTTTATTCTACAACTCAGATACGACATGTAATCAACTTACCTAACTATCTACCTATCCTTGTAACAACACCCCTACAACAAAAAATCATGTTGTACATTTTAATTGTAACTTTCCTCGAGCCCCATTACATCACCTTTACACCAGCCCATACACGCGCTAAATTTCTTACTTTACGCTTATCTTTATTTTCCCCTTCCATACAAATACAATTTCAACTTGCCATTTTTTTATGTAAACAAAATAAACACAATTAAGAAATCTGTTGAATTTAAATGGGGAATTAAGTAAGTAACAGACTAGCTAACTAATTGCAACAGACGTATCAGTTTTCTGCAATTTTGCAATTTTGGACAACTCGCTAATTAATGTCACTCACCTCCTCACACATACAGATTTGAAAATTAACAACAAGAAATGATCTCTCAACGGGACTCTAATTTGGTATCGTTTGAGAAACCATCTTTGCATCCAGCAACAGTGGTAGAATCAGACAAGTTAAGCTTGACTAGTAGCATGATACAGAAATTCGAGAACGTGTTTAGTGATGAAACAGATACTCATTCGGAAAAGTCAAATAATGTGCCGAAAAAATCAAATAGACAACAAGTGCATTCAAACAACAACAACAGCATTAAAAACCCAATTTTTAAATCACCTAAAAAGAGTAAGAGCGTGTTACTTACAACTAGTAATAAATCACCTAAGAAAATATCATCAAGTAGTGATTTTACAACAAGTTTGAAAAATCCATTTCATTCAATTTTCTCAAAGAAATCCAAAAAATCAGATAGACTACTAAATTCGAATAAAGATAAAAGAGTTATATTCAAATACCCAATGGGCAAAATAACATTGTTCAATGTGAGTAATCCAGCAACTGAGACAGGATCCGATACTCGAATGACAACATCAAGTAAAGGAACTTTGATAGGACATGGAAGATTCGAGCTTTACAAGATTCAAAACAATTCAATCACGTATTTATCATGTGGATCAGTGGTGTATCCAATTCTGCCCAAATTGAAAATCTTGAAAATCGATGAAAATTCATTCATCTTACCATTATCCAATCCTGAAAGGTATTGGAAAATAACGCTTATTTGTCATGATTTACATATCTTGAAACTTTTAGAAACAGAGTTTAAGACCATTTGCCAGTTTAGAAATTTGTACTTTAATGATAATGATACAACAACGCTAAGCGATCTTACGCAGCATACACCAGATGATGATGGGACACCACAATTGGATCTTGATAGTTTCAGTCCTATACAAAACGACTCTGTAAAGGTGACTCGCACACCAACAGAGTCACCGCTACAACACGACACAACTACAAAAATTGTTGCTCAACCATTAGAACACGAACCTATACAGTCAATACGACGTGAATCACCAATCAACACTTCTCCACTTGGTGAGTTGCAAATTTTAAAATCAGACTCAAATTACTCGTTGGATACAGTTACATCGACAATTGCATGCTTGGAATTAAAACAAGATGAGGAAGAGGAGAACGATCAGACTACTGAAGATTCAGATACAAAGAAGGAGGTGGAGAATAACAAAGAGGAAGACAACAACAACGGCAAGAGTCCAGCAGCAGCAGAGACTTTGCAACATCCAATTCCAATACGACCAAATTCTACGAAATCATCGCTCGACTCAATCCTAGACAATTTCCAAGACGAGATTAATGACGAGGAGCTGAACAAATCACTCGACGAATTTGGAGTCCAAGATGACGAATTTTTCAACGATAGTTTAAATAATAACAATTCAACAGTTGTATCTGAATCGCTGTATATTGAAGAATCATCGAGCTGGATGGACTTGAATGACCAGACTGACGATTTTAAAAATTTGACAAAACGGTTCTCGTTGAATTTCAAGAAAATTCATATTGATAACATTATGTTGAATGACAATACGCTGTTGTTAGATAACGAGCATGACAAAATTAAAGAGAAATTACACAGTTATAATTTAAACGGATCTAGTATTCTCAACAATTCAAAAAGTCTTTTGAAAAGACAAAAAGAGAACAGCATAGATGTGGGTGTTAACGTGGATGTGGACGTGGATGTGGATACTGGGCTCACCAATTCATGGAGCAGGAAACTCTTTGGTTGGTAAACTTCTCGGGCAGGAAACTCTTTAATTGGTAAACTTCACGGGGTGTAATTTATAATTGCATGATAATATAATTAATGAAATGAAATGTTAAATCTATTGAAAACATGTAAATTACGTAACCCCTGCCAATTTAGTATGTAGTGTGATTACGTCATCTATCACAATTTAATTTTCAAGTCGCACGGGATGAATAAATGGTAAGAGAGAAACTCTTGTGCATTTGGTGAATGTATAACTGTGTGTTTTTGTTGTACCGATTGTAGAGAGAAAATACCGGGTTATATATTGACAATCAAGACAGCTAAGATATTTACAAATCACAAACACACTTGTTGCAAAATGAGGAAAAGTACATCACCACAGGCTCAATCTCCGAAAACGGACAAACAAATGAACAGTACACCTAGCAGCACAACTAGATTCCCAACTTTGCTAGATACAACAAAATCTAGCAATTTAGTAGGAGCAGTAGGATCTAATGCACAAAGCCCAATGAGCAACATTAATACAAATACAAATACAAATATAAACACGAGCATGAGCGTGAACACCAATGCAAACACGAACGGTACAGAATTGACACAGTTAGAACTACTGAATCACGAGATGAGCGTTATCTCGCAACTCAAAGAAGTTGAACTGCTGCCTTTGCTGATTGACTTGATTGAGAATCTCAAATCGGGCAAGATCTCACCAAAGGATTTTGACAATGCTGTATGTATTGTATCACCAAGAGCTAAAAGACAAACTTCAAATTTCCTTTCATTTATACTAACATATAACATGAGCATTTACTGTTATCTTTTTTTTGCTTCTTCTTTTCTTCTTTACTACAGGCGGGTAGAATACGAGTGCGATTGAACAAGATCAAGAGTTTGGTGAACCAGATTGACGGATTAAATGAATCAACAGAGACAAAGATCCAGAAAATGGAAAGCTTGAACGCAAAGATCGAACAAAAGAAAAAAGTTCTATGGTTGTTTAAACAGAAAGTAGAAGAGAGATTGTGATAAGTAATGATATAATGAATTAAAGTTGATAAAATGGTAAGATACAAGGTGTATTACAAAGTATATTTATACTTATAAGTATAATTATAAAGAGTACAACAGATAATAAGTAATAATACAAAATAACATCCTTGCACGACAACCACCAATACACCCTTGCACCACAATAAAAAAGGTCGTGTACGTTTTATCAATTTTTCAAATTTGAACAATTTTTTTTCCACTTCGTCAAAAGCGAAGCGAAGCAAAGCACAGGCAAAGAGAGAGAGAGATGAAGTGATGAAGTGATGAAGTGATGGGGAATGATTGGAATGATTGGCTGATTGATTGGGTTGACTGGCTGATTGATAGCGTGTAAGTTAAAACAACAACATCATTAACACTAGTTTCTTGTTTATTAAAAGTTGACCGATTTCACAATAACCGGTTGTAGTAGTTGCCTTGTAGTTTAAACTTTCCAACAGTTCATTTGCTGTCACATTTTATACAATTAACTAAAATTCATTTGAAAAATGTCTGCACCATTAAATAATTTGGGTGATTTAAGTAAATCATTAACACCAATTCCAGGTTTTAATCAAATTCAACAAGATCAATCAAATTCAAATTCAACTTTTTGGACTTCAAATCCAATTTTCCAATTTGTTAATAATGTTTCAAATACAATTACAAATCATAGAAATTCATTAGATTTAATTAATCCAGGTACTTTTGAAAATTTAAATAAAGAAGTTTCAAGAGATGTGTTTTTAAATCAATTACAATTTACAGGTTTAAGAGCAGATATAAGTAAAACATTTTCAATGAAACCTGTTTTCCAAATTAGTCATGGTTTATCAATTGGTGGTCAATCTGCTCCATATTCTTTTACTTCAATGTTTGGTAATGATCAAACTTTCTTTCAAGGTACAATTGATAATGATTTATCATTAACTGGTAGATTAAATCATGCTTGGGATAAACATATTATTTCAAAAGTTACTTTACAATTGGCTCAATCTCAACAACCAATGTGTCAAATTGAACATGATTATCAATCAAATGATTTTTCAATCAATTTTAAAGCATTAAATCCAAATTTTTTAAATGATTCATTTAGTGGTGTTGCTGTTGCATCTTTATTACAATCAATTACTCCAAAATTATCTTTAGGTATTGAAACTGTTTATTCTGCTTTACAACCTGGTGTTCCAGGTGATTCTGTTATGTCATTTGTTGGTAGATATAATTCAAATAATAATTGGATAGCTACTGCTCAATTACAAGGTCAAGGTGCAATTACTGCTTCATTCTGGAGAAAAGTTGCAAATAACGTTGAAGCAGGTTTAGAAACAACAATTCAAGCAGGTATGAAACCTTCTTTAAATGAATTTATGCAACCTGTTTATCAAACCGTTGTTGAAGGTAATACTACAATTGGTGCTAAATATGAATTTAGACAATCTGTTTACAGAGGTTCAATCGATTCAAAAGGTCAAGTCTCTTTCTTATTAGAACAAAGAGTCTTACCAACTTTAGGTTTACTTTTCAGCGCTTCTATCGATCAATTCAAAAATACCGCTTCTGTTGGTTGCGGTTTACAAATCGAAGTTGCCGGTTCTGAACAAGTCATGATGATGCAAAATGGTATGATTGATGCTGAAGGTAACCCAATCCAAGGTGCTCCACAATTATAATTCTGAATTGATTAGTTGGTTAATGTGTCGAAAAAAAGAGAAATTAGGTCAGGTTTGATGAAAATCTCTGTATCAGAGTGTCCATCAATTAAAGTGCTTTCCTCTTTAATGTCTCTTATTTTGCTATCCTTATATGACCCATCCCCATCACCATATTTACACCCATTCTTTTCCCCTTTTCCTTGTGAATAGTTCAATCTATATATGTATGTTTTACTTCCAATAGTAACTGTAATTGTAAAACACTTGTGAAACATAAACGTGAACGTGGAGCCTAATACAAAATTTGGAAACCACATGCAAAATCGCCATTTTTTTTAGATAATAAAAAAAAAGTTCGGCGCTCGTTGAATTTTTAAATGTTTCCAGTTTATAAGCAATCAGAGATAGATTTAATTAAGTTTATCCAGACAACATTACTTTAATTAAACCATTTTTGAGCTTATTCAACATTAATTGATTTTATCATTCATACATTTACCCTGCCATGTCGCTTCCTACAGAATTCAACGAACCGGTTACACTCGCTATTATTGGTGGTACAGGTTTATACAAATTAGACTCATTAACACCTGTTGCTAAATTGACAATTGCTACACCATGGGGGTTCCCATCATCTGCAATCACAATTTCTAGAACAGAAGATGGATTCCCAATTGCGTTTTTAGCAAGACACGGAGTTCATCACGATTTATTACCTTCAGATGTTCCAAATCAAGCTAATATTGCAGCATTGAAAAAATTAGGTGTTAAAGCAATTGTTGCATTCAGTGCTGTTGGATCATTACAACAACATATCAAACCTCGTGATTTTGTCATTCCAAATCAAATTATCGATAGAACTAAAGGTATTAGAAAATCAACTTTTTTCGAAAAGGGATTTGTTGCACATGCCGGTTTCGGTGAACCATTTGATTTAAAATTAGCTAAATTAATTGGAGACTCATGTCAAGATGTCCTGCAAGGCAGTGATGATATTAAATTACACACTAGAGAGACTGAAAATGGTAAAGACTTGGTCTTGATTTGTATGGAAGGTCCAGCATTCTCAACTAGAGCAGAATCGAGAATGTACAGATCATTTGGCGGTTCAGTGATCAACATGTCTTGTGTTCCAGAGGCAAAATTAGCTAGAGAAGCAGAAATCTCGTACCAAATGATTTGTATGTCTACCGACTACGACGCATGGAACGAAAGCGAAGAACCAGTCACTGTTGAAACAGTTGTTGGTAATTTACAAGCAAATAGTGCTAACGCTCATAGAGTCGCTGAAAAATTAATTACTGTCTTGGAACCAGAATTGAAAGCAGGAAACATCGGTAACGATTTGCAACATTCTATGAAATTCGCAGTCAGTA
Organism: Ogataea sonorensis; assembly: GCA_037951595.1. Classification (NCBI taxonomy): domain Eukaryota; kingdom Fungi; phylum Ascomycota; class Pichiomycetes; order Pichiales; family Pichiaceae; genus Ogataea; species Ogataea sonorensis. The sequence continues at coordinate 298,375 of JBANDG010000007.1, forward strand.
CTAAAGACGAAGCTAAAGACAGAAACTTGCTTGAAAAGATGCACTACTTGTTCCCTGGTTACTGGCCATTGAAGTAAGCTGAAAAGGACATGCAAGACCAGTCTCCCTAGTATTTAGTTATGTAGATGTGTAGTTCACTCTTAGATAGTCAATTAGACCAATACACCCACCAGATTCAAAGCAAACAAACTCTTAAAATTACAGGTAAATTTCACACATTTTTGAGATTCGAGAAAAAGAAAAAAAAAGTTTTAAAAAAAAATACACACAGACAGGAGAAAGTTAAAGAGATGCTTTATTCCTTTAATAACACTGTCTTTATCACGGTAAAGAGTTGTACTAAATCACTTTGAGCAACTATCACTTGTCACACTATTTATCCAGTGGACAATGTCTTTTGAAACACCAAAACCAGTTGCTATAAACAACTCGTTTTTCACTCCTTCTGATGACACTTTTATCGAGACAAAACGCAAGAATCAACAACAACAAAACAATGAAACAATACCAATAACCGACTCAACATTCACACATAGACCACAATACTCGTTTGTCTCAAGTGCAAATATATCCTCATACACGCCTATAAAACCACTTGTGTCGTCACCTTTCAAGTCTCGTAAACCACACACCACCACCACCACCAACTCGGTGGGTCTGGGTCAGGGCCCAAATATTGGTCCTGCTGCTAGTTTGCTTGTTTCTTCAACCCCGAATAACGTTGCTGAAAAGCTCTCAAATGGTGGATTGCTAGGAGGCTTGCATACGGAGTCTGCTAAAGAGATGATTAACAATAATAGTACTGTTAACAATACCTCTTCCACCAACACTAACTCATCAACTTCATTGCTGAATTCACACATATACCAAAATTCAGCATTTAAATCAAACAGAGTGTTTCAATCTAACGGTCTAAATTCTCCAAAGCCTCAAGTTACACTTTCAAATGCTTCAAATGTGGACACTCCAGAAGAAGCAAATGTTTTGGATGACCAATATGTTGAGATTGCTTTAAAGAGAATGACTAACAAAGATTCGGAAATTAAAAAATTATTGATAAACGCTTTACTTGTTTTAATCTTTAAATTTGTGTCAGCCATTTGCAACTTGCTGCTGATTAGTTTAAAGTTCAAGAGAAAAATCGACTTGTTTGAGAAATTCCCAAATTTGGCCAAGTATAGTGACTATTTCAGTTATACCATTCTTATCATCTTGACGTTCAATATCTTGTCTAGTATATTACAGCTAATAAAACCACAGGATAAGTGTCTTGATTTGCCATTGACAAACAAGCAACGTAAACTGCTAGGTTTACCAATTTTGCAAAACATTAAAATCCAAGAAGATGATATCGATGCAGGTATCAAGACTTCCAATACAACTAATAATAACAACATCAACACTAACACCACTAACGCAACGATATCATCAATCACTCAAACGCCTACAAAAGTGACTCCTGGCAAACCAGTCACATTCAACACTAGCTTAAAGTCACCAGCCAATGAAAACTCATCCATACTAGCATCTGACATCTCGAGATCTTTTGCTAACATGAACATCTCCAGATTTGGATCGAGTAATCTGTCAATGAGCCAAACAAATAGAAACAACCAGTACAAAAACGAAATTCAGTCTTTGCATAGATCAAATTTGCAAGCTACAGCTCCGTCTACGCCTTCAGATAGAATCAAACAAAGGTTACTGAACTCTGCGTCTTCGCCTTACTTCAGTCCAAATAGATCTTCTAGCAGGATCCATACTAGTGAGTCCTTTTTCAATAGAACCGGGACTGACGCCCAATTTAAGAATGAGAACAAGAGCCCGTTTGTGAGCAGGTACAACACCACCATTCATTGATCGTATGGTTAGTCAGTGCTTATTTTCCCCTGTTTCCATTTCTTTCTTGTACTAGCCACCTGTTATAGAGTATGTAATATTTCACTTTTTTTCATTAAGTAGCAAAGCGATGGAGACTGCCCATCGTTTAGTAGATGGTAATATTACAGCGACGTACATATCTTGCAAACTGATATTTGATTATCTAAATAGTAAAGAACAAATAATCAAAAAAAAAAAAACAGACATATAGATTCCTACACATACACACACCCACACCCACACAGGCACACACTTGCTATTCAGCTACTCAACTCTAATTCAACTTGTTTGACTCATTGTATGATTTGGCATCAATTGTGACTAAAATGTTATTAGCATTGATCAATTGGATAACATTCATATACTGTTTGAACAACCAAATTGGAGCCGAGACATAGACTAGTAATCTTGGCAAAGAGATGTGCAATAGTGGTAATTTGGCAAATTGGTAATAGTCCAAGTATAAAGCCATGTAGAACAATTCATTCATCATACAAACCAAAAACAAAACAGTCTTGTCTTCATAGTATAATCTTAGCAACACATTTGTATCTTTTTCCAAAGTCTTGTGACTTTGTGAACCACTTAATATGGAAGCATACATATGAATATAATGAGATGCTAAATCTAAAGAGATTAAAAATTGCCAAACAATAAACCATTTTGGATACAACACGGTCAAGAAGACAATTAAAGAACAAGTTGAACATCTATCGGTGACCATGTCCAACACAGCACCAAATTTAGTCGATTGTCCAAACTTTCTTGCTGCATATCCATCAAATGCATCAAGTAAACATGATGTCGAGTACAATACACACATGGTGAATTTCGGATGACTCTTCATGGTAAATAGTGAAGCAATCAAAGTGATAACACGGACATATCCTATCAAGTTTGGAATAAATTTATAAATTTGCTTTGGCTCAATTGGCTTTTGTATCTTTGTTTCAGTCATTTTTAGCCGTAAACGTCTCTAAAACTCTTCAGTAAAAAACTTGAAATAATTTGAATTTCTCTTTCGGTTCAAATGGGATCAATACTTGTCCTGTTAAAGTTTCAAAATCAGCAGACTACTGTTCTTTTAGTCCTATATTTGGCTAATTAAAAATATGCTTCTATCTTGAAATTTCAATCACCCACAATGCAAACTGACTAGTACGCAAAATCGATCAACAATTCACTATACTTTATCGGGTGTATTACAATGGTTGCACAGATCAGCAGAAAGTTGGATTACCAAACAGTATGAATTATAGCTAGTCTTGTGTATATTATTTAATACATGTAAATTGTATATATAACACACTTTCAACCTAACAAATCATTACAACACACCACTCGTTGACATAAACTGGGAAATTTGCACAATGGAAAAAACGTGCAAATTTTTGAGAAATTTCTGAAAAGTTGAAAAATTGAAAAATTTCAATTTTGCTGATTTTTTGCTGTAATGTCAAGTTGTTGTAGTGGTTATAGTTATGTTTGTTGGTATAATTGGTTGATTCAGTTGTGAACTGACCATTAGAAAGTCTTTGGATTGTGGTTTTCATTGAGCTACTTTGTGCTTTGCGCTTTGGGCTTGCGGTTTGAGGTTAGCTAATGACCATGTGATAACTGATCTACTTGTCTCATGTCACCTACATTTTACTCTTCACCTGCTATATTTTTTAACAAACAGTGTATACCAAGGAGGCGTCTTGTTAGACTGAACTTGAACTCATTTTACTTGGAGACAGTTGCTTTAGGTGATCTGCTGCCTTTACCGCATACCACTTGGTAGACCAATTTTAAAGTGATGGTCATGGCCAGCCACCACTGGCTGGATGTGCTCTGTTTGAAATGAATTGTAACATTGTCAACAGCTAGACTAACCAGCAGTACTTCAACTGTTGCCATCTTTTACTTATACTGTTTCACAAGCAGCAATAAAAAGCTACTTCCTACAATATTTTACCAGAATTATAGAGTTTCTCGATCAGTGCAAATTCTTCTGCCTATCTTTCTTCTTTTACTTTTGATCAGTATTTAATAATGTTGTCAATCAGGAACATACCAGCATGGTACTTCATCAGATCAGTGCTGGTATGTACTTGTAAGCACAAGATTTAACATTGGTTGCGTAACTGGGGCATCTCGTGGCTGATATTGACCAGTCCTTTAACCATCAGTTACTTCTATCTACTACTTCTGGCCATTTGTTGATGAAAACGATGTAAATCAAATAATAGATGTAATCTTCACTACAAAAAGACAGTGGAACCGGTTCTTGCTTGGTCTACCGTAGAATCTCCCGGTTATACACCAAATCTCTCTCTGATAGACTGAATTAACACTACTTAGCTATATAGACACAAATATCGTATAAGATCAATTGCTTCAATCTGTCATAATTCTTGTTTCCACTCCTCCCTTCAACTTCTTAAATTTGCAGAAATGCTCTTTTTTAGAATCTTCTCAGCTTAATTTTTGTTGCCGAAATTACATCTATAATCTTTGATTTATTTCAACTCAGCCAGTGCTCTTTTACATCATCAACCATACCATACTGTTAATAACCGAATCCAAACTAGCCAACGGTCGACACAGTATGAACACTTTGGGATCTACGCAAGATTTGATTGAGAGACAAAATCAACTAGCATTGGAAACTTTGAGTGCTATAGGGCAGGTCAATACCCCGAAAAGAGTAAAGAGAGCTTATGGCCGAAAAGCTATTCCTAGACTCAAACCTTCTGGTGACAACGAGTCACACAACCCACATGATTTTGAATATCCAACCAGTGATTTGAATAAACTCACACAGTTTATACATAAAAGACAAAAAAATGGAAATAAAACAGACACAGTTGGGAAATTTGTGCAGCTGATAAGATCTGATGGTGTTTGTGTCAGACTCCGATGTCCTATTTGCGGATATTACGATGCAAGAACAACTTCACAATTTGTATCTCATATGACAGATGTTGAAAACTTGCCCATGATCGATGAAGATACTAATGAACTTTATATCAATCCAGATGACGATCAATTTATGGCTCAAACATTTGGAGAAGTTCTTCCCATCAAGTACCAGAGTGAAAAGATTGCAATACTGATGAAGTTCATGACAGACAACGATTTGGACTATAAAGAACTATATATTACTGATTTACCGCCTAGAGTTTTAGAGTATTACGATTACAATCCCCACGATTATGAGAGTTTATACAAGCATAAGGAAAGCTCGGTACCGCTGGAAGACAGATTCAAACATCTTAAATCCAAGTTTCAAGGCAAGTCAAACGAATTTGTAAATCTTCTTAAAGAGGTTATTGAAGACCAAGATGGAACTTCAAGTGACGATAGTCAGGAACATGATCTAGGCTTGGAATTGAAAAAGTTTATCAACAGTGAAGAAACAGACAATGAGGTTAGTGAGATCGAGGTGGATAATGAAAGTAGTTCAAGCGGTGAGGGAGTGATAGACGAGGAGGGGGACGTGAAAAGTGATTTGGAGTACAGTGACGTAGAATCAGGCTCAGATGAGGAAGGCCCTAAAAGCTACGAAGAGGATAAAGAGGAACAGAACGAAGAATGTGACCAACAGGAGGAGACTTCTCAACTAACGCATTTAGTTGAGAATTCTATAATACCAAAAAATCAAATGAATCCTGACAATATCATAAGTGACCCGTCTGATGATGATAGCTTCAATGAAGTTAACTTTGAATTTGAAGAATGATAGAATGTAGTTCAATGATACCGCAATATTACCGAGGTGAATCTTTGATAACCCATTATGACTGGTGATTAGCAAAAGTGATTTTTCTTGTTGTTTACAAAACTTTCAATTGTAACCAGTTCTTTCTATGAATGCATTTAATCTTCTTTCATGTTTGCCATCTGTTCAACAGGTGGTTTGATTTTACTACTAATAACATACTTTATACCCATATGATTTTTTTAAACGCCAAAAATAAATTAAAGTAAAGCTAAGAAAAATTCAAAAACAAGTTGATAAGTAGTGGATTGAATAGCCAGAAAAATCACACTAATGACACAAAAGCATGAAAAAACGAATAAAAAAAGAGATCAAAAATACTATAAACGCCGACAAAATCAAATAATAATTAAAATAATAATGAAAAGAAAACACCATATACCTAGTTAGCAGTTGTTGCCATACTATTTTTTCTAGTTGGTAAAGTATACTTCATAAAGCTTCTTTGTAATTGTTTTCTGATACTTAATTTTTGAGCACCAACAAAACTATCAACAGTAACTTTAATTGCTCTATCAAGATCACTACTTGAAACGTATTCACTTAGTCTCATTTTAGCAAATGATTCAGCAATTCTGAGAATACTTTCTAAATGTCTGACAGTGATAGGGAAAGAACCAGTTGTATTACTTTCTCGTCTTAAATCAGCATAAACTCTAGAAACTTTATCCATATCCATTTGGTTCAATTTTGGATAAACGTTGGTTCTTGCATAATGAATGTATTTAACTAAGAAATCTTGTTCAATTGGTGAAATCTCACTTTCTTTTTGTTTTCTAATTTCTTCTTGTCTTTTTCTTGAAGATTGATGAGTTGATATTGTTTCATCTGGATCATTATCATCATCATCTTGCATTTTATCATCTTGGTCTTCATTCGACTCTCTGTTTGTAGGATGGGATCTTATATGAGAATCGATAACAAATGATGCTAATCTTTCATCAATATCTGGGTTAACCACATCTCTCACAACACACAAAATATCAAATCTTGACAAAATAGGTTCAGTCAAATTAACATTTTGTTGTAAATTCATTGTTGAATTATATTTACCACCAATAGGGTTAGCAGCGGCTACAATTGAGCATCTTGCTTGTAAAGTTGTCACGATACCTGCTTTTGAGATAGAAATCGACTGTTGTTCCATAGCTTCATGGATAGACGTTCTATCTTGATCGTTCATCTTATCAAATTCATCAATCAAGCAAACACCTTTATCTGCCAAGACTAATGCACCACCTTCCAAAGTCCATTCTCTAGTAATGGTATCTTTTCTAACTGAAGCAGTTAAACCAACAGCAGATGCACCTTGACCTGTAGCGAAAACTGCTCTATGTGCTGTTTTTTCAACGTATTTCAAAATCTGTGATTTTGCAGTACCTGGGTCACCTAATAATAAAACGTTAATATCACCTCTAATTGAATGTTTACCATTAACATCTTTTGGAACACCACCAAATAAGCAACATGCAATTGCAGTTTTAATATCTTTGTGACCATAGATTGAAGGCGCCATTGAACCAATAATCTTATCAATAATACCTTTTTCTTTACTCATTTGTCTTATCTTTTTTTCATCTTCTTCTGTCCATTGGAAAGGAGATAATCCACTATCTGTCAATAAATCACCACTGGATTTCGAAACACCTTCTCTTCTTTTGATTGAGTTAGCTTCAATAATTGTGGCAAAAACTGGGAACCCATTTTTAGCGTTTAATGTTCCATCATAAGAGTTTTTATAAATACCAGTCACTTCAATCTCTTCACCAGGTTTAGCCATATCAACCAAATCCCACAATAAGATAACTTCTTTGTGACGTGGTAGTCTACCAGCTGGCACTGTACCAGGAGATTCTTGTAAAGTAATTCTTTGATAATTACGATACAATGTTTTTTCAGAATTGATCTTGAAAGGACCACGAGATTGACAATTTGTACAGAAGGATATTTTAACTTCTTCGTTAGAATCTTGGAAAAATGGTCCAAGAACTGTATCACATCTTAAACAATCGAATTTCACGTATTTCAATTGAGGAAAAACACCAGTTCTTCTAGTAACAACACCTGTGACTCTAACTAAAGAATTTAGATTGGATTCTCTTAGTTCTCTTAAATTATTAATCGTTGGGAAGTCTGCAATTCTAACGTGTATTTCAGAATGGATTTGACTATAGTCAGGATAATGTAATTCAGTTGCTTCCATTGCGACAATATCAAATATTTTCAACATTTCTTCAGGACATGTTGTTAAAAATAGAGCCAAAATAGCCTTTGAATGTAACAAATGATTGTAAGAGACTTCTAAACTTTCACTGTTGATTTCACCCAATGTTCTGATTCTACTACCATAAACAGATCTACCTTGATCATCTGTATATTCCAATAAGAAAGACTTTAATTCCCTCAAAATGGATCTAGTGACGTTTGGCATAACGATCCATTCTTGAATAGATGGTGCTTTCACTTCCGCTAGTGCTTCAAGACTCAACTCTTCATTCAAAGGATCAACGTCATCAAAGAAATCTTCAGGATCTTCGTCATATCTGTGTCTTCTTCTACGTCTCTGGATTGGCAAACCGTATTCATCACGTGGAATATCATCTTGATCTTCAGCTTCATCCAAATCCAAATTTGCTCCTCTTAACATTTGATCTCTTGCATTCAACATGCTATCGACTCTTCTTCTTTCAGCAGCACTGATTTCTTGTTGCTCTTCATCATCCAAGTCTAAATCTTCGTATCTATCCTGTTCAGGTCTCTCTTGATAATCTCTCTCCATTGCATCACCGATCAAATCAACACCCATTTCCTCCTCTAGCCTTTCTTCAGCATCGTCAATATCGTTGAATATTTCTGGAGGAGCATCCTCGTCATCGTCTTCAAATGGTAACGCTGGTGATGACGGTATCTGTTGTCTTGGTGATGATCCTGGTGATGAAGGCAATGGTGGTGAAGAACGTTGGTTACGGGTGTCATACACTTCTTCGTCTGATTCATCACCATCATCCAACTGTCTCTTTCTAGGGCTTTGACCTTCTGACATTATTATATACTTGACAGTTTATTTCCGAGTGTTGAGTTGATTAATCTTATACTGGTTTCAAAGTAAAGCAATAAACCAATTCGTCAATATAAAAATTTTCACCTTTGGATTAATATAATAGTAATTTCAATCATGCAAACAGTGTATAAGAACCGAAAAAGCATAAATCAATTATACTTTTCTTTCTACAATCAACAGCTCCATCTCTTACCAACTCAAGACACTCTTGAAGATCAGTGGAAAAGCGAAAAAAAAGTTCAAATTTCAAAGACGCGTTGAAAATTTCCGTATTTGGAAAATTAATTACGTGCATTAAAAATAAACAAAAACGTACAGGAGATCACGTGAGTATATATATATATTTTTTTTATTATTAAGCGCTGAATTAAGGGAAAAAAAGGGGGAGAAGGGAAGGGAACAAAAGAGTTTAAAAGACAAAGTTATAATGAATTTGAATTGCCTTAAGCTAGTTGTATTTCTGATTTAGTTAAAACAGTATAAAATAAGCCAACACCTTGTTGCAAAGTTTGTTGAAGTGGTTGAAACATTTATACTTAACGGTTAATTTTAAAATTTGTCCCAAGAGTAAGTATAAGTACACACAGGCTTTGCTGGTGACTATATACTAGCTTTTTAAAAAGTCGCAAGCTCTGATACTAATCAAGTTAACACTCAAAGTATTTTAGTGACGATTACACCCAAGAATAGTGAAGAAGAAAAACTTTCAGAAAAAGGTTTGACTTCTGTTGAAAATGTGAATTCATCAAACAAGACAGAAAGCACAAACGAGTTTTTATCAGCAAACTCAAACTTTAGACAAAACATCTCCACAATCCAAAAATCATCAAGTTTACAAAATAACAATAGCAACTCTTCTTTAGCACAATGTTTTGTGCCCGAAATGCCAACTTTCTTGGAACCTTTGAATCCTTCACCACAACTTCACGAAACCCTTTCTCTATTAGGCAAAAAGCTAGAAGATGCGGATATCTTACCCACATCATTCAAGCATATGTTGGAGTCAAAGATAAACAGCGATTTAAATTACTCAATCTTTAAAATACCATGTTGGAAAATATACTGCTATCTTATCACCTTTTGGGCACCATCTTTTATTTTAAAATTTTTAGGCTACAAAACAAAAGAAAGACAATTTGCATGGAGAGAAAAAATAGGATTGATTTCAATAATATTGTATCTGGGCACCATTATTGCTTTTTTAACTTTTGGCTTGACAAGAGTTTCGTGCACAAAGTTAACCGATCGAATCAAAACTTCAGATTTAAATCAGGGTTACGTTGTTGCAAATGGAAGAGCTTACGATTTAACCCACTCCAGTCATCCGGAAGCAGAAAGAATTAAAGCAGGCACCAATGTACTTTACCCCCCATTAGACGCTGGTGGAAAAGATGTTACTCTTCTTTTTCAGAATGTCAACGGAAACTGTAAAGGCTTAATATTTCCAAAGCCCAATTGCTCTATTCCCCACCAAGGTTCAAATGTTGCTTGGTATATGCCATGTAACATACTCAACAATGATTTTACCTCAGTTGCTAATGACAACATTCGAACGCACAAGAATAGTTACATGGGATATTCGTGTCATATTTCTCCCAAAGCAAGACAAGCTTTTTACAATCTGAAAACAAGGGGAGACTTGTATTATACCTGGGATGAAATTCAGAATCCAACTAAAAGACTTGTTGTCTATAATGGATATGTCCTCAATTTAGATCTTTTGCATTGGATTCAATCGGATGACTTGGACTACATACCTCTTTTGGACAAGCTCAAAAATGATAATAGACTGCAAGGGTTGGACATCACATACCTACTCACAAAAGCAGAATCCAAAATAGTGGCTGATTGTTTGGTGGAAATTATAAAAATTGGAGTTGTGGATGTGGAAACAGTGGGATGTATCGTTTCATCAATAGTTCTTTACATATCTTTGATATTCGTACTATCCGTTGTGGTTTCTAAATTTATCACTGCTTGCTATTTCAAATGGAGTATTGCTCCAAAACAAGGATCACACATAACTGATAGCTTTGAAAAATCAATAAGGCAAAAAGGAATAACTTTGGATGACCTGAATTTTAATTTAGCTTCTGTTGATGAGCTGGATTTTTACAATCCATGTTATTTAACCATGTCAACCGAAGCTCTGCTATTAGCCAGAAAAAAACTGAGAAAGACCAAATCTGGCAAAGATGATGACGGAAAACAGTCATTGATTTATAACTACTCTAATGTTGATTTGAGTAATTTAAATCATAATTCCGTTAATTTTTCTATTTCCCAAGTTGTGGATGATGCTGACATTCAAACTTTAGATCCAAATTTAATTTCAGACAAGGCACTACCCAAGACTCCTTTGAATTGGGAGCCATTTGGCTACCCTCTGATACATACGATTTCTTTGGTTACTTGCTACTCAGAAGACGAAGATGCAATAAGAGTTTCTTTGGATTCCATAGCGGTTACAAACTATCCCAACACTCACAAGCTACTACTTGTTATTTGTGACGGCTTAATTACAGGAGCTGGCAATGAAAAATCAACGCCTGAAATATGCCTGGATTTAATGCATGATTTTACACATCCGAAGGAAGCTGTCCCTTCATACTCATATGTATCAGTTGCACGAGGTATGAAAAGACACAATAAAGCTAAAATTTATTCAGGGTTTTATAAATATAACAATAAAACAGTACCAATGGAGAAACAACAAAAGATTCCAATGATTCTCATAGTAAAATGTGGTACTAATAACGAGATTCATTCCCCTAAACCAGGTAACAGAGGAAAACGTGATTCACAAATAATATTAATGTCATTTCTTCAAAAAGTTACTTTCAATGACAGAATGTCTCAGCTGGAGTTTGCAATGCTAAAATCAATATGGCAAGTAACGGGCTTAATGGCTACTTGGTATGAATCGGTTTTGATGATTGATGCTGATACATTTATTTATCCTGACTCTTTACTTCACATGAATTCTGAATTAGTCAAGAATCCGCATATTATGGGAATATGTGGTGAAACAAAGATTTCAAATAAAGCTGAATCTTGGGTTACTGCAATTCAAGTTTTTGAATATTACATTTCCCATCATCAATCCAAAGCATTTGAATCTGTTTTTGGCACTGTAACCTGTTTACCTGGTTGCTTTTCGCTTTACAGAATCAAAGCCCCTAAATCACCTAACGTTTGGGTACCTATCCTAGCTAATTCGGATATTGTTGAAAAATATTCAGAAAATGTTCTAGATAGTTTACACAAAAAGAATTTACTGCTTCTTGGTGAAGATAGATATCTTTCAGCTCTTATGTTAAAGACATTTCCAAAAAGAAAACAAGTGTTTCTTCCTAAAGCAGTTTGTAGAACAGTGGTTCCCAACGAATTTTACATTTTGCTATCGCAAAGACGTCGTTGGATCAACTCTACAGTTCACAATTTAATGGAACTGGTCTTAGTAAAAGATCTTTGTGGCACTTTTTGTTTTTCCATGCAATTCATTATCGTAATAGAATTGATAGGAACACTTGTTTTACCTGCATCCATCACATTTACCATATATATCATCATAATTGCTTTTGTTTCTGACCCCACCCCAGTCTTATCACTAACTCTCATGGCAATAATATTTGGTCTTCCGGGACTACTAGTGCTAATCACTGTTTCTAGCCCTATGTACATTGTTTGGATGTTTGTTTACTTCATTTCTCTTCCTATCTGGAATTTTGTACTTCCAGCATATGCTTTCTGGAAATTTGACGATTTTAGTTGGGGTGAAACCCGTAAAACACAAGGCCAGAATGAGAACGGTCATTCCGTTGAAGATGAAGGATTTGATGGCTCCAGCATTATTCACTTGACATGGAGGGATTATGAAAGAGCTAGACTTGGTTTAGGTGGTAAACAGGTGATGCCTACAGTTTATAAATCATAACAGTTCAAGTCGTGTCTTGGAAACCAATTAACATAAACAACGACCTAATTTTAACTTTAAGGTTAATTCTTTCTCAGAACACCTTTCTTTCGCTAGAAATCACACTTTAACTCATAATTTAAAAGATCTTAGGGTTCTAATAAAATTGATTTTATTCAATTATGCATTCTGATTAAAGGTATTAGAGGTAGATGAAAAACATAGAAAATAAAAGACTATCGTGAAACAAAAAACAGCTACTCAAATCTTGACATTTAGTTTTGTAAAAATCTCCGCAACTATCTCCGACATACCTTTGATTCTATGATTGACGGTTAGCGACTTGACTAACAACGGTGCTAAAACGTCCACTTTCGCTAACAAGTCCACTCTACGGTCATTATTTAAAGCTTCAGTAGAAGCTAACACATTCAACAGACCACCCAGTAGAATTTTAATCTCATCTTGTTGAACTTTAGGTAGCGGTTCTCTATTCAAAAGTTGTTCATCACTTAAAAATTTTCTAAGGGCAAATGCACATCTTGAAATTAGATATGGGAGGGTTTTATCAAATAAAGTGGAGGAGGATTTTAATAAAGGAGAGGTCAAGATGATCAAATCTTCAAGACAAGTTTTCGATAATCTAGTTCTTGGTAATCTTTCAAGATCTAGAGTGGAGCCATATGTTAAATCAAAGTCAAAGTGTGCCAATTTTGATGCCACTTCTGATGGCGAATTGGATGATTCTAAGATATGATTTTCAATCTCATCCAATGAATATAAAAAGGAACTAGTCCAAAGAGTTACAATAAAATCCTCTAGTACCGTTAGTGCCGTAGAACTCAATTGAGGTTGTTCAAACAATGATACTAAACAAGACTTGAGTTCTGCATATCTTTCTATATCAAAATCCTCAAAAAACTGAGAATCAACATTTTCAGGATAAATAAAACAAGTTTTGAGAGTATCCAACATCAATGGCCACAAGTTATCAATCATTTCACCATTAACCTTTTTGGAAGAGTCCTGATCCAATAATATGTGACTTGTTTTTTGAGTGAGCAAAACCAAAGTATTCAAACTTTCCATCCACAAGTAATCGGTACCTCTAAACTTGTATGCATCATTTTTCAATTTTGCTGGTTCCAATAAGGCCCTATATATTTTTAGAACACACTTGTCGTTTATCAATGGAATGAAGTCATTATTAATGAGATGTTTATTTAACATTTTGATTGCTTCACGACTGGCTGCTATAAAAGTTGGAATTCGTATTCCTCTGTCACCTAACTTTTTAAATATTATCTCTCTTGTGGAAAAAGGTAAAATAACAATCAGATTCAATTGTTGGATAAGAAGAGATTCATACTTCATATCGTGAAAAGAAAGTTCGGACAAATTATTCAAGACCTGTTGTTGCAAGTTGGTGCATTTCAATTCATCTTTGAAATTATCAATTAGGATTGGATATCTAACACAGGAGTTAAATATAGTCAAAATGTGTTCAAATTTACTCAAAGTAAGAACAGGTTGAATTAGTTTGAATAAAGGTGCAAACGAAGACAGGAATGCAGATAATGATTCTTGATACACCGAATCATTGGATAAGTTGTAAGAAACTTGAATACCAGCCCAAAATAGGTAAAAACGTTCCAATAGAGTTTCTGGTAAAATTTGTGCTTTTCCATTTGAATCAATAAAAGATTTCAACACACTTTCGAAAGACTTGAAAACTTGTAAATTTAGGTCAAGCCAATGATAATCGTCACTCAGCATATTTGAAAAATAGTCTATCAAACCCTCCCAGAATTCAGTAGTATTTGCATCATCTTCCTTATTGAAATCATTGAAGTATTGACTATACAACTTACTCAAACCATTCAACAGGTGGGTAAAACTATCTATCCATTCTTTCTGTTCAGCTTCATCCAGCCCACTAAACTCTTTCTGAGGGTGCAGAATCATGGCATGGGGTTTAAGAATAATATGATAAATCAATGACCACGAAGGGGACTGACTTCCAAAAGAGTTGATAATGTTGAAAAAGGTCATAATTGAACCATTTCTGACTTGGGTCCTTGGATCATAAATTGTGAATGAAAGTTTCAACATCAAATATATTGAAAGGCATTCATAAAAATCCATTTGATCGCCTAATTTTGTTTTCTCACTAGTTAAAACTTCAATCAAAGTAGATTCAGAATCTACAATATTTTCCAGCTTATTGCCACCCGCTATGATACCATTATTTGATTTTGTCAACTCAGAAATCTTATCTTTGAAAAAATCACTAATCAACCAAAAGTAACTAACTGCATTAAATGAGATATTCAAATCAAAGTTTTGAGTCACGAAATTGTACAAACAGTCAATAATAACCTTGAATTGATCAACAGGTATAGATTGAATAATTTCATCCAAAATGACTTTCAAAGTTTCAAAAGTGGACTTTAGCACTGAAACTATCACATCATTGATATCTTTCTGTTCTAAAACATTAGAGTTTGCATTTGCAATATAACTAAATGGCGAATTCAACATTGTGGTAACAACGTTCCAACAAGATTTGATTTCAACTCCAAACCTGTCAATCACTGTTCTCAAAGTATTTAAAATCTGCAACTGCATTTCTACTTCACAGTTTGTGATCATGGTTTCACTTGAAGGTGGCAAAGAGGACAACTTATGAAGAAACTCATTTAAGGCGTTCAATACATTATGCTCTGTTTCTAGATGCACTTCTTTTTCAATATCCAGGGCCTCAGAGTCGTGAAATTGAAAACCAGCCTCAGCTAAACTCTTGTTAACATAATCAAAACTTCTTGTGACTAATAATCTTGTTTCAGGTGGTAACTCCCTTTCAGAAGCGAGAGCAGTATAATATCCTTTAGCAAATTCCCAATTTTCGTCAACTTTGATAAAAAACTTCAAAGGATCAATCATACAAAACTCAGTAACTTTTTCAATATAAAAACTTTTATTGTACAGGCATGGTGCAAGTTTACCATCTGTATTAACTGGCTGGCGTCCAAATTCAACGGAATTTTGATCACCAGTCTTTTGAATTTTTAAAACCACTTCTGATAAAGAAGCACCTGCTTCCAAAATACACTTGAATACAGCTGACGATTGATCCTGTATACCACTAACCAATTTGCTCAAAGAATTTTCAATTGAAGTTAAATCTGCGTTTGTCAAATATGGTGAAAACACTGGTTTGTCCTTGATATCAGATTCTGTAGGACCGTCAATATAATAACTAATCCACTGAATGGTTATCATAATTATGTCCCATCGCTCTTTTAAAAGTGGACCCAGTGAGATTGCAAGACTGATCAATACTCTAAAGCATAAAATCTGTCTAGAATTGATATTTCTGGAGTAAGGTTGAACATGCTGGGAAGATGGAAGAGAAGGAGATGTTGCATCACTTATTGCGCTATGTGAAATATTTGAAACAGCGTTACCTATAGTACTGCTTATTGTACCAACAATACTCTCACCAAAAGTTAATATTCTGCTTTGGAAACCTTGTTTACCAGTCAAATTTAAAGTTTCTTTCGCAAAAAACATCAGAATTTCATCTCTTATGTCTGTGATGGAAAGAATTCCAGCACTGTGACATAGTCTTTGCAACGATCTTATCAGTTTGGTAAACAACTCGTTATCAAGAGTCGAATTTATAAATGCCTTATATGCGCTTAACAAATTTTCACTGTTTAAACAAATCATGGATTTGACCAAATTGTATTCTGATTTCAATTGCTTGGTGGCATTTGGGAAATCATCAAAGGAATCTGCTTCTAAGGAAAGAATTTCACCAGAAGTACTTGATTCCAAATCTTTTCCAATCTTTGAAGCTAATTCTAATGCATTTTTAGAGATGCCGTCTGATAAAGCTACAATTGCTTGATAAACTAGGTAAAGTGGGTAAATTTCTGAAACTTGAGGAGGGTCCATTTTGTCAAGTGACTCGACATAAGCTAATTTGGTATTTATCTTGGACATCGAAAGTCCTTGTCTCTTATCATCAGGTTGTCCTCTGGTTGATGAGGGAGATGATGCTGATGTTGATGTTGTTCTCGATGTGTTAGTTGAGTTTGAAGAATTTGCAGCGTGAGTTGAAGTTGAACTGTTGATCAATGGTGGTTGGACTACATCTCCTGTATTTAAGATATGTTTATTTTCTTCAAGAATCACATTGCAAACTTTCAAAAAATCCTGGAAAACTAATTTTCTTTCTTCTTCTTCATTATTATCGTACTCCATGAATATTCTTTTCGTTAATGTGGAGTCATGAAAGATTTCATTGAAAACCTCCAACGATAATATTTTTTTCCATAAAGGACTACCCGAGTCTTTTGATAACACATGAGTCAGTAGTGATAGTGTAACTTCAGATTCAACTTTCAAGATATCAAATTGCTCACGGATCAACAAAGACATTAATCTTGATACTCTCACCATGACTGCAAAGTCTTTACTTGACGATAAAAATCTCAATAAAATCGGGACAACTCTTACCCGTAACAAATGTCCAAGCTCTACATGTTGCAGAAACAAGTTTTGGTCGTTCTTGAGTATACTTTCCAATAACTCAAACCCAAAGTCTTCGGTAATATAGTTTGTTTTCAAAAATGACGGTTTGTGATGCTCTATTAAGGTGCACAAATCGTGAACAATTCTTTGGGCATCATATGCACAAGGTCCCACATTCAAAGTTTGGTTTCCATCGATTGGTACAGGTAATGTGACATTAACAGAGTTTGGATCATTCTGTATACTTTCATCTTCGACCGCAACTTTCTCAAACGCTATGTTGATCATTTGTAAAAAAGTAGCCTGGGCCGTATTAATCACCGCAGCCATCTTGTTTGCGCTTTGCAAAGAAGAACAAACTAATAGTAGTTTCGACAAGGACTCATCAAAAATGTATTTAGAGTAATTGTGGAAAAATGCTGGCATCAATTGCAAAATTTTCAACTGGACCTCAATTGAAGACTGAGTTGATTCCAGCAATGCATCAATTATATTATCAATCTTGGATATAGGTAATGACCTTGTTGATATAAGTTTGTTGATACATTGAATTGCTATGGAAATGAATTTAGGATTTTTTGAGTAACATGATAGTATGAATGGATTGATAAAATCTGGATTTTCAGACAGTGACATTAAAAAGGCCTGTTCGTCTTTGTCATTGATAGGTGATGTTTGGAAATTTTTCAACACTTCAAGTGACTTTTCAGATGCATGTCTGATTTCTGAATGTCGTCTTTTGGACTCTAATGATAACGTGCTCAAGTCATTTGAAAGTTGTTGCAACACACTCATGGCTCAATTCTATCAACCAAACTGTCACAAAAAAAATTGAGTTGAAATTCTGCTCTTCAGATTTAAGCTCAACAATCAATAATAAAGTAATATAAAGCATTGTAATCATAAATTCCTTGTCTTGTCTACACAGTATCTATTCATTTATTTATCCGTTTGTGTTGGCGTCGCTCAATTAAGGAAAGTTTGTGCACCGCCTGGGTTTTCAATTATTATTTTCAACTTTTTTTTTTGTTCTTTTTTGTTCAGTCTTTTATGATGGATATTTATCAGATTTAATGTTGATTTTGATGGGGTCAAAGAAGTCGAAATAGTAGCCTGAGATATTATTCATTAGTTAAACCAAACATTATATGCTTATGAAAAGAGTTATGGAGGGTGTTTTTGCTATAAATAAACCTTCCGGGGTTACATCGAGTACGTTCTTGAACAGGCTCAATAGAGTCTTGACAAATTCTCCAGTTTTTGAAGAAACGCTACAACAGATGAAAGCAGCTAAGCAACAAGGTCAAAAGAAATGGAGAAAGAAGTTTGACAAGGTGAAGTTGAAAATGGGACATGGTGGTACCTTGGATCCGTTAGCATCTGGTGTTCTCGTTATAGGATTAGGAGCAGGAACTAAGAGATTGGGTGGATACACTAATGGATCTACAAAAGTTTACGAAACAGAGGCTTTATTAGGCGGTTCTACCACCACGGGAGATTCAGAAGGACAATTGTTGACTGTGACTGAAGTTGATCATGTCACACTAGATCTGCTGAATAAAACTAAAGATAAGTTTGTTGGAACGTTACAACAAACACCACCGATTTTCAGTGCATTGAAAATGGATGGGAAACCTTTGTACGAGTACGCTAGAAAGGGCCTACCAATTCCAAGACAAATTGAAGCCAGAACTGTGACAGTGTCAGAATTTGATTTGCATGAAGATTGTTTAACAAAAGAACACGAGTATGAGTTTTTGAAAAGTGAAGTTGATGAAGATGGTGAAACTTTAGTTAAAAAGTTGAGCGATAACCCTACATTGAATGACCATCCATTGAAATTTTCACAAGAATATTTGGAAAAATGTAAGAGTGACCCATCTTTGTCTAGTGAGCCTGAACCCGTCAAAGAATTACAAGACACAACCAAGTATGATCAAGAAGGGTACAAAGCACCAATGATCCATTTCACTACAACTGTCTCTTCAGGAACATATATAAGATCTCTTATAAGTGATTTTGGTAGGGCACTTGGATCATCGGCATACATGGTAAAATTGATTAGAAAAAGACAGGCTGAATGGGAACTTGGCAAAAACTGTTTTGATATTGAAGATTTTGAAGATAGTCCGCAAGATGTCTGGGCTTCAGTTTTAATGAAAGTGTTAAAAGAAGGTGACGGAGTGTTGGTGAAACAAGAGTTAGAGGCTTCCAAGTTGAAATTCTCTGAAGCAAAAAAAGCACAAGAACAAGAAACCGATGTTCCAACTCAAGAGCAAGAGAAGCACAAGATATCGGAAGTTTCAGCTGAAGAAGAAGAACCGGTGAAAAAGAGAAAACTTGATGCACAGGAAGATGAAGCTACTGATAAGAATTGAGTATGCAGAAAGACAAAAAACAAAAAACCTGAAAATATAGAATAGATGTGTATATTATTAAAAAATTAAAAACTTGAAAGTTTTTTACATAAAGTCAAGAAAAAGAATTAAAAAGAAAAGAAAAGAAAAGAAAAGAAAAATCACCCTTCACACTCAATTGGTGTATATGTAAATGCAAACTAAAATCCAAACACTCCAAGTTGCCAAATTGCCTGTTTTTAAAAGCCGTATAGCAGAACTCTTCTCCACTGAGCTTGTTAGTGTTTTATTCAAATCCATCGGATTACAAGCAAGATAAGTATCATTGACACCTAGATACTTTTCTGCTCCATAACTCCATAGAATGCTTTTATCAGAAGTAGGACATTTGAATCCAAAGTCAGCTGGACAGTCTCTAACTATGGAGTTGCAAAGTTGAATACAAGGCAAAATCTCATAATACGGCAGCGGAGGATTAACTTCATTTTTGATAAAATCGTTTCTCCCATCTGATGCATTGTATGATTTATATAAAGATTGTTCAACCGTGGAGCATCTAGGAATTGTAACACTACATAACCAATTCTTGTAAGAATCGGCACAATCTTGACATGTTCTGATGGGAGAGTAACGAGAATCCAATTTCGCATCACAAGGGATCTGCTGTAATGAATAGTTAAAATTTTGGTAAACCGATTGAGCATAATTGTCATACATTGATTTCATTTCATCTAAAGTTTGATTTCCTTCAAGATACTGAGAGGAAACTGCAACAGGATAAGCTACTTGACCACAAAATTCTAAATTGTAAATATTCTTGCATGCTTCAGAAGAGGTTGTTTCAAATTCAAATGACTGAAAGATAGCTCCACCATACTTCAGCAGATCATAATTTTCAATCAAATATGCAGTATAAGATGTAGACTTATTTAAATTTTCCACTGCAAACAACTTGGTGTGATCATTAGTAAAATTGTTACTAATATTTATTCTTTGAACATAGTCGGTGGACTGATTCACAGCACACCAACTGTTTCGAAGATAGTCATAATTCTTTGATTTATTTTTATCAAATAAGATCAAATCGTAGGATGTATCATTGTCAAAAGAAAGTTTTGTTGCAGATATCACAAGGGAGTTGTAGTCGGGCTGGAAAACGTTCAAATACTCATTTGTATCGTATTGAAATACCAATGAGTCTTGCGATACACCAAGTAAAAAATCCCAGTTTTCTGAGTCGCTGCAAGTGTCACACTTGTCAGAAACGATGTAAACGTACAAATTAGCTGTCTCACTAGTTGTCAAATCAATAGTGGTGTATCCATTTGCGAATCCATACGAGAAATCGACTCTTTTCATCTCATTCAGATCAGTCTGTGAATTATTGAAAGTCATATACAAAGTCAACCCATTTTTTGTAGCATTGGAAACGTCCCAATTGTTTGGAATGTTACAAATGGATCCACTTATGAAAACAATGTTGTCGTCAGGATGACTGTGATTTCCCTCTTGAAACGAGATTGGAAATTCATATGCCAGCACGGTATCAGGCTCTATTTTGGCTTGCAAAGGTTGCAAATCGTTAATAAGGCTATAAGATATCCCATTTATATCAGGCAAATCTCTTTTGTGTAAATTTGAATCCGAGTCGTGTTTCACAATTGGATTTTCCTCTTGTAATTTTTCAAATTGTGAATCTTTCACAAACTCATTCAACAAATGATTGTCTATTGAGTAATCAGATTCTACTAGCTCTGGATTATGTACTATCTGGTCACTCTTATCAATTTCTGATGCTATGACTAGCACTGAAACTAAAAAAAACCCAAACAACCTTATAAGCATCTCAGTATCTTCTTAGATTTGATCTTGAACTTTAGCTGTGTAAATTGTATTGAAAAGTTCAAAATTATTTTCTTGAAAGAGCACAAAGGTATAGGAACATATTTTCTGGTGTTGATAAAGACTGACTTTCAAAAGTATGAGCTTAAAATCCGCTTATTATCAAAGTTAAAAAGCAACTCGTCCTTTAGGTTGTTTTACTATATCGTGCCCCAATTTTCAAAATTAAACTAGTCAACCTTTGAAAAAAAGGCGGTGAACTAACGGGGGTGAAAGAGTGAGAAGTATTTAAAAAGATGAGTTTATGTGTACAAATCGATCCATCATTTAAAGAGTATTTATATGTGTATTGAGCCAAGAAACAACTAATAAAAAAGCAAAAGAAATTTACAGAGTGAGAAAATACTCAAAGATTATAATGAGAGGATTATTATAGACAGATTTTGAAAAACTTTCAAGGGCTATGAAACTTTTCTTATATTTGCAATTTTTCCTTCAACAATTTTTCAACAGCATCAAGAGCCTTGTCAATACCTTCAGGCTCAGTACCCATACCTTGGACAACGTTACCTTTACCACCGGCTTTACCACCAATGAAAGAAGAAGCTAATTGAGCAATTTCAGTAGCTGGAACTAATGGCAAGTGTTCATCTGAGATGTAAACACCTTGAGCGATTTTTGAATCTGATTTCAAACCTGTGATTAAAAATAATGATTTAGATTTGTTTTCCTTCTTGACTAAATTGATAGCTTCAGTGATAACTTTAGCATTTGCTGAGATATCAATATATTTGATTAAATATGGAGCATCTGGGTTTTCAGTGAAATAATTCTTGACGGTTTCTAAAGTCTTTTTAGAATCGGCTTTTTGTCTAGCTTTTAATTCATCTTTAACAGTTTTCTCAATTTTAGCGAATTTTTCTTTCAAAGCAGCTTTTTGTAAAACGGAAATTGTTAATTGACCAATCTTAGTGTTAATTTCTTTCAATCTTCTTTCTTTGTCTTCACCAAATGGTAATTTTTCAATTTCATTCAATAAATCATCATATTCTTTAGCAATTCTTTGAACTTCATGAGCTTCAACACCGGAAACAGCAACAATTCTTCTAATACCTTTAGCAATACCACTTTCTTCAACAATGACGAAATCTTTAATATCTGAAGTCTTTGCAACATGAGTACCACCACAGAATTCAATTGAGTAATTAGTCCATTTTTCACTTGATGGATCAGCAAGTAAATCATCAACTGGAACACCAACTGACACAACTCTAACTGGATCTGGATAAGTTTCACCAAAGACAGCTCTCAGACCATTAATTGATTTAGCAACTTCCAAAGTGACAGGTTTTGAATAAACTTGTAAATTAGCTTTAATTTGTTCATTTGAAATATCTTCAACTTTAGCCAACTCTTTTAAAGATAATGCAGCTTTATGAGAGAAATCAAATCTCAATTTTTCAGCAGCGACTAAAGAACCCTTTTGATCAACACCATCACCCAAAACTTGTCTTAATGCGAAATTTAAAACATGGGTTGAAGTGTGATTGTTTCTTAATGGCCATCTTCTTAATTCGTCATAACCTGCAATGACTTCATCACCAACAGATAATGCACCTTCAACAATATAACCTGTATGTAAGACATAACCTGCATATAATTGAACATTTTCAACATTGAATTCAGCAACACCATCAATAACAATCTTACCAGTATCGTATTCTTGACCACCTTGTTCGGCATAAAATGGAGTCTTTTCTAATAATATACCAATTTGTTGATCTTCATCTTCTTTTAAATCTTTAGTTGAATTTAAGAAATTCTTTTGTGCATAAATACCAACAATTTTAGTCTTAATATCTTCATTACCATATTTGTAAGAATCATCTGTTGTTGGAATTGAATCATTTGCATCAAGAGCACCTAAAGCATGAACATCTAATTTTAATAATGTTTTACCAGTTTTAGAACCTGTACCTTTTGAAGCTTCTCTTGATTCAATTCTAGCTTTTTCAAAAGCTTCATCATCAATTTTCAAACCTGCTTCTTCAGCCATTAATCTAGTTAAATCAACAGGGAAACCATAAGTATCATATAATCTCCAAACATCTCTACCTGCTAATGTTTGTTCTGGTGTCTTTGAAGCAATAATTGCGTATTGTTCAAATAATTTTTCACCACGATCTAAAGTTCTAGCAAATGATGCTTCTTCTTCATCTAAAATTTCGAAAACACTTGCAGGATCTTTAGCTAATTCTGGGAAAGTATCTTTAACTTGATCTATTAAAGTTGGAGCTAATTGAGAAAAGAATTTACCAACTGGATAATTCATATATTTTCTTGCATATCTAGCACCTCTTCTTAAGATTCTTCTCAAGACGTAACCTCTACCATCATTATTTGGAACACCACCATCTGATAAGGCAAAAGTTAAAGTACGAACATGATCAGCCAAGACTCTATAAGCAGTATCAATACCATCAAGGTCATCTTTACCGAATTTACCAGAATAAGGTCTAACACCGGTAATTTCTTGAATCTTGACAAATAATGGTTGGAAAACATCTGTATCATAATTAGATCTAACATCTTGTAAAATAGAAACCAATCTTTCAAAACCCATACCAGTATCAACATGTTTAGCAGGTAATGGTTTTAAGGAACCATCTGATTCTCTATTGAATTGAATGAAAACGTTGTTCCAAATTTCCAAGACATCTGGATCATCTTCATTAACTAAAGAAGCAGCATTTCTACCACCAATTCTATCATAATGAACTTCTGAACAAGGACCACAAGGACCTTGATCACCCATTTCCCAGAAATTATCCTTTGCAGAACCTGGTAAGATGTGATCTTCGGCAACACCGACATCTAACCAAATTTGTTTAGCTTCTAAATCAGGTTCTAAACCTAATTTAGAATCACCTTCGAAATAAGTGACGTATAATCTATCGCTTTCTAAACCGTAAACTTTAGTTAACAATTCCCATGAGAATGTAATGGCTTCTTTTTTGAAATAATCACCAAATGACCAGTTACCCAACATTTCGAAAAAAGTATGATGATAAGAATCTCTACCAACATCTTCTAAATCGTTATGTTTACCACCGGCTCTAATACATTTTTGAGAATTGACTGCTCTTTTCAAAGATGCAAATGGTGATGATGGGTCAACTGTACCTAAGAAAATTGGTTTATATTGGTTCATACCAGCATTTGCGAAAAGCAAAGTTGGATCATCGTGTGGGATAACAGACGATGATGGCACAAAAGTATGACTTTGTTTATTAATGAAATAATCGAAAAAAGTGGAACGAACTTTAGAAGCTGGCCATTTTTCCTGTGCTGGAGTCTTAGCAGCTGAAGTGGCTAAAGTGTGTTGACTTGCTGACATGCTGTTGTGTTTGAATAAGAAACGACGACGACTAATTAATGCTCTTGAGTTGAGAAAATGTAGTTTCATACACGAGTGGTGAACAAATCAAGAAAGAAAAAAAGAAAAATAGCAAGAGGGAAAAAATTTAGAATTAAGTCACCCTCTACAATTAATCGATACTGATCTCAGAATGATTAATTAGAGTAATTCAAGCACTTATATTGTGAGTTGTATAGAAGTTAAGATTTAAGCAAAAGGCGTTAAATGTCAATCAGTTACACTCAATCCAGATGCTAGCTCAAAATTCACGATAGGAAACTGACGAAAAAAAAAAAAATTATCAGAGAAAAAAAAAAGAAAAAAAAAAGTACTTGTGGTGCAGAGGTGTGTGTATTTTAGCATTTAGTGAAAAATTTAACTAGAAAAGCACCTGAAAAGTAGTAAGTAGTAAAAAGTAGTAGTAAAAAGTAGTAGTATTAAAAGAGAAAGAGAATAAACGTACAGTCCTCAAGTTAAGTTACATCACATCACACACTGTTACTCACCATGGTTAGACTAAAGACACGGTACTTACTATTTGAGATTATATACCCTGAAGAGCTCAGCAGCAGCAGCAATAGCAGCTCGGTCAAGACAAGGTGCGCATCTATCCTGTCATTACACCGTCCATCAGCTAATTGGATAACGCCCAAGTTGCTAATATCAGCAATACGAGACTCTTTACAGTTAAATTTCGGAGACTATGGGTTATCGATGGCAAATTCTCTCAGTTTAAAGTACTTTAGCAGTCGAACAAGTACCGGTATACTGAGAGTGACGAGAGACTGTTACAGACACATTGTGGCCGCGCTGACTCTTATCACCGAACTACGAGCAAATTCGGCCAATGGTGAATTTGCCAAATGTATATTGAGGTGTATATGTGTTAGTGGATCGATTAAGAAGTGTGAAAACAAGTCAATACTCAAATCCAGAAAGCTGATCAAAGAGGTTAAAATGAATAATAATAGCGGGAAACCTGCTAACAACAACGATGATCTCTTGAGCAGCATGTTTGGCAATGCTGGTATGGAGGATATCTTAGCCGTTGATGACGATGAAGGAGAACTGGAAGATGCAGAATTATAAACCTTTGGTGATGTGTAATTGTCATATAGCAAAAGTACTAAATGGAAATGTGTGAGGCTCAGCCTAAATAAATTGGCTGCTGTATATTATATTAAAACTATAAAACAACATATAAAGAAGGAAAAAAAACTATTCAAAAGTTGCATTAAGTTGAGTTGCTGGTAGGCTATTCAACCATTCACAACAATTGAACATACTTATTGTCTAGACTTGATGATATCGATAAATTCTGGTTTCAAAGAAGCACCACCAACCAAGAACCCGTCAACGTCAGCCTTGTCTTTGAAATCAGTAGCATTCTTACCATTAACAGAACCACCGTACAAGATTCTAACAGATTGGGATTGATCACCAATAACTGTTGACAAGTAGTCTCTAATTTCCTTGTGAATATTTTGTGCATCATCTGCAGTAGCAGCTAAACCTGTACCAATAGCCCAAACTGGTTCATAAGCAATAACGATATTAGACCAATCAGAGACAATATCAACAACAGCTTTTAATTGTCTTTTACAAACATTTAAAGTTTCACCAGCTTTCTTTTCTTCTAAAGTTTCACCAATACACAAGATAACTTTCAAACCATTATCTAAAGCAAATTTAGTCTTTGAAGCGATAAATTCATCAGATTCTTTGAAAATAGTTCTTCTTTCAGAATGACCTAAAATGACCCATGGAATGTTTAAATCTTTTAAAGATTCTGGAGAAACTTCACCGGTATAAGCACCAGATGCCTTATCAAAACAATTTTGAGCAGCAACTGAAACAGTACTCTTTTTAACGTTATCAGCAGCCCATAATAAATAAGGAGCTGGTGGTGCAATGACAACATCGACATTAGAAGGCAAATCTTGAGAATTTAAATTTTCAATAATTGATTGAATGGATGCCTTAGATCCATTCATTTTGAAGTTACCACCCACGAAAAAAGTTCTAGTCTGTTTTGTATCAAATAATTTATTTTTAGTCAGATTTTGGTTCAACTGAGAGTTCCAATTGCCAATATCGTCATTTCCATTTGAATCATTGTTAATATTTGAGTTTTTAAAAGAATTACTTGTAGAATCAATCAAGTGAAATGAAATTGATTCAAGTCTATCATATGCTGATTTTAAACATACCATTTTATGTAAATTAATTAATTGTATTTATAGTATTTGTGATTTATTTAAATCTTGTATTTTTTGGTAAAAGATTTATTAATAAATTTTGTATTAAAATTGAAAAAATTAATTGCAATTGAGTTTAATTAAAAGCAATAACAGTGTTTTATATTCAACAATTAGAAGCAGCAGAGGTATGGTAAATGGTACGGTATGTATTGTATTGTATTGTAACTGACGTTGTCCGAAGGATGACTAGTTATTAAGCCGCAATTTTAAAAATTGAAATGAGGCTGATGTGAGAATGAAATGAAGAAAAAACAACAGCAGTGTGGCTGGTGTGGCTAATGGACAAAAAATCTCCGGGGCAAAACGGCGCAAAATGGTACGATAGCCTCAAATGTCAAAAGTGGAGTTATTAAGAGAGAAACGGGCGCTTATAAAGTCTTTGACGGACAGCTGTGGTGAGATTTGATTAGTTGATTAATGTGTAAGGGTATTTATTCTATTATTAAGTATACTAACTAGTAAGCAGCTGTATAACTTGTTCTTTGATTTATCAAGATACAGATCTATTTAGATTCACAGTTGGGTGTAATAAACAGTATATAATCTTTATCTATCGTTAATTGATTGACTACAACTTTTTGCCAACAATCACTTATGTACTGGCTATTTTCTAAACTATTTATACCCATAAGCTTGTTATGACTAGCCTATATAAATCGCGATTATGTAGCCTATACTTACTTCACTTATTTCACTTTGACATATATATTCATTATTACCTGTAATCAAAATCTTTTTGTTTTTGTGTTCTTTTAAATCATATTTTGCTTACACTGCTCATCTGCATGATCATCGTCTGGATCATCATAATGATGGTTAAATTTTAATTTTTCATCAAATAATTTCTTGATTTTTAATGATTTAGCAATTTGTTCATTTTTAGCCACAACTTCGGCATTTACAACATTTTCAATCTCATTTTGACTCACTGGAATATTTGTATTAAATGCAAATTCGTCTCTTGTATCTTTAGTTAATTTCGCATTTCGCTTGGTAACATTTTCCAATTCTGACCATGTACTTAAATGGGTAACTAATTTGTACCTTTGAGTATCCATGTTTTTCTCCATAACCATCCATTCACAATTTGGCACATTCTGCAAATCTTCAAAATCTTCAACCGACCATCTAAACCATTTAGTTAAAAATACCCGAGCCCAAATACCATGTGTAACAAGCACTAATACGCTTGGAAATGTCTCTTTAGTAAATTGTCTAAATAATGTCTCATTAAAAGATGCACATCTATCATAGACATCAGCAGCACTTTCACCATGTGGAATTCTGTAAAAAAAATGTCCATATTGAGCCCTTTCAATCCAAATTGACTCCATCTCTTCAGCCGAGCCTTGAAAATTACCAAAATCTTGCTCTCTCATTCTAATATCCTCATATACTTTATAATTCACATCAAGATCAGATATCGACTCCAATATCCCATCTAATGTTTGTTTTGCTCTTAAATATGGTGACGTGTAAAAACAAATAGAATCATCCGGTTTCAAATATTTGTGTAAAAGTTTCCCTGCATTTTTAGCTTGCTCATGTCCCTTCTCGGTCAAGGGAACTTTATGATTAGGTATGAATCTGTTGACAGACTTGTCCTTATTTCCTTGTGACTCTCCATGACGAACGAGTAATATTAACTAATGGTTGCAGTTAGTAAAATTGTTAGTCTAAATGTACACTTCAAACTATGAGCCTTTGCTTTTTCGTCTTGTCTTCACTCCAATCCACTCCAGTCTACTCCACTCCACTTCACTCTTTCTCTTTCTCAACTTACTCTAGGTCTACCCATTTGACAGTTATATATCAGTTTATTTCACGTGTAAGTATTTAAACACTAGTCTTGCAAATTGAGTATATCTTCACAAACATACTCCAACCAAATATATGCTAAGTTTTAAAAACTTACACCCACATAGACAGCATCATCTCACAAGTCTGATGCCAATTTGACGTAATGTTACTTCAAATTTGAACCTCCCTTTCACACATCTGTACACCACTCTTTACCTTTTTCTTTTTCTCAATTTTTTCAAAATTCACCCAAAATTTCGCTCTGAAAAATTTTGAATGCGTGCAGTTTTCGTACTATGTAACGATACAAGAGATTAAATTAGGTTGTTGTTACTGTGGTTGATACTATTTAAACTGGATAGAATACAACCGTCTGATTTGAATTGATAACAGACTCGTCCACCACACTTATATACACAAAATGCTCAGAACCATACTCAAGCCACAGTTTATAAAATACACCACCAGATATCAATCTACCGTTGCAACCCCATCAAAGATCCAAAAGATCTTCCCAGATTTGAACCAGATATCAAGCGAACAACTGTTCGAGAAACACGTGAGAGGAGCCTACTCTGTTCCAAGAACTTCAAAGGGCAATTTGCCGGTCTATAAGAGAATCAAGAGTCAAGCTATATTCACCGAAATTAAAAGAGTTGAAGGTGACTTGACAACGTTGAGAAACGATTTGCAAGATTTGCTACCAGAGATTAAAAAGACAGATTTTGTTTGTATTATGCAAAGCAATACTATTAGAATCAGAGGTGATGTCACAAAGAGAGTGACTGAATTGTTGAAAGAAAAATTCTAAGCAATAAATTAATGCAAAACCTACAAAACACTCCATATTGAAGCTGAACATGAAATTTTGCTTTTCTTTGTTGTTCAATTTTTAAACCCCTCCCCCTCCCCAATCCATATCATGTATATATAGTTAGGTTATAGTGTAATTTAAAAACTATAAACCACTGTGAAAACCACCAATTCTAACACTGTAAGATGCAAAGCTCATTTGTATGAGTAGTACCAGTTAGATATAAACGTATTGAGCGCACCAGCCACATTTGTATTATTTACTTAACATGTGGCGCGGGCTATTTTTTGGCTCTTGCATAGTAGCAATCTTGCGAAATGTGAAAAACGACCCTTTGGAAAGGAAAAAGGGGACACAAATTCTGATTGAAAAGCTACAAATATGCCGATAACCCATTTTGTACTTTTAAGCTTTTCTTTTTACTAGTAATCACTCTTTCAACTTATTCAATTGACCAATTGGTGATGCATTGACTTAACTGCTCTTGTCTCTTGAACAAATCACAGAAATCTCCGAGCCTTTTTACTTTTTTTAGGTATGAACCCTGTAAGAGATCCCACTACAGCGAGCCATCCAGAGTCCAATTCTCCGCAAAATAACTCAAATCACAAACACGAACTAGAGCAAGATCCATGCTCAGATACAGATACTGCAGACGGCAACATTAGTGTCAACGAAACCTCTCCCAAGCAACAAACTAACAATTCAAGATGGAGATCTGCCCAGGATTACTTCTTTCCCAAACATTCTAAAAGCGATAGCGAAAGCGATTTAAACGATAACGAGTCTTTTAAAAGTGCAAATAGTAACCATATAGATGCCGCTGATAGCGTCGAGATCCCAAATGTTCATAATTTCCATTTGAATGATTTTTTAGAAGATACAGGATTGGTTCAGTCTAGAAAAGATGTTGATGAAAGACTGCAACAGCATCACAACAAGCAACGTGCCCATTCTACCTCAACAGGTAGTTTATCTTCAAATGCTGCATCCGGTAACGAGCGTCACAATATAGATAATCACTTGTTACACGCAAGTGATAATGATAATGATGATGATGCTGATGCTGAAGATGACGAGGCAAGATCAAAATCGAAATCTAGCTACTCTGCAAAACTGCACCCTTTTAAAAGACTGTCCAGTTTTAAAAACAAATCAGCTTTAAATAATAATGATCAGAACGGTAATAATGAACAGGATATTTCCAATCATGGTCAGCAACAATCACCCAATGATGAAAAGAAAAACAGATTTTTCAAAATAAAAGGACTGAAAAGAAGTTCAAAACATCGAAATTCAGTAGGTAATGCTACAAGGTTATCAGCTGCAGATCTTAATGAGTTGAAAGATCATGCTAATGAGATGGATGAAAGAAGAAGACTGAAATGTGAAGGCCTGATTAATTCAATGATTGTTGGTTTCCCAGTGGCAATGATAATTTCAACTTACTTCACACATGATGAACATGCCAATAGAAGAATACCAATGTTATTACAATTGATAAGTTTAACAGTTACTGATATCACTCCAAATCAACATCGCAAAAATAGAAAATTTAGAATTGATTTAGAATATGGTGTTCGAAATAGTATTTTAAAATGGTCACTGGAAAAAACATCAAAAGAATTATTAAGTTTCCATAATAGATTAAAACTTCAGTTTTTACAAGAAAACGTTTTAGGTACAAAAGATATAGATTTACCAAAATTTCCTAAAAATAAGTCAATTTTCCAATCAACTCAACCTAGAAAATCAAGACCTTTACCTGAAACCAATCATTCTTTAACATCAATTCCTCGTGATACATCTCAAGTAGATCTAACATCAAATAATGAAATTCATTCAATGAACAATGAAAGAGCAAGTTACCATACAAGTTCAGCTAGATCACGTCGTAGCTCTGATACAGATTCCACTTCGCTGTCAAATATATCAACACATTCAAGAATTCATAATATGTTTAGAAGAGCAATTAAACCAAATGATAATCAAAATAATCATGCACCTGCAAAATCATACAGAGACTCTATTCAAGAGTATTTAGATGAGTTGATCAAATCTTTAATCTTAAGACCACAAGCCAACTATTTATTCCAATTTTTCGAATTATCCCCAATTGGTGTGTTATTAGCTCACGAAAATGGTAAAAAACGTAAAGAAGGTTATTTGACAATTAAAACAACAGCAAAAGCACAAGGTTGGAGAGTTGGTCATTTAAAATTAAGAGATTTAAAAGCAATGGTTAGTAGACATACTTCCAAATGGTTTTTGATTGGACATAGTTATATCATGTACGTTTCTGATATGCGTTCAACAACTCCATTAGATGTGTTTTTAATCGATTCAAGTTTCAAGTTTACATTGTCAGGTTTTGGCGACTATCCAATCACATTGAAAAATATATCCGATTTTGTTAAACAACAACAAAAATTTGATGATAATGATGATGCTGATGACGATGATAATGGTAAAAATAATGATCTGGATATGTACATGGAAGAAATTGATAACAAAAATACAAAATCTTATCTTTCTTTAACATTTGAAAATTCAGAAAGAAAATTAAGTGTTGTTGGTTATTCAGCTTTACAAATGAAAAAATGGTGTTTATCAATAGCTGAAATGGTTAATGAAACAAATTGGTCAAAAAAGAATAGATTTAAAAGTTTTGCACCTGTTAGAGATAATGCTTTTGCTCAATGGTTTGTGGATTCAAGAGATTATTTTTGGGCAGCATCTTCAGCTTTAGAAATGGCAAAAGATGTTATTTATATACATGATTGGTGGTTAAGTCCAGAATTATATTTAAGAAGACCTGCAAATGGTAATCAAGAATATAGATTGGATAGAATTTTGAAAAGAAAAGCAGAACAAGGTGTCAAAATTTTTGTTATTATTTATAGAAATGTTGGTAATACCGTTGTTACCGATTCTATGTGGACAAAACATTCATTATTAGATTTACATCCAAATGTTTATGTTTTAAGATCTCCAAATCAATTGATGCAAAATGTTTATTTTTGGGCTCATCATGAAAAATTAATGATTATTGATAATACAATTTGTTTTGTTGGTGGTATTGATTTATGTTATGGTAGATTTGATACACCTGATCATGTTCTGGTTGATGATTCACCTTATGCTTTTGAATCTCAAGTTGGATCTAATGAAAAATCTGCAAATATACAATATCAAAGATTTCCTGGTAAAGATTATTCTAATCCTAGGGTTAAAGATTTTCATGAGTTGAATCAACCATTTAACGATATGTATGATCGTCAAGTAACTCCAAGAATGCCATGGCATGATGTTCATATGATGTCTTCTGGTCAAGTTGCAAGAGATTTAGCAAGACATTTTGTTCAACGTTGGAATTATTTATTAAGACAAAAAAGACCATCAAGACCAACACCATTATTATTACCTCCTAAAGATTTTACACAGCAAGAACTGAAAGAATTAGGATTAAATGGTACATGTGAAGTTCAATTATTAAGATCTTCATCAAGTTGGTCTTTAGGTCTTCAAGAAACTGATTTAAGTATTCAAATTGCATATTTAAAAGCAATTGAAGCAAGTGAACATTTTGTTCATATTGAAAATCAATTTTTCATTACTGCTCATGTTCATGATGGTGTAATGGTGAAAAATAGAATTGGTGATGCATTAGTTGAAAGAATTATTAGAGCTCATAGAGAGAAAAAAGTTTGGAAAGCTGTTATTATA
Organism: Ogataea sonorensis; assembly: GCA_037951595.1. NCBI lineage: Eukaryota > Fungi > Ascomycota > Pichiomycetes > Pichiales > Pichiaceae > Ogataea > Ogataea sonorensis. The sequence continues at coordinate 331,753 of JBANDG010000007.1, forward strand.
ATTCCATTGATGCCTGGATTTGAAGCTGAAGTTGATTCTAAAGAAGGTTCATCAGTGAGAGTTATTATGCAATGTCAATATATGTCGATTTCTATGGGCGAATCATCAATTTTTGCAAAATTACGTAAAGTTGGTATTAGACCTGAAGAGTATATTCAATTTTATTCACTTAGAAAATGGTCATATATTGGTAAAAACAAAAGACTTGTTACTGAACAGTTATACATCCATGCAAAGACTTTAATTGTTGATGATAGAATTGCAATTATTGGGTCTGCGAATATTAACGAAAGATCAATGAGAGGATCAAGAGATTCTGAAGTTTGTGCTATTGTTAGAGATAAACAAATGATTGATACTTATATGGATGGTAAACCTTATAAAGCTGGTAAGTTTGCACATACTTTGAGAATGAGACTTATGAGAGAACATTTGGGTGTTGATGTTGATTTGTTAGATATGGTGGAAAGAAGATTTTATCAAATTGAAGAATTTGCCAAGACAGAGTTAGGTTTAAAAGCTAGTACAACGAGTTCAGAAAATGGTGATCAGGTATTATCAGCTATGGTTGAACTTGGTACAAGATATGTTTTGAATGAAAGAGAAGGTTCAAACTTATTTAAGTCTATCAAAGATAAATCTAATGATGCAGGATCTGAATTATTTGATGAAATGCTGAAATTTTTAAAAGTTGGGAAACCTCCAGGACAAGACGGTCCTTCAAATCTTGAGGATTTGGATGAAATTCCATATGTTCATTCATTTAATCATAGAGCTGGTAAAGAAAATGCAGGTATAAGAGATAAAAAATCATTTTCAACAGATACAAGAGTTACTGAAAATTCACATAGAGAAGATGTTAAAGGTCATGGAGCAGATAAATATCATTCAAGTCATTTCACTAACTCTAAAGTCAAAGTTACTAAAATATTACAAGAATGGACAAATGAAACGTTTAATAATAATGAAAGTATTAGTAATAATGAACTGCCTTACTATGAAGATGTTGAAAGATTCCTAAATGAAGCTGAAACAGATGATGTATCAATTGATGATTTGAATAAAGAGAAATGGGATATGCTGAAAAGATTGTATTATTTGCATAAATTAATCAATAAAAAACATATGGAGAATCCAGTTGGTGTTGCTGGAGCAGGTGCTAGTAACAGTCCTGATAATCATTCAATTGATCATTCAAATGGGGTAAACTCAGACAGTAATATCACTCCTGAAGTTTCAGAGACCAAACAACCATCTGTTCCAGCTATCCATTTATCAGATGAGGAAATTGAAGACATTGATAAAAATTCTTTACCTCAAACCACTGCATCTAATTTAATTGATCCTTACTCATTTGAAGATCCATTGGATATTGATTTCTTTGAAGGATTATGGATGCCACAAGCTTTAAGAAATACTTTAATTTTCCAACTTGTTTTCCATGTTCAACCCGACGATACAGTTCAATCATGGAAAGATTACAAAAGTTTCCAAGAGTTGTATGAGGCATTCATGTTGCATCAAAAAATAGCTAGAGACAAGTTTGAATCAGACAAAGAAAGCAGTATAGATAGTGACAAGAGAGATTCAACTGCCTCACCAGAAGAAGATGATGATAATGATGATAATAATTTGGAAAAGAATAATGATATTTACGATTTTGCTGATGCCGATGATATCGATGATGATGATGAGTTGATTGATTCTTATAATCTGGCCAATTCAACAAATGCTGCACATGATACAGCTGCATCGACTAAAAACAAAGACTTTCAAATTGAAATGCTAAGACAGACATTGAGAAGATCCAAAGTGGCACAATTGGAGAGATTCCAAAGACCTGGCTTATCAATGAATACAAAACTACCTATGGGTAATGGTATCATTAGTGGTGTTAAAGCCTCAAACTACGTGGGTTTTGGTGCCGTTTATGACTATGAAACTGCTGAAAAGTTGCTCAACCTCATCAGAGGTAACTTGGTTCAGTTCCCAACGAGATGGTTGAAAAAAGAAGTTGAAGGTTCTAACTGGTTTTACACCGCCGATAAACTACCACCAGTTCAAATATATAACTAGATAAAAGATGCATACGCTGATAGAATTAAATAGAAAAAAACAAATGTCTTAATGCATTATTGAACCTCTAAGCAAAGTGGTCAATTTACAATTAAAAATTATAAGCAAGACGTAAACGTAATTAGTCAACTCCAATAGTAATAACAAGCCCTTAAAACTGTTTTCCACGAATTTGACGTGTATGTATCCATATGGCACTCCGGCAATAGAAGAAGCAAATGGCCCTGTTTGTGATTATGTAATTATACATTGTCTTTGTCTATTGTTTCGCGAGGCCTTATCAGCAGAGATAAAGAAAGTAATTTGTATGGCAATCGAGAGTCTGATTACGCAGTAGTGGGTGATGGTAGAGGAGAGAATAGAGTAATCAGGTTGATAGAAAGACTTATTCCATATTGGTGACAACTGACAAACGACATTTGGGAAACATATCAAGTATCCAGAAGGTCTAATAAAATTTGAATGATAGTTGACAAAGTTGTTGATTTGTTAATGTCCCGCTCAGTCTGGTAAAGGAAATTTTGTTTGACTTGATTGATACTGGGAGCCAGAGATACAGGATCTTTAAGTATTCACGGGCTGTATACCACATCTCGTTCACACCACTGCTGATTCAAATGACAAGATGACAAAAATCGCACACGAACCTCAACCAAAGAATAAGCTGGCTGCGTATCAGCAGCAAGAGCGAAACCAGGATTTGGATATGATAACAAGAGACATAGTAACTAATACCAATACGGAAAGAGATGGGCCCAATAGAATGCAGCAGCTGACTGATGCTGGTGAAAGACGAGGACGCTACTATCATGTTCCTAAAAGATACGAGTTTCAAAAAAATATACCACTAAGCAGAGACTCTTCAGCTCAGGCAGCGTTGATCCAACACCAACAACAACAGCAACAACAGCAGCAGCAGCAGCAGCAAACTTTGTTCAAACCGAATTTTTCAGTTGCCAAATTGAAGAAGAGAGAACCTTCAGTTGTATCAAACAAGGGATCTACTAGTAACTATACAACTGCACGCAGAACTCAATCCCCATTCTACCAAAACAGATCAGGTCTCGGCAGTGGGAATAACCACAGACTAGCAGAATTGAAAAGACATAGTGTATCTTCAATAGTTGAAGGATCTTCGTCACATCACCACGTTATGAATACATACAATGATACCAAAGTAAGTGAAACAGTATCGCCGATGATGAAACGTCATAGTGTGAATTACATAGTGGAAAGTTACCATAACACACCAGATCATTACTCTGCATATTCGGCAGGTGTTATTGCAGGGCTAAATAGCGGGTCTAATAGTACTTCTGCTTCACCTAAGCTGCAGTATACTTTTAAAAACTCTGATGGCACTAATAATTTTAATAAAAGAAAATCAATCAATATTGTAAAGCCAACCAAAGATGGGATTAATGCCAACGACAACCTTCAAGATTTTAGTAAGAACAACATAGCATCTTCTATTTCAAAATTAAATTACTACCAGGCTCCTGAAGTTGCAATGCATCATTTTATAAACCAGCATCATCAGCATGAGACATCCTCGAATAAATCTGCATATTCAGAATCAATAACCACTAAAAGTGAAAGACGCTCACCAGGTTTGACCAGAGCAACTACAGCTACATCAACAGAGACGGACAATTTGACGCCCAAAATTTCAAGTCAAGAAGCAGCATTGGATGAAATTTCCCAAACTTACAGCAGTGACCGACACTATCATCGCAAATCGAAAAACAAAAATAGACATGGGCTCCGAGCAGGTAGCCACATAAATATACATTCTGAGTCAGAAGATGAAGACAACAATTCAAGTAACGGATCAACTACTAGTTTATCCAAGCTTGACAAGACTAATACACGCAATCTGCAAGACCTCAACACCGATTCGCAATTGATGCTATCTGATGATGATGATGACGATGATGCTAATTTTCAAACTTACTTTCCACAAAACACAGATCCAGTTAATGTGATTCCAATGAGAACTCAGCTACGACAAATGGCAATGAAAGATTTAACTCTGGAAAAGAATGTTACCGGAGACGCATGGCTCGAGTATGCTAACGGTATTTCTGGTGGTGATATGAACTCCAAGTTTGTTCCAGAAGAGACTATGGACCAATCAATCGAATCACTAATGAAGAATTCAAATGATGTTGACATTAGTGGTGAAGGAGATAAGAAGAAAGAAAATGTGTGGGCTACGGTCAGTATCGAGCAAAGAAATAAATACGAACAGATATCAAACGATTTGAGGAAATTGAGACTATATAACCGGAACCCAATGATTGATGCCATCTGTAAATACATGAAAAATGGTTCAAAGGGGGCACAAAACTCGCTGATTGTTCAAAAGAGAGCTTGGTTACCAAATGATAATGATGATAAAGATTTGAAAAAAAGTACGTTGAATGATAAATACTTGGATTACAAAGGACACTTTAAACTAAGTCTGGGGCGGGACATTGTGAACGAAGTATGGAGCAGTGCTACAGCCAGTTCACTGATATGACTAGTGTAATTTTCATGTATCTGTTGTATCATTTATTGTAACATCAAATGTACTATGTCGATTAATCTTATAGTAGCTTAATAAAAGGGTGTGATTTACACTGCCTTGAATATCTAGTAGTAAAGCAGATTTGCTAATTTCTTACGTCACCAATTTGAGATTAATTTTTCAGTACACGCACGACTTTAAAATTTTTTTTTTTTTATAGGACAAAAAAAAAAGAAATAAACTACTAAAACTTGTTTGTGTAAGTTAAAGTAAGGGAAGTTTTCATTACTTACTATTATTAACTTGAACTTGAAGAATTTTCATTCTGAAGCTATATCTCTGATCAAGATTACACAACTCAGGTTTTGAACATTGTAGCATTGTATTTTGAGTATGTCTTCGTTGGCCCAGCAGTTGTCAGGTGTTGCTCAAGCGACACAAACTTTGGCTTTAGATAGAAAGAAGAGATCAAAGTTACATTCAGTTTCTTTTCTATATGATGCACATCACGCTGCAACTCAAGATTACGATTCTATTTTTGCAGAATCTCTTGAGGCTCTAGAGAGATTGGAGCAGTTGGATCCTAGATTTGGCAAGTTCAAGTTGACCGTTTTCAGTGATACTGCAATCAATATCGATAGACAGGTTCAGTCAAAAGAGCAAAATGAAAATCTTGACAAGACAATAAATGCATTCTTATCACTAGTGTCTCCTTATTGGCATCTAGCTTTATCCGTGAAGGCTACTGAATGGTTGTTAAGAAGATTCCAAATCAATCACTATAATGCCGAATATTTACTTCTTTCAACATTACCATATTTCGATCAACCTATTTTTGAAAGAGTCTTGTACGTTATTCCAAAATTTCCAACTATGTTCCAATGGTTGAATGGTTTCAAAAAGGCAAATAATAAATTGCCATCCAAAAATAGTGTTGTGAAAGTTTTCACTGATGTTGATTTTTTTAATCTATATTCAAAACATTTGATTCAAGAAGTTAAAAATAATAATCAATTTAGAAAACAATTGGTTTTTTTTGTCTCTATGGCTATATCATCATTGGCAGCAATGTCCTCAAATGGTTCATCAAGTCTATCATTTCTCGTTCCATTGGTATTAGAAGCTTCTGGTGCTTTACTAGCATCTAAAGATGAAGAATGTAAGATCAGTGCGTACACAATTTTGGTGGTTTTATCATCCGCTGTTCCTTTATCAAGAGACGTTATCTTGGCTTCTATTGAAACTGTGCTTTTACACTCGGGTAATAAGGTCAATCAATTGAGTCCTCAAGCATTCACCTGTGTCTTGAAATTATATCAAACTATTCAATCAGGACCTTTAGATCCATTGCCTGTTTCTACTTTTAAAAGATTACCAAAAACATTGTTGCATCACGATTCTGAATATTTTGATATTATTAAAAGTTCCAATTATAATCACAAATTTGTTACTGCATACTTAAGATCAATGATTGTTTACAATATCGAAATTTCAAACTCTGTTATTTCATCTTTGACAAATGATTTTAAACTCACAAAATCAGAGTATAAAATTTTGGCAACAGAAGTTTTAACAAAAATAACAAAAGATGCTTCAATTGACAAATCTATATACATTCCTTTTTTGAAGTATCTAATTTCAAAAGACAAGGAATTAATTCAGTCAGTCTTGAAGCAACAGTCTATTACTGTGGATGGAATTGAAATGTTGCTTCAAACTACATTATTTGAACAGTCATCATATGAAGTGGAGCAAAGTAACGGTAATGATGATGACGAAATTATCATCGTTGAAGATATAACAAATGTTGATGAAAATCTTGTTCAATCATTTGCAGACTCCAAATCCGATATTCCTTCTTTCTTGTATGCTACTAAAGAAACAGATGCTGCATTTTATCAACTTGAAGGATTGTATTTGAAATCAATGCAAGTTGGAGCTACCGATCTTTTCCTAAAATCTTCATTTATTGATCAATCTGCAGTCATTTCCTTTTTATTAAGAGTCTCTACATCATTAAACTCGCCAGTTAAAGGAAGAACTTATGCTTTAAAATTATTAAATTCAAATATTCAAACTTTGGACTCAAATATACTTGTTTATCCAATCTTGCCAATCCTATCAACTTTATTAATAAATGCCAACCCTCAAATCAGAAAAAATGCAATTGTTGTCTTGAAAACTATGAATGATAGATCTACATCAGGAGCAAAATCTTTATTACTTTCAGAAACTATCTATGGTCCTAGAAAATCTTCAAGAATCGCAATGTTGTCACCAAAAGATGGATCAGCACTATTGAAAAGATTGGTTGAAATTACATCTGACTCCAAGATTGATGGTGAACAGTTCCATAAAGCTTTCGAAACAATAGTTGCAGATAAAAAATTGGGTAAAATTACACTAGCATTCTTTGCATCTCACGCCAATATTATTAACATTGTTAGTGTCAAGATTGATGTTATGAAAATTGTAGTCAAGAGCTCAAGAGCAATTAAAGGTGCAGCATTACCATCACAATTGTTTGAAAAATTACTTGAAAGATTTTTATCAAAAAGAAATATTTGGATTAAAAGATGTGAAGAAACTGGTTGTGATTTCTTGAAGTTTCAAGCACAAGTTGTTGGTTTAATTTCTCCAAAAGAAAAATCAGATTTTGTCACTAAATTTTTAGAAGACTGTTTGAACTCCGAATATCAATCATTAGTTGATGTTACTATTGAAAAAATTATTGAAATCTTACCCACTTTGAAATTTGATTTACAAATTCATATAATTAAAACAATTATTGATGATGGTTTGTCAGAAAACAAAAAGAAGGCTGTGTTGTATGATCCAGTTGAATTGTTAGAATCATTAAATCTTCCAAATGAAATATTTGTTCAAATTTTGAAAAGTTCTTTGTTAACCACTACAAACAATTCAACTTCAGCCAATTCAACAAGAGATACCTCTCAAGATTTGGATCAACAAGATACAACTCAATCAAATGTTGTTGTTATGAACGGTAATGTGCCAAAAAGAAGAAGAAGATCTTCAGTTTCTACCAGACAAGCCATGAGAGAGCAAGAAGTTACCGATATGGCTTCAAATCATTTAAAAAAAGTTACTGTTTTGTTGGAGGTTTTGGACAAGACAAGTTCCAATCCATCTTTTGTTCCTTCATTTGAATTATTGAAGTTACTTTTCATTATCTTAGATGATTTTGAAACATTGGGTAGAGATGGTAAATTACCAATCTTGTATACTGAAGAAACATTAGCTTCTTGTATGGTCAATGTTATTGAATCTTTGAAAAAATCCAAGGTTGATGCCAAAGATAGTTCATCTATCAGAGCAGATGTTGTTGTTTCAGCTATTAGATCTTCACATTCTCCACAAGTTCAAAACAAATTATTGTTAGTTGTTGCTTCATTGGCTTCTTTGTGCCCAGAATTAGTTTTACATTCTGTTATGCCAATTTTCACTTTTATGGGTGCTCACACCATTAGACAAGATGATGAATTTTCTTCTCATGTTGTTGAACAAACTGTTCTATGTGTCGTTCCTGCTTTAGCTAATGCTACACATTCTGGTGATGTGGCAGAAGAAGCTGAATTTTCATTGGCTTCATTTGCAAGTGCTTTCCAACACATTCCAAGACATAGAAGAGTGAGACTTTTCACAACTTTGGCCAAGACTTTAGGAAGTAAATTTTCTGTTCATTTGATTTTATTCCTATGTGGTCAACAGTACTCAAATGCTTATGCTAAACATAAAATGGGTGATTGTTCAGCATTGACTGATTTTGCATCGTCATTTTTACAACATTTCACCCCTGAAGAACAACTTGAAGCTGTTAATAAATACTTAGAGTTATGGAAACAAGTTCCAGAAGATGCATTAGATAAGGATTCAGAAGAATATAAAAAATTGGGTTCAAGAATTATATTTGGTCCTTCAATTGTGTCTCTTAATAAATCTGAATTATTCAATTTAAGTAAAAGTTTACTTTCATTCTTAAGACATTCAATTGCAGACTCTAAGAATGCAAACTCAATTCCAAGATTAAGATTAAAGATTGCTTCTTTGATTTTGCAAGGTGCTGATATCAGTAAGTTATCAACGATTTTTGCTTCAGTTATTGAAAATATTTTAAACATCATACATTCACACAACAGCAAATTGGATGAAGAAGAAGTTTTAACTAAACTTTACAAGTTATTAGGTGAGATTTTATCATTGCTTCCAATCGAACAATACGTCCAGTCTATATCTAATATCTTGTCATCAGAAAGCTCTTCTTTGAAAACTATGAGACATGTCACAGTTTTAACAGCATCAAAATTCGAGTTAGAACATGTTGAAGATCCTTATGTTTACGAAGGAATTACAACATTAGTCCCAATTTTGTTGAAAAACATCTCTGCCCAAAAAGATATAGAGTTATCACAAGTTTCCTTAAACACATTAGCTAGCTTGTTCCAAAGATTTTCTGATAGAATTGATTCTTCATTATTATTAAAGACATTAAGTGTCGCCACCACTGATGCTGGTTTGTTGAATGAATCTGCAACAGAATTAGTTATTTCATCAATAAATTGTATTACTAGTATTATTTCAATTGTGGGTGTTAAGATGATTGGTTTCTTCCCTAAAGTTGTTCCACCTCTATTCAAAATTTTTGCTAGAACAACAACTTTGGAAGATGAAGAATCTGCTAAATTAATTCAGATTTCAATTTTGGTCTTATTTTCAGGTTTAGTTAAAAAGATCCCAACCTTTTTGAGTCCAAACTTGAATGATATACTTAAAGTTGTGTTTGATTCATCTCTTGTTCCTGATTCAATTAGAATTTCTGTTTTGAATGTCATTGTCGAATGTGTTGACTTGAAGACCTTGTTGGTTACATTATGTTCATTATGGGGTTATGTTTCCAAGTTGAATGCTGCATCAATTGGTTTATATTTGTCAACTTTAGAATTAACAATTGAGAATATGGACAAAAAAGTTGTCATTTCACAAGCTAGCTTATTTGTTAGATTTTTATTATTTGCATTAGAATTTAGAGCAGAATCAACCTTTGACACAAACACAATCCATAGAATTGAGTCTTCTGTTTACAAATGTGGTATACAATATGTTATGAAGTTGAATGATAAGTCATTCAGACCTCTATTTGCATCTATTGTTAGATGGGCATTTGATGGAGAAGGTACCAAAACCGAAATCTCAGAATTAGATAGACTTCAATCATTCTTCAAATTTTTCAACAAATTGCAAGAAAGTTTGAAATCAATTATCACTTCTTATTACTCATACTTACTAGATTCAACTGAATCATTATTGAACAGATTTGTCACAGGTGAAGTTGATGACATCAACTTAAGAAGACTTGTGTTGAGCTCTTTAACCTCTTCATTTAAATATGATCAAGATGAATATTGGCAAACAAGCACAAGATTTACAGTCATCTCCAAATCTTTGTGTGCTCAATTTAGTAACGTTGAGGATGCTATAGGTAAGTACTTAGTGAAAGCTGTTACATCATTGGTCCAAGATACTTCTTCTTCTGATGAATACAATAAGGCAATCAATGAACTACTCTTATCCCACATGAAATCATTCTGTACATCAAGAGAAAAATTCTGGGCTATCAGAACTTTGAAAACGGTTTACAAGAAAGTTGGTGAAAACTGGTTGAGCTTGTTACCTCAATTGGTGCCAATTATTGCTGAACTACTAGAAGACGATGACGAAGAAGTTGAGATGGAAGTCAGAACAGGATTGGTTAAAGTTTTGGAAGAGGTTATGGGAGAGCCATTGGATAGATACTTAGAGTAGTATTTGGTCCGTGTATATGAAAAAAGATGTATAATTAATGAAAATTAAAGATAAAATAAAAAATAAAGTAACTGTAAATGAAATTTGACTTTAAGAAAGGATACAGACGGCTATCCTTTATTCACCCGTTGATTTGTAATGACAGCGAGAAAGAGAAGAACCAAACAAAGTGACACCAGAGTTAGTCAACCAGTGACATGGTTATAACTTATACCTAGTGTTGTGTCAGATTTATATCAACGAGAAGTTGAATATAGTCTAATCATTGATGGATGAATGTTCAAAATTGAAAGTGTAGTAACAATTTGAACTTTTTTTGCCTCAATTGAACAACTGTCGCAATAATTGAGACACCAACTTATCTAGTTATACTTAAGACTACAGTAGACTTTCAAACTGAAGTGAAACTCTAGAGTATTTTGTGTGTTTTTCAATAATATAATCTACTGCTATGTCAAAGAGACAATTCGACGGACTTGGGTTACACTCTGCAACCCATTCAATTCTACCATTGACTCAAGAGGATATAATTAGATCAGATAACAATCTTCGAAGCCAGCCAAACGATGACTTGATGAGTATTGCAAACTCATTACAATCGTCATCTACTACATTGTCATCATTTGCTAAAAGGCAACAACATAAGCTAAAGATCAAAAACTTGAAAAAAAGAATAGATTCAACAGGATTGAAAATACCCAAGTACTTTAAAAGAGTTTTAAATTTCAAATCATTAGATTTCGAAACTGCTGTTTGGGAAATGATTAATTTAATGTTACAACCTAAACGTGTTTACAAATCATTATATTATCAAAAACAAACAAAAAATAAATGGTCCAGAGATGATCCTAGTTTTATTATAATATTGAGTTTATTATTAACAATTAGTGCAGTTTGTTGGGGATTGGTGTATTCTGACACCGTTGTTGATATTTTCAAACTTATATTATACATGGTCATCATTGATTTCTTGTTAGTTGGTTTAGTTACTGCTAGTATTGGATGGATACTAGTTAATAATTTCTTTTTACAACATGGTGCCATAACAGCAGCAGCAACTTCAACCACTGGAGCACCATACGAAAATGAACTAGATTCAAAAGACAAAAATTTCTTTATAAATTTCTTCAGTAGAAACTCATTGTTGAAACGTATCTTACCAAGGAACTCAATTCTTGAATGGGCATACTGTTTTGATGTCCATTGTAACGCATACTTGATTATTTGGGCAATGTTGTACTTGGTTCAATTTTTCTTACTACCATTACTAAGATTGAACAACTGGTTTTCAGCATTAATTGGTAACACATTATATTTTGCTACATTGTGTTACTACTGTATTATTACTTTTTACGGTTACAATTCGTTGCCATTCACGCAAAAGACTGAATATTTATTGGCTCCTATACCCGTGCTTGTTGTATTATGGTTGTTGTTAACTTTATCAGGCTTCAATGTTGCCAATTTTATGTCAAATTCTTATTTTGGTTGATTTAGAAAAAAAACGAAACTTTTGAACCTTTTTTTAAAGATAATGTGTAGCAAGATTACATGACCAAACAAATATGTTATAAATGCAAAAGTTTATTAGTAATTTATAAAAGTTAGTCAAGTCGTCTTTCTATGTTAGGTGACATCTACCACTAATACTTCTTCTCCTCAATGAAACTGGAATTAGCCGAATGATGATAAACCTCGTATAAGGTACAATTATCGCTAGTTGAAAGATCAGAGTGATTGTCGGAAATAGGCTGGTTCTTCTCCATTATATCTTGTGATTCTTTCACTTTTACCAGTGTACCTGCATTCACAAGACAGAACCTATCCAGGTTGGTCTTCTGCAAGGATGGACCTTTTGTTGAGAAACATGTTTTAAAGTTCACATTTTTGGCCGTAGGGTCAGTCTGAAGTTTACTTTTCAATAATTGGTCACTCGGCATTCTGGTCACTATCCTCATATAGTTATCATACTGAACTTCCAGTGAATTGATAGGTGTGTTGTCTTGGGTCATTTCAAAGTTGATTGCTGGTATAGAAATATACAGGAAACTATTACGATAAGCAATTGCTCAACTTAAAAGTCGGCGCTTAATTTATAATGGGCAGAGAGGATAGAACGGGCGGATAAAAAAAAAATCAATTTCAAATTAAACTTACATAGTGATTTATTGACTTGAAGAACAAATATTAATTTATTTAATTTACAATGTATATATAGAATGTCTTTGAGGTCTTTGAACGAAAGACAGGCAAAATAAGAAAAAAGAAAAAAAAAAAAGGTTAAAAAAAAGAGGAAAAAAAAAAAGTTTAAAACAAAGCTTAAATTAGAATGTAAAATCAAGGTGAAGGTGATAGGAATAGAGAAAGATTCATCTCTTGAGCTTTGTAACGCTATTGCACATCAAAAGAAGACAGTAACAAGTTTTAATGGTTGTAAAGTTGATCAATATTGGCAACTATAACAACTCGACAATTTTAGAATAAGCTTTATCGTCAATGATGCTAATTTTATGTAAATAAGTAATCAAACTCTTGACAAGAATCAAAATATCATCTCCGGATAAATTGATGACGATGGTTTGTAATAAATTTCCAACGTTCAATTGATGAGTTGAAATAAATGTTTCATAATACAAATAAGAAAATGAACCCATCAAGAATTGACAATCCATTCTATCAGTAACACCACCATGACCTGGAATTGTATCAGCGAAATCTTTGATCTTGAAAGCTCTCTTCAGACCAGAAGCAAAAAATCCACCAAATGGAGCAATCAAAGAGGCAAAAGTTGCTAAAACCATTGAATGTAAATAAATTGGTTTAATTTGAATATATTCGGATTTGGTGAATTTGATGAAATCAGCTGGAATCTTATAAATTTGATGGATGAAAACAGGATTTGGATCACATTTAATACCAGTTAAACAATTGACCTGTAAATCATTGTAGTTTTCCAGTGGGCAAATGAAATAACTATAGTTACATAAACAATAAGTTAAACCAATTGACATGATTGAGGTACAAACCCAAGCACCAACAAAACCTTCAACGGTCTTTTTTGGAGAAATTGAAATTAACTGGGTTCTGCCAAAAGTAATACCACAAATGTAAGCAAAAATGTCATTTGTAATGACCAAACCAACTGGTAGTAAGAACCAAAACATACCATGTAAAATGTTATTGACAATACAATGACCTTGGAAAATAACTAATAACAAGATCATATGAGTGATACATAATTGAGCAAATTGGTACTTTAAGTAACCTTTTTTCAATGATGCAACAAAACCAACAAAACCTAAAACATAAGAACAGTATGAAATAAATTTGTGATGGGTTAATAATTTAACTGCAACAGCAGTTGAGTAATCTGAATCAATTAGGTAGTTGATTGAATAAGTTAATAAAGATTTCCCTTCTAAATAACAAATTGAGGTTATCAATAAATACCAATTCAAATAGTATGTATACTTCAAAGTTGGAATATTGTTTGCATTTGTACTCGTTATGCTAATCAATTCTTTAAAAACTAAAACTTGCAAAATAATAACAAATATAATTGTCCAAAAATGACCAGCTCCAATAATGAAAAACATTCCTAAAATCATAACAATTGTCCATAAAGCTCTAACTAAAAACGCTTGTTTTTTCTTTTCCTTCTCGTTAACAACTATATTTGTATTGGATTTCGATTCTTCCTTTTCACCAGAAGAAACATCAGCGGTATTAGAAAATTGAGGATTCAATGTCTGCTCATCAGCAGACTTGGCTGGTGTAAGTGTTGACTCAGTCATAGCAAAGATATGGCGAAACGAAGCAACAAATATAACTCGTTAGAAAGCAAACAATGAGTGTATACTGTGAACAACTCAAATTGATAGATATCCTTTAGAAAATAAGAATGCAAAAATTGGGAAAGTTTCAACAGATCAATTCAAAACAACCCAGCTGAAAAGTATTTTTCTATAAATGAAAGCAGCTAACCAATTAATGAACAACTGTATAAATAAATAAATAAATAGGTAAATAAATAAATTCACCAATTAATAATAAATTAAAAAAGATGACACACAAACGAGTTGATACTTCTTCTCCTTCACTGTTAATTAAACTAAACTGTTGTTGATCTGGCAAACAACAAACTTTCCCTTTCTTCCCTCTTTAAATTTGTCTCTTTTTCCCTCTTTCCCACTGAAAATTTGAGATTACATAACAAATAATTTTTTGTTGATCTTCTGGAAAAAAACTGAAAAAGTTGAAAAAAAAAAAAAAAGAAAAAGAAAAAGAAAAATCACATGTGGAAAATTGCCAAAGACGTTGACGGTGCTGTTGAAGACGTTTTTTGTTCTTGTGATAAGCCAACTTGTGTTTTGTCATTAGTAGTCATTTACTTACTTTCTATTGGCTGATAGCGTTGACAAGTGTGCTCACTGACTTATACTTGATTTTGTTATTTGTTTTGTTCGCTGTGTGTGTGGTGTGCTAATCTCCGAACTTTTCTCGATAATGGTTGATCATAGTAATAATCATGCCAAGATAGAATCGAGTAAAGTTGTCAAACCTTCAGAGAGAAAATATCAAAACTTGGACAAGAAGAAGGCCTTGTTGTTGGAACAGATAGATGATGACGTTCAGAGACTAAACTTGCTCAAGTCACAGATTCAAAAGATTGAATCTGAAAAGTTACACAAAGAGCAGCAGTTGAAACAGCTAAATGGATGTCAAGATGAACATGTCGGGAAAGCGAAAGTGCTGGTTTCACATGATGATTCTTCTGAAGATTCAGCTTCTTGTTCAGTAACACCTGCAAAGAGTTGGATGGACAATTCAAACTCTGAGTCACTGAAAAATATCAACTACAGAAAATATCGACAGTATGAGTTAGCCTACGATAGAGTTAAACTTTTTTACAAAGAGCAACATGAAAAGCAAACAGTTGCGTACAATATACAAGCTAGAATCAATTTCAAGACGAAAATAAGAGACAAAATGACGATATGGGATGCCCTTATCAAGTTAAATAATTTGTTGGACGAATCAGATCCAGATACTGAATTGTCTCAGATTGATCATGCTTTACAAACTGCTGAAGCTATAAGAAAAGATAACAAACCAAGATGGTTTCAACTTGTAGGTTTGATTCACGATTTGGGTAAGTTACTTTATTTTTATGATTCCAAAGGTCAATGGGATGTTGTTGGAGATACTTTCCCTGTTGGTTGTAAATTTTCTAAGAAAATCATTTACTATGAATTTTTCAAAGAGAATCCAGATTTTAAAAATCCCTTGTATAGCTCAAAGTATGGGTTGTATTCACCAAACTGTGGATTGGATAACGTCATGCTAAGTTGGGGTCATGATGAATATATGTATCATTTAGCTAAAGAACAAAGTACTCTTCCTGTTGAAGCTTTAGCAATGATACGATATCATTCTTTTTATCCTTGGCATCAAGAAAACGCTTACAAATACTTGATGAACGATCATGACGTTAAAATGTTGGATGCTGTGAAGGCTTTTAATCCTTACGACTTGTATTCTAAAACAGACATCAAATACGATATTAATGAGTTGAAAGATTATTATATTGAATTGATTGATGAATTTTTTCCAAACAAAACCGTTGAGTTTTGATTTGGTATTGGGTAATGACTATTGTATATTTATTTGGTTTAATAGAGTTTTTGTCAGTTGGTTAGTAATAATTAGTAAACTAGTAACAGTGTCCCAAAGTAATTAAAGAGATCACTATTTAGTGGTATTCCATGAAAACTTTGTACTACTGCATAGTATACGATCCTAAAATAGTAGATAGTTATAAATTAATGTAAAAGTGAAAAAAGCGAATATAAAACCAAACAAAAAAACAGTGGTGGAGAAACCAAAAAAAAGCGTACAACGGTTGAAGTAAAAACTAATAAAAAATAAATATAAAGTTAACGAATAAAAACAAAAAACACAAAGCACCTTGATTATAATAATTGAATAATACCGAAAGATTGTTCAATACCATATTGTCCTGGATCTTTCCAGTAATCATTGAAAGTTGACAAGATAGTAACATCGGAACCAACAGTATCAAAGATACCTTGAATTGCAATTAACTGGTTCTCCGGGCTTGGGAAGTTATTACCATTTTGTGCACCAGCACTTGGGTATCCAGTCTCCACAATTAACACTTGTTTGTTTGGACAAGAACCATAAACTAATTGTCTTTGACCATCTAGGAATGAACCTGTTGTTTGTGCACTTGAATATGGATCAAAGTAAGAGTGAACATTAATACCAACGAAATCAATTTCTGCATCGTTACATAGTTCAGGATGTTGTTGGAAAATAACTGGAGGTTCAGCTGTAGTCACTCTACCATTATAACCTGAAGATCTCAATTTTGCTTTAACCTCTGAAATTTTATTGATCAAGTCAGGAACTGAACAGAAACCTGAAATAATTGCTTCGTTACCAATTGTGATAAAACTGAAAATATCCCATGAATTACCATATTGTCCACTACTAACACTTTGAATAAATTCATCAACAGCATTATCAATTGAATTTGCACCTGATTGACCAATCCAAAATCCTTGATTAACTTTCAATCCTAATTCTTTACACAATGGCAAGACAACACTCAAATAATTACAATCATTACCGTAAATTCTAACTTCTCCAACACCTTTGGATTTAATCAATGATAAATCAGACTTAACGTTATCGTAATCCTTACAGTATCCAGAATCTTGATATGGTGAATAAACGATAGCTGATGGTGCTGTAGATAAATAAGAACCTGGATTTGGTTTAGGGTTGGAAGCAGCAGATGTAGTTTCAACTGGTTTTGAATCGTCCTTAGTACTTGGAGTGGTATTGTCGTTTGTTGGTTGGGCAACATCATTAGTAGTTGTGGTCAAAGAAGTATCAACAGCTGCATTTTTTGTTTCCGAAGTGATTGAATCAGTGAAAACAAAAGTTGATGGAGTTGTTGCAACTCTACCAGTATCAACAACGTGATTACCAACTAAACTCACAGAAACTGTAACTTTGTTATCAAGTGTAGCAGTAGGTGGTGGGGCTAGTGGAATTTCAGGAGTTGAAGTTGTTGTAGTTTGTGCATCTGGTGAATTTGGTGCATTTGGTGCAGGTTGAGCATTTGAAGTAGGTTGAGCATTTGGTGGGGCTGGTGCATTCACAGTGGTTTTAGCATTTTGGCCTCCGTTCACAACAGAAATTGGAACCAAAGGAGCAGGCTGAGGAGCAGCAGCTGGTGGAGCTGGCGCTGCTGCCGGTGGAGCTGGTGTGTTTGCTGGTGGGGCTGGTGCTGCTGCCGGTGGTGTATAAGTTGGATCATTAACAATCAGCGTTGTTGTTGGATCGATAGTTGCAGCATCGTCCGCGATGGCAGTAGTAATCAATGTCTTTGTATAAGTGACACCATTTGAAATTAATATTTCAACAATTGGGATAGTTGAGACAACTGTGTGATAATTGGTTTTCACAACAGTGACAGCTTCCGCTGTATGGACTCTTGTAATAACTGCTGGAAGTGCAATTGGAAGAGGCAAAGCCGTAATTAAATTGATTAATGAAAGGAAAGTTAAAAATGAGAAAAATTGCATCTTGTAAAAAAGTATAAGAACCGGTAAAACAAATCAAAACTTCTTATAAAATGAAAGACTAAAGTGAGTGAAGTGACTATTGAGGACTTTATTTAAAAGAGTGAATAAGTAAAGAATTTCAAAACAATTTAATGAATGGTTTGTATTGAATCTTTAGTTGGTTATGTCCTAAAAGTTGTAAAGAGTGACTAAAAGTTGGTTATATTATGAAGGTATTGAACAGTAAAGCACTGTTTTAATGGTATCTAATTAAAACTTTGTTATGGATGCTGGTGTGTCTTTAATTTCTTGGAATACTTTTAAAATTAAACTTTTGCTAAGACACAAACTTTAAAATTTCAAGAAAGAAACTAAAACCAGCAAACGGAGACTAATATATAAACAAAAGTAACAAACATTCAGTGCCAAAACTCTTAAATCTGAAGCATTCTTGCTATTGTTGAAACAGTATTTAGAAGTTGAATTAAGCGAAACGTAATTGAGCAACTGTCCTCATATGGAAAAACATAAGTCAAGCCATTTTGGCTCAAGTGGTAATTTCAACTTCAATTGATTGACTTTGTCACTGACAAGTTCCCATGTTGATCTTTTCAGGCTTTGTTGTCATTAGAATTACTCAATTGTTGATATTAAACTAATTGTTAATCATTTTATCCCAGATGGCTGAATTTTTAGAAATTCCAAAAAAGTGAACATTTTGAAAGGTTTGTGCGGCTTATAACTCCGATCCTCATAAGTCTTGGTCCGAAAAATTACCGTATTTGGAAGTGTAAGTATATTTTCAATTTGCAAATAAAATTGCTTGTTGCGAATAAATTTGTTTTAGATTTACACTCATATATACACTTGCAAGTGTATAGAAGCATATGAATACACATAAAACAGCAAACAATAGTCGAGATTGTGTAATTATTAATCAACCATGTGTTGTAATGTGACGTAGTCCGTAAATTTGTGAAACTTTATATTGCACTGCCTTTAAATGAGAAGAAAACCTATCATTTACAATTGGTGTAAAGATGTAAAAGTATCTGAACAAAATAAACAAATACACGGCGCTAAAGAGATGACTTTAAAATTAAATAGGGATCCAGTGAAGTTATCCCTAATCATGAAACAACTAACGGTTTGAATTACTACAAAATACTGCAAAAAATTAAAAAACTTGACACGTTACTGAACAATAAATTTTATCAAAGTTATTGTACTTGAAAGCGAATAGATAAACTAAATTTGATTTTTACTCATTTCGTCAAAATGGTACAACCAAAAGCTAAATCGCAAAAAGAAAAACCCACAATATTGTTGAAATATCAAGAACCCAAAGAAGACAGCATTGCTAACCAATCTGGGTTAGACCCAGGTTCAGCAACATCTCAAGTATCAAGAAACATGGACTTGATTAATTCACGTATACCAATGATCACATTTAGTTTTTTCATTGCAACTGGAGGATTATTATTCGGTTACGATGTAGGTACATTAGGTGGTTTATTAGACATGCCATCTTTTCAACAAACATATGGAAATTATGCTAATCCGTATGATAATAAACGAGTGATAACTAATTTAACTAAAGGTTTATTAATTAGTATTTCTTCACTTGGTGGATTTAGCGCTGGATTAATTTCAATGATTTATATCCCTAAATTTGGAATGAGATTTAGTATATTTAGTGCTAGTTTTGTTTATTTTTTAGGCAATGTGATTATATTATTGGCTCCTAAATGGGGGTGGATATTAATTGGTAGAATAATGAACGGGTTGGGTAATGGTATGATTTGTATTGTTTGTCCAATGTTAATTAGTGATTTAAGTCCATTAGCACTAAGAGGTGGTATGGTTTCAATACAACAATTGATGACAACAATTGGTATATTTGGAGGTTCTATTGTTTTATTTTTGTGCAAGAGTAATTTCAAAGATGACGATAAATTACAATTTCAATATCCATTAGTGTTTGGTATTTTAATCTGTGTTGTTTGTTGCTTGTTAATTTGGTTTGTTCCTGATTCACCTTTTTTTTATTTAACTAGTGGTTATCAATTTTCAGTTAATAAATCAAGAGAATCGGTAGCTAGATGTAGAAATATTGAAACTGAAAATCCAATAGTTTTAAATTTAGTATCTGAAATGTTTGAAAAATCCAGATCAAAAGATGAAATTTCAAATTTTGAAATTAATGAAAAAGATTACAAAAAATCAATTAGAAAAGGTGAACCAAAATATTTGAAAAGAACATTAACTGGAATTGGATTAGCTTGTTTACAACAATTATCAGGTATAAATTATTTTTTCTTTTTTGGAACAAGTATATTTGCAACTGTTGGATTGAAAAATCCATATTATGTTCCAATTTTTTTCGCTTTAGTCAATTTAATATTCTCAATAACTTCAATTTTCATTATTGAAAAATTTCAAAGAACTAAAATGTTAGCATTTGGATCAATCTTGATGATTTTATTTATGACGATTTTCAGTATTAGTGGGATTGTATCCAAGAGTGAATCCATGTCAAACTTTACTAAAACGTCGGGAATTATTATGGTTTTATCATCATGTGCATTTATAAGCATATTTGCTACAACATGGGGGCCGCTGACTAGTGTAGTAATCTCAGAATTGTATCCACCACTGATAAAAGTCAAGGCAATGTCGATATGTGGTTGTTCTAGCTGGTTAGCTACTTTCACAATGACTTTACTAATTCCTATTTTTGCACAGATATTAGGATTTAGTCTAGGATTTGTGTTTGTGTTTTTCATCTTGATAGGTTTGATATTTGTTATTTATCTCATTCCAGAGACTAAAAATGTGAGTTCTAGTTTGTTAGATCAAAGGTACCATGATAATGAGATAAGAAATTTACATTTCAAAAAATAAGTAATGTTTATCTCCGTCTTTGTGTAATCCTTTGTTTTATATTTTTACTTTTTCACTTAATGCTATTAAAATACTTTTATATGCACAAGCTAACGATTGTTCAACTACAATTTACAGTTTTACAACTTTTTGAGAATAAATGAGTGATGGAAACAATACAAGCTGGATGCTTGGATGGCAAGATCTAAATCTTGTGTAGATATAACTGTGCAAGTCAAAGGACAAATCTCAATGGTTTTATTTGCACTTGTCAGTTCAGTGAGAATCATTTAAATGCATCAACTTTGTATTATTCTCGTCACTTTTAAATTCATTCTCAAAAATTAATTTTTCATTCATAATTCTGAAATTTTTATGGTAACTATTGAAATTAAATTTTTTAAATACTTGCTTGGTAAAAGACGATGGACAAGAAAGATAGTTTCAAAAAAACAAGGAGAAACTTTATAAAATATTTTCAAATTGAAATTGAAATTGAAAATAAAACAAACACAACAATGTTAGTTTAATTTTGTAATAATCTATCTTTCAATATATTTTCAGGGTTTTCAATGAAGGATTTAAAAAAAAAACTAATAATATTAATAAATCTTCTTTTAAGT
Organism: Ogataea sonorensis; assembly: GCA_037951595.1. Classification (NCBI taxonomy): domain Eukaryota; kingdom Fungi; phylum Ascomycota; class Pichiomycetes; order Pichiales; family Pichiaceae; genus Ogataea; species Ogataea sonorensis. The sequence goes on from JBANDG010000007.1 coordinate 353,265, forward strand.
CAAATCAATTAATTTAAAAAAACTTAACGGGAAGTAGCGTGGACTTTTTGGAAAGCACCTTTAGCTTGTTGTTTAGAAACTTTTGAACCACCAGCAGCAACTAATTTAGCCTTTTCAGCCTTCTTTCTTTCCTTTTCAGCCTTCTTCTTTTCCTTTGATTTAGCTTCAGCTTCTTCTCTGTTTTTCTTTCTTTGTTCTGGTTTTAAAGAACGTCTTTCTTTAATTAATTCTAAAGAAGCACCAACAATAGCTCTTTGATGTTTAACAGCTTTTCTAGATCTTTTCTTGGAGACTTCTTCAGTAATACCTTTCTTGTGGTGTCTTCTGAATAAGACAGTCCATGAGATTCTTCTTGGGTTCTTTCTTTGATGGAATAAAGAGGCAGATTTTGAGTTTTGGAATCTGAAAACTTTTGAGTCACCTCTAACGAATAAGGTACCTCTACCTGGGTAGATTTTTGAACCTGAGAATGAATCAACTTCGACCTTCATTTTTGCTAATTAATGATTATCAATATGACGTTGGTTTAATAAATAAATCAAATTAATATATTAAATTTTAAACACGCTAATATATATATTTGATGTAGTAAAATTCAAGTTAAACTGACTATACCAAAACTGTGTATAATTCACTAGTAAGACCAAACCATCAACCGAGAGCTAACACGATGAAACTGTAGTAGATAGGATAGATACCATACAAACTAACTAACTAACTAACTTACTAACCAACACTCATTGACTGCTCTGTCATATTACTACTACTGTTTCAGAAAGTGACTACCAAACCACCAAACTACCATTAGAGACTTACACAACACACACTTACTAGTAATTTGCTAGTTACTAGTTACTACTTAGCGTTGGTACTTTCTCTCACTATAGCTTCAAATTGATTATTTGCACGCCTTTTTTCTTGAAAAATTGCGTAAAAGTTTTTTTTTTTTTTTCAATTGGAGGTGCGAATGAAAAAAGTGTAAATAATATATATGTACCCCTCACACCACTGTTTTGGTATTCTATTTTCAGGTGCGTATATGTGACTGCGAAAAATTTTCTCTCTTTTTGACTCTGTGTCTTTGTCTTTGTCACTAGTGAGTGCGCACCAGTACCAGACACTATCCTCTGCTTTGTACTCTCTTTTCCATATAAGTGATGATTACTGTTTTCCATATCTTACTTTAAGTAGAGTAGCTGAAAACTATTTCTTTTGATTTTTTTAAGAATATTATCAATTTCCTACAAGACCGGAGTGATTAATAAATATTAACAAATAAATACACAGAGATGGTCAGTATATCTTTTTAGATTATCAGCAGATGGTGGTTGATTATCGCAATCAACAACTAGATTTCTGCTTATGCACAGTTAATTCACTAGAAACTTGTACTAACTATATTGTAACTGGAAATGAAAATGAACTGAAATGAACCGAGCTGAGTGGAGTGGAGTTGAGTTGAATCGATACAACAACAACAAATGAAATGTATGTATTTACACGTCAAATGTAAGTCGTTCACCAACTCACTTGCTCGCTCAATCATTTTCTACATTCACTCCCTTAAAATCTATCATTTTACAGGCACCAAAATCAAAGAAGTCTTCTGACAACATGAACGCTAAGTTAGCCTTAGCTATCAAATCCGGTAAGTACACCTTAGGTTACAAATCCGTTGTCAAATCATTAAGACAAGGTAAAGCTAAATTGATCATTGTTGCTGGTAACATTCCAGTCTTAAGAAAATCCGAATTGGAATACTATGCTATGTTATCAAAGACCAGCATTTACTACTTCCAAGGTGGTAACAATGAATTAGGTACCGCTTGTGGTAAATTATTCAGAGTTGGTACTTTATCTATCTTAGATGCCGGTGACTCTGATATCTTATCTGCTGTCCAAAACTAAATCTCTTATTGTATTTGAATAAGAAGACTTTTTAGTAATGTGTAATAGATAAGCTGTCAGTTTTTTTTTTGATGTAACTGTATATCTATTGTTAGTTTTCTAGTTAATAATATTTATCACTGTAATGTTAAAAGAGAATAAGGAAAATATTAGTTAATGTATGACGTAATTATTTATATACTTAAATTCGGTATTCATTCTCCCATTAACACCCGTACACCGTCTCTTTTTTTTTGTATTTTTCTCTCTCTCCACTTTTTCAGCCGCATAACCTCAATGCCACTTCAATTCTTTTTGTTTTTGCCCCTCTTTACTTATACACCACATCCTTACACACCTCCGGATTTTCTCATTTCTTCCTTATGGAATATTTTCCGCATTTGGAAATGGTCAAACAAAAATATGCACATACATAATATATAATAATAATAATAATAAAATATGCAAGCAGTTTTGCTCGGTGTATTAAAGTGTGTATACTATATTGTATATACTTATACTGTGATCTATCTGTTTAACTACATTGTAACTAAATCAACTATAATAGTATATAAATATATATAACAAAGTAAATAGTAGATACCATACATAGATACGTACATACACGTATGCCGTGCATGGCATAAGTAAACGCAATGTAAATCTTATATACACCACACACTCTGGTATCATCACTCTTATTGTTTAGACCGAGAAAATGGAAAAAAATTATGGTGAGGAAATGGAGCCTTGTGTAAATTTCTCCAACAATAGAAAGTTTCATCATGAATTATCAATCATCATCATCATCAATCAACAATCATCATTCATCACTAATATCAACCAACATCATCATCAGTAAACGACAATTGTACATCGGGGTTAGTAAATTTCCCCATTTTTGTGTTTTTTCTTCACCTGTCTTTTTTGCATTTTGCTGAAATTGTAGTATCTGTATATAAAGATCGATATATATACACAACTGTTTAAATAATTAGTCTTTGTCTGATTTCTCCGTATATATCAAACTCATACTGTTATATTCATTGCTAATATCGCAATCAAAATTTGAACCATGACTGACGAACAAGTGAAAACAGCAAAAACTGAAGAGCAAATTGCTCAAGCTCCATCATTTGATATTTACATTAGAATGAACGAAGATGATGAAAAGGACTACTGTTTTCAAGTGGATTCAACTAAAAAATTCGAAGATTTAATTGAAATTTTTAGAGTGTTACCTTTATCATTAACACCAAATATGTTTTATGAAAGAATCCCAATTGGTTTTAGAAAATCTGTTCAACCTGGTTTTTTAACTAAAGCAGGTGGATTATTATACTCTTCAGATGCTGCAGATTTGAAAAATTTGAAAATTGTTAAAAATTCAGATTTAATTGTGAAAAACGTTTGGCCTGGTCAATTATTAGTGCCTATTTTCAGAGAAAGAACTTTTTTCAAATATTCAGTTTTGTCATTCTTATTAGCCTGGTTATACACAGATTTACCTGATTTTATCTCACCAACTCCTGGTAATTGTTTAACTAATTATATGGTTAAAATTGCTTGTTATGTTTTATCTGAATATTTTAACAAAAAAGAATTAGCTACCGGTATTTATGAAGATATGTTTGCTGAAACTTCAATTATTGGTCAATGTATCTTTTTCGCTTTCCATTTATTCAAAATTTTAGCTATTTGGATTTCTTTATATCTTGGTTTAGCAAATCCTTATTCTTTAACAGGTGAAAAACCACCTGTTGTTGAAAGAGATGATTTAGTTAAAATTGGTTGGACAGGTGCTAAAAAGACAACTGATATTGGATTTCAACAATTTTACAGAGATTTTAAAATTAAAGAAGCTGGTGGTGTTTTAAAAGCTCATCATTCAGGTTTATTAGATGAATTGAAAATTATGGGTGTTGAATTAGGTAAAGGTGAAGGTTTTGCTACTCCTTTAGAAACGAAAACAAATTTCAAAACTTTAAAAAATATGAAATTAACTAAAAAATTCGTTTTAAATTATGAATATTTAGCTATTCAAGAATCATTTTTCCATAAACTAAATCAAGATTTGGATGATCAAGAGTTTAATTTAAGATATAAAGAATACAGAACTTATGGTCCTGCTGTGCCAGCTCCTGAAATTGAAGATATAGTTAATGCTAGAGTTGCCTTGGGTAATGGTGATGTCAATGATGAGTAGTAACTGAATACTACTAACTTGTGATGAACCCCCATAAAAACTTTGGCTACTGATTTTCAATTCTTACCTTTTTTTTGTTTGTGTTTTTGCTTGAATTTTACTTGTTTTTCTAGGTTGTCTCTGGTTGTATCTGGTTATGCCCATAGTTATGTATTTACTCTTGTGTATTTTATATTATAATAAAAAAAATTGTTAAACTTTTGGTTCACCAGTGTACTTTAAAGCAACCGTTACCTTTGACCATTGTCACGAAAAAGTTTACTGGTTACCTCATACTACTACGTTTCCTTTTTCTTATTCATTAATATGGTATAATTATATAAAAATATGCAAATATTTCCCTCCTTGAACCTATCTTTTATTTTTTGGTCTTTTCAGTCTAGCATTATATCATCAGAAGATTCATTCTCAACATTAAAAGGATCGAATTCAAAATCTGAATTTTCAATATTTTTGAAAAAATCCATCTTTAATATTTCATCAGCACTTGCCCTTTCAAAATGATTCAATTTCAAACATGATTCTAATAAATCTAACACTTCCTTATACTGATTACCCAATTTTGTTAATGTAGGTTTACCCTTTTTATCTAATGCAAATAAAATCTCCCATGCTGGTGAATCTTCAGCTAATGTATCACCTTCTTTAGCTTCTAAAAAAATAGATGAATAAATCAATCCACCTAATGATCTACCTGCTTCTAATTTTGGTAAATTTGAATCTAATCCTAATCCATGCAATTGTGCCACTTTTTTCATTTCTGATATTCCAAATATACATGTAATTTCAATTAATGCATCAGTATCATCATTTGAATTGAAAAATGGGAATCTACGTGATAATAAATTCATTAAAATTACTCCAGCTGACCAAATATCAACTTTAACTGTTTGATTTGGACATTTTAATAAAACTTCAGGAGCTCTAAAACCTCTTGTACCAGCCCTATTAGCTCTTCTACCTGATCTTTTATCATCTTTTAAATATCCTTTAGAAGGTAATGCATTTGCAGGTGCTAATTTTTCATTAGTATAACCACCTTGTAAACATGGACATGTATTATTACCATACCCATTTGGAACTGTCTCTTTTTCAGCTAAACCAAAATCAACTAATACACCTTTCCTGGTGAATGGATTATATAAAAAATTATTAGGTTTTATATCTCTATGAATAATCTTTTTTTCATGAACAAAACTTAATGCTGTAAATAATTCATACATGTATATTTTTATCCCTGATAATGGTAAATCCCTGTAAAAATCTCTAAAATCTGAATGCTTATAAAATGGTAACACTGCTATAACTTGATCTTCAAATCTTAATGCATCAATTAATGGTGCTACATTGGGGCAACCTACTAAAGAATGTAATAATTGTAATTCATTATATATTCTCGTTGGTGACGATGTGACATAAATTCTTTTCAAAGCTACAACTGGTAAGCTTTCTTTCTTCAATTCATGTTCATTATTTGTCATAAAATCTCTCTTTGACATCTTTATAGGTGGTGATCCCCATAATGTTTTACCACTGTTGGTTTTGGATAAGTTTTGCAGATCGTATGCTTTGTAAACCGTTGAAAATGTACCTTCACCAATCTTACTCAATAATTTATATTTACTGGATAAACCAGGAAATGTTTTGATCAACGACTTGATTTCACTCTTCACTTCGTCGTTTAAGTTTGGTGATAAGCTTTTTTCAACGTCGGCTGTCTTGGTATTCGTAGTCTTGTTGGTTTGTAAATTGAAAACTTGTAATCTCTTGTCATCATGTTCTTGAACAATCAATGTCGAGTTATCAGTAGGTTCTTTCGCAACTTTTGAAACTTCATCTTCATTCAGCAGATTCGATTCTTTCACTCTTTTTTCATCATTTTTACTTTGAGTAAGCTTTTGGCTCTTAATTTTTTCATCCTCCTCATCAATACTTTGTATCTCTTGACTTTGTGCAATTTCTTGAATTTCATCATTACCACTTAATCCAACTTCAGAAGTGCTTTGCAATTGCGTAATTGTGTCGCTTCTTTTTTCTGTCTCTGTCGATAACTTTTCAGTTTGTTTTTTGTAGCTCACTTTCAATTTAACTTCAAAAGTCTTCTCCGGCTGAGCAACTTCATGATTGTTATTTGAAACTAAACTTTCAATGATTAAGCTTGTATCGTTGAATTCTGTCTTTGATACCTCATTAGTTGATGTTGTAGTCTCTTTTTGCAATGTCTGTTCGGTACTTGTAGTCTCAGGACTTGTATCCTTTATTTGCTTTTTGTTAACAGTTGAGATGGACCCATCAAAAGTTTTTTCGGATAAAACAACCACTGAGTCAGTAGACTGATATGAATCGGGTATCAAATCTTGTGTTGAAGAAACAGGACGAGCAAAATTTCGATGTTTCCTCGTTTCGAAATGCCCTTTGATATCTGTTTTCTGTTCTTCAACTTCTTCTTGTTCTTCGGCTTCTTCTTGTATGGCTTTGTCTTGCTGTTCTTCATCTTCGTCATCGTCTGAAACTAAAATCGGTTCAGTTATATTCTTTATTCCCTTTACTGGGGTGAATCTCAAAGTCTCATTCATTTGTTCACTGGATTTTCCTTCTTTACTCAATGACTTTTGTTCGGCATTCTCTGTTGGTTTCTCGATAACTCTGACTATATCATCATCGTCATCACTTTCTTCATCCTCAGTTTCATCATTGTATAAATCTTGCGTAAGCTGTTTGGGTATAATAATAGCATGTTTCTTAATATTCAAGCTAGGTAAATTATCCGAAAAGATATCTTTTGGTTTATTAATAATAGCAGGACTCGTATTTGAGGATTTGATTTGTCCAGAATCAGCATTTTTGGAGTTTTTGCGAGAGTAAGATGTTGGTATGGGTATACGTGTTGGTTTTTCAGATGGTGACGAATATTGACCAATGGGTCTGTGTTTGCGAAAAGGAGTGTTGTAATAGTTATCTGAATTTGAAAGTCTTCTTTTTGAGTTTTTAGAGGTTGAACTAGTTATCGTACTTGGTATAGCTAATTTTGGTTGAGGAAGTTGTTGAACTAAAGAATTTTTACCAAAACTTGCAGGAAGATGAAATACCAGTTTCTTACCAAACGTCGATGCAGTCGTCTTGTGTTTGAAAGGATGAGATCCGTTTTCTTTGTTGGATTCAGAAGACATCTTTATTAGTTCCCTCCTCTTACTAGTCAAGTTTCAAATGATCTCAGTCTTGGTGTTGGATAACTGCTTATGTCAATGATGAAAACCCCTAAAGTTTCAAAACTTTTTCAGTAGCTCACCTTGTTAGAAGAAGTACTGGATGCAGTTGTGATCTTGTTGATAATTTGACTAAATCAGTGCACAGTCATTCTAGGAATGATTACAATTGATCAGATCTCCCTTTTCACTTAACAGAAATAAAACGAAACATTTAAATGTAAACACGCAAATTACGTTGCTGTACATCCCTGCACAGCTTCCAAAAATGGCAAATCCACACACGAAAAAATTCAAATACCGCTACAAAAAAAAACTGACGCGCAACGAAAAAGTTTCAGTTAAGGGCGTCTTGATTTATATTAAGATAAATGTTTATATTATCTTGGATAAAAACTATGTACAAATAAATTGACATATCTTAAATAATATTATGTTAAAAAAGAGAACAGGTTAAAATTACAAGTTACAGAAAGAAAAAGAAAAAAAAAGAAACAGAATGAAATGCCATTTAGAAATCAGTAAAAGATTTTATAGGCAAAAAAAGTTGCTCTCGGCGAGATTCGAACACGCGATCTTCAGATTATGAGACTGACGCCTTAACCAGCTGGGCCACGAAAGCTTTCATGCATTTTAAATTTTAGCTGATATTTTTGACTGTTATAAAATCACGCTTATTTTCACGTGATATTAAGTAATCAACAATAGAAGTTGTCAAGTTAACAACTGTTTTGTCACCTTTTATTGCAGCTGTAATAAAATCATTAACGTTAGTTGGCAGATCTATATTTAAACTTTGTTTTGACAATAAAACTGAGCTTTAAAACTGTAAAAGAAGCCTGAAACAGCCTTTTTTGTAAAGTTAATTATGACCTGGATTTTAAGGAGTAAAAGTCAACATACTCAAAACTGTATTTTCTGGCTTAATTATGTGATATACAAATCTGAAACTTATTAAGGGTTGGTTTTGCTGTTTGTACTTTTATAAACAATTACCAAATGGCTTGTAATATGGTTGAAAATTGTGAAAACTGTCTCAAATCATAGTTTTTTGAGCAAGATGTTGAGTTAGAGATCAGTATTTCAAAGTACAATTTTCAGCTGAAAGCTCACTTTTAAATTATAAAAATTGTTGTTTTATCAATGGCAGTTATCATCTCTTATTTCTTGGTGATTAATCGTTGCAAAATTGTAACCTGGTAAGGATAAACCTAATTACAACTCATTGCTTATACACTACTACAAAAAGCATTTTTTTAGGTACTTATTTGCTATTTTTGATGGCCCAGCGAGTGTGCACCAATTTCCTTTTAGTGGAAATGTTTTCTACGAGTGAGTTGTTATGGAACTAGTGTTACAAGTATGGTGCAATCAAAATTTTGTTTTTGATTGGCTTTATTGAATAAAAGTAAAAATGAAAAATTGTCAGATGGTGAACGTCAATAGAGAGAAATTTTGATTAAAAGCAAATTAATAAGTCTTAACTAAATCAACTGTTAGTTTTTTTATTTAATGAAAGCTTCCACTTAAAATCATTGGTTATATAATTGACAAAGGTTTTTCAAAAAAAATTAAGTTTTTGCTTTTTACGCATTTTGAACGCAAAACTTTTAACTACAATTTAAAACATTTCCTCTAGTTTGTGTCACAAATTGGATAAGTCTTATGTTTTGTTTAATTGAATCAAAGCTATTTGTTATACTGCTAATAGTTGAAAAAAGAAAACATCTTTAACTTAAAAATAAAAAATTAACTTAAAAATAAGTATTAAAATTCTTCGCTGATATCAACAAGATTGTTATGGTCGCAGACCCTTACTCTAATCTGTTTTGAGAATAAAATGAAATGCTTATCTTAAAAATTAAGATATTTCGTTGTAAGAAGAAATAGTTCGAGATAGTAAATATTGTAGTTGGAAAGTCTCACATTAATTTTTAGTTAAAAAAAAAAAATGCTAAGCTTTTATAAAAATTTACATGATCTGCTACTTTTAGGCATATAAAAGAGAATTACACGTAAAAAACATAAATAGAGAAAGTTATTAAATCATAAATCTATTTAGACCGGTTTAACTGATTGTCACAATATATGGTTGTAACGTAAAAACATCACTTGGTACTTTTGTGAATGTAAATTCTTGATTGGTACTTTCTGTTGTAAAAGTACCCAACAAGAATATCTTTGGGTTCTTATTTCTCTTTTCCATTTTCCTCTATATCTAATTTGGTTTTTATGTGCCCTATTGAATTTCACTCAGCTTCTTTGAACTAATTCACATTCGATCATATTGACTTCATTCGTATTACAAAGGTGATACTTTTCTTTATGATTTTACTTTTAACCTTATCAACTTATTAAGCACTCTCAATTTTAAGCTTTCATCTTTATCAAGTTATTCACTATAGTAAAGTGTAACTCAACTTATTTGAAGTTAAGTTTTTAATTAATTTAAAATACCTAAAATTTAATGTTTCTTGAAGCTTCAGCATTTTAATTGATCTGAAGAAATAAAAAATATTCGATGCAGGATACCTTCGCAATCGAAATCTAACAAAAATAATTGTCAAGTTTTAGCATAATTTTGACAAAATATGCACTGTTTAAATAAACCGGGCTCAATTGAATTTGCGTAAATTCAGCTGTGAATAAATGAATATTTTATAAATTATTTTGTATTTTCTTTCATAGTAAAACTTATGAAAGGGTGTATTTGATTTTCTCAGAGTTTGTTCTTTATTGAATAGTCAATCAAGCAAATAAAACTTTTAGTTTTCAGTGGGTTTGAATGCTGTGAATAAAGATTCAAGTTTGTTTTTTGTTAATAGTATTCATACAATCAGATGAGTACATCAGTTAATAATTAACTTATTCACTGGTTGATCCTTTTATTTTTGTTGGAACCACTCAATTAGACTTAAATACCAACTAATTGTACAAAATTTGAAACAATTATTCTTCAGTCGATTTGCTGCTTTTTGAGCCGCCTGAATTTTACACTATCTAAGATAAATCAAACAACCTTTTGATTTGATTTTTAACAGCAAAAGTTTCTTCATATTTGTTTTTGGTCTTCTGATCCTTTTTTTAAACAGCTTACTTGAGTTTAAGATTGTTCTTCGGTGGGCTTTGAAAACTTGCTTGAGAAAATACATAACTTAAGTTATCACAATTGAAAGTCTAAACTTTTTGTTCAAACAAAATTATGGTAACAGCTATTACTTACCGTAAATTATTCTCATGTCTAATTAATTGTTTTCTGTTAAAACTTACTAAATTACTAGCTTTCAACCAAAGGAGCGTTAATATAATAACTAATCCATTGAGTGGTTATCATAACTATGTCCCATCTCTCTTTAAAAAATGGGAAGCATCAAGAAAGAGCTATTTTTGAGTCATGTATTGTCACAACCTATGAAAATTATTATTGATAATGTATATCACATTTAACAATATATAGAAATAAATGTGGTAATTAATAAGCAATTTTTTAATCTTCCTCATATCATCAAGTCTTAGACATAAGAAACTGATGTTACAAAAACGATAGAGCAAAATAAATGACTTGAGCTTTTTTTCATAACCGGTTCTGAGCTTTTCCGTCAAGATCAGCTACTTATTACTATCGTTGCTACTGATGGACGTTTTTTTATTTAATGAGTTGGAATTACTAGTTTTTTTTTTGGTCTAGCTTTTTTTAAAATGGGGTTTTTTTTTGATTGAAGTCTTACCAATTACAACGTTTCATACCGGATTCAACATTTCTACACTCATTGAAATAGTAGTTCCACATGTTAAATCCCTTTTTAAATAGAATTTGACAATAGTAATAATTGTTGATTTCATTTAAAATTTTATTTTTTATTATGTTACAAAACATTTATGAAGAAAGTTTTATGTTAAAACCAAACTATTCAAAGATTTTTGATTGAGTTTAGCAAAAAAATGAACAATATATTAATGAGTATTAGTACACCTCACTAATTGAGAAACGTTCAACCCCATGAGAGAAAACAACAATATATGTTTTACATCAAATTAAAACTTTGGATTCAACTATTAAAATTGATAATAATTTTAATAACTCAGTCTTAAAATGGCAAAAAATGAGAAGTTAATGGGGTTTAATTTACCTCAACAACTTTTGAAACGTTTTTAATCTCATTACTTTTCAAGAATCAAGTTTGTTAGTTGCTGGTATGAATTTTTAATCCAAGCTCCAAAACTTTATTACTTTAATAAGACAATTTCTCTTGATAAAGCTTATCAAGACATGTTTTTGCACTTATACCTTCCTAGAATTCCGATTTGTACAGATGCCCAAACCACAGAAGTTTGACTTAATGCATTTTGGGTAAGCTGTTTCTAACTGAAACATTTAGGAGTTCTGTCTTCCTTGCTGGTGTTTTAAGAATTTTGAAAAAAGCAACAATTGAACCCCCTGCTTACCAATTGATCTTAAAGCACTCAAAAATATAGCGAAACCCTGTTGGTGCCAAAGGATGGTTTTGTTACAATTCATTGAATTATACAGCCATCATTAATCGATGGTAGTTTGTATGATTTTCAAAAGTTTTGGTAATTAAACATATCTATTGAGTAAAATATGCAGTCCCAGTCTTTTTGCAATTAGAAGATGCAGAGATCAACTTGAGCTAATAAAATACAAATATCCTCAATGATTAGAAATTTGGCTTTTGTTATGGAACCCAACAGATAGTAGAACTTGATTGATTACAACTTTACTTTTTCAAAAGTGAACTGAAATTTATCAAGTTCTTATATTTTCTACTACAGCATCCAGAATAAACGATCTTTACCTTTTTTATTTTGTGATACTACTCATTCTAATAAAAAAGTATTACCAATAAGTAACTTATATGTTTCTTCATCACAACTGTGGTTTCAACTGGTGGCGACTTGAATTAAATCCACCATTCAAACAAGTCAAACAAAAAAAAAAAAGACATCTTTTTCTACTTGATTGCAACATATCTGGATTTTGTTTCTAGTTAAACAAAATTATGAAGTTAAACTCTTGGATCCTGTCTGACTATGTTGGTATCAAGAACCCCCACAACAGATTGCTACTTTTAATTAGACAAATCTATTCAATTCAGCAACAAGTAACTAAACCAAAAGGCAATATGACTGGTCCCAACCTTTTTTTACACACAGCAACACTATAACTACTTATAATAGTAAAACCAATAAAAGTTTGGTGACATTATCGACAACATCATTTCTTTATAATTGATTGTCTAACTCAACCAGTCGGAAAATGCTTTAATCTATTACCAATAAAGGAAATAGATAAGAGATCTCATGAAAGCGGCTCTGATTATGGAAGTGATATTATTTTGGCACAGCCTCAAATCTACTTTACTTCTTTCATGGCTGATTGAATATTGAACACATCAAATATACTACCAATTCTGGTACGTTGAACAAGTTTGAGGAAATAAAAAAAACCTATAATTATAACACAAAGAGTCTTTACAAATGCAAAGTTTAGGCCACTTTTCAATCCAAAGCTATACTAAAACTTTAAACCTTTCGGTAAAATTTATCCCTAAGGTGGTACTACTAATGCTGATGCTGATACTTATATTTGTGAATTGATTAATCCAGGGAAATAATTATAGGCACATTAGAGTTTGAAAAAGTTTTGTTACAATCGTGGTAGAGCATCATTATAATGATGTATGTCCAATAGTCGCAAAAATTATACGGATCCCAGTCATTATTGGAGAAGAAAAAGGGATAAATCTCACTTTTTTATAAAGTACTGTTTGATTATAAAGAATAACAATTTTGAATCTTTTTGTTTTCTGAGAATTTAGATTCAGAAAACTATAATTTGATAAAGGTGTGAAACGAATGTTCAAGTAATTTGATACAGTTGCAATCAAAAAAGCTCCTTTTCAGTTTACTCAGACTATTAAGCTGAAAGTCTTAGGTTATGGTCTTTTAAATCATATTTGCTGCTTTGAAATACAATATAATTGATATTTGAAAAGAATAGGAGGTGCTATGTAAGCAACCTGGGCCCTGTTAAAGTTTTGTTTAATAGAATAAAAATATATAAGGACTTTAAATTTCAAGTGGTTGGGGTTTCCAATATTTTAGATAAAATTGATGGAACGATAAATATATGGTTTTGGATACAGCTTATAATTATAATCATTTGTTTTTGTTTTTACTCCATTTGTTGTACATTCAACATTTCAAGCCATAAAAAGACAAGACTTTCTACAAATGATTTGGAGAGTTAGCAACTTCAGACTCAAATGTTGCACTTGATTCTTTCCCTCGCATATAGCATCATTTAAACCCGATCAAGTTGGCATTAAAACGGTTAACATACTTACGTTTTAGTTTTGTAAAAGCTGTCATGACACCTTTAAAGATGCATCAACTTATCTTATAAGATTCGAGATGGTACATCATTACATAACTGTAAAGGTTGTTTAAGAATAAACAATCATTGGGTTCTATAGGTAGAATTGCTTCGTGGTTATTTTGGCACAACGTATTAACCGTCACATACTTAACCGACAAAAAAATTGTACAGAAGAAAGCAAAATTAAACTTCTTTGAACAGTCATAGATAAGTTAGGTGGCCCTCGTGGATAAAACATATTAGGTTTTGCAATGATTACAAGTTCAAAATTATTGTGGGGCTTGAAAACTCGTAGTCATTCTTTTAGATTCCATTTTGAGTTTAACCAGATGTTTTTTCCTTTATCAGTAAATAGTTTAACGCTTTTGAAAATTTTTGTTATCTAGTTATTCAGAAAGAATGTTTATGCGTTGGTTACTAGATAACAACTTACTCAACTCGCATAATTTTTGTGCTTGAAAGTAATTTTTATTTGATATGATTTTAGTATAGACAAAAACCATTTCTTGTATGTTTTAACAAAAGTCCAGCTTGACTTGGTTCAAGAAGTTTGCTTTCTGAGGTGTATAATTTAAATCACAACTAGTACAGAAAAAAACCAAGTTAATTACATGCTCTCTTCAAGTTATACAAACGGTACTATTTTTTGGAGACTTTGCAAAGTAGGTCCGGTGCTTCAAAAAAAGGTTTTGATAATTGCATTCAGTCAGAGGTTAAAAAAAAAAGGACTAACACATTTCTATCATTTATGATAAAATCTGAAATTAACATTACCCTAAAAAAAAAAGAGCTTAGCATTTTAGCATTTTAATATTGAGAGCGCCCAACACCTTAACTTAAACCATGTAGTTTTATTTACTCTTCTTACTTTGAGTACCGAAGACTATAAAAATGCATTGCTGCAATATAATTATAAATTGGAGGTAAGTTTCATGTAAAACTATATAACTGTTTCTACATTCAGCTATCAAAGAAAAAGAACAAAACCATAACTAGTAACTCACTCAGTAAACATGAACAGAATTGCTTGATTTTGTTAATGATAAACACAAATTTAAGCGGCTCTTTTAATGTCAAAACTACTCAAAATGATATATAATTGCAAACAAAATAAATGCAAGCTATTCCATGTCAAAGCATCAACTTTTTATAAGTAAGATTATAAGTTAAAAAAAACACTAATTAGGTTCACTGGTTCCCTCTTTGTTGCTCAATCACCAGTGAACTATATTCGTCATTCAATACGTATTTTGATTATTTCTACATGTGGTTGAAAATGGTAATTGGCGTTGATGAAGCAAATGATTTTCAAATGATAAGTCAAGGTAATACATAGCTCAAAGACAACTACACTAGTCACATTTTTACGGTTACTTTGTTGATTTATAAGTTTTTCTGGCTGTTTTAGTGAGAAGATTAAATGACGGTTACCGTTATATACGAATTTCTCAATTAATTATTAAAAGACTCTAAACTAGAATCAATGATGTCTTTGCAATGTTCTTATAAAAAGAGTCACTTCTGACGTAAAATAGAGTCAACTCTAGCTCAACCAACCAAGAAGATAAGAGGTATTTACCACTCATCATATTAATGGTAGTGAGAACAGGCATTTGAGTGACACACGACAATTTACGTAAATGCTGACATAATCGCTTACAAAACCACCTTATTACGTAATCACATACTAATTGTTAGCGATGTTTTATGTAATCAACATTAAAATGGGCTTCATTTATGTAAGATAATATGTAAAATTCTGGGAAAATTAGGCTGTGTTTTTCTTGATTTTTTTGAGCGTTTAATTCGCACATTGGTATGATTCCTTTGTTCTTCCTTTGTTCTTCCTTTGTTCTTCCTTTGTTTAAAACATATTTATGAGATTAATAGTTAATACACAAGAACGTTATGAGTTTACATTTAGATAGAATATGTTGTAAAGAACAACGAGTATCATTAGAGTTAGAGAGGCAGCTAAGCAAGCGTGTGAACAAGAGTGTGAACAAGAGTGTGAACAAGAGTTTTGAACAAGGCAACTGCTGCTTTGTTCTTTCCTCTTTGTTGCTTCTTGTGTGCTGTTGTTTGATATCTACTAGTGCTTTGGTCATAGAAAGTGTATTACTAGCTTTCTTAGAATCATAGAGCTCTTTTATCATATCATTCGTTTACAGCTATCTACGTTGTTGCAGCCACTGTTAAGTCTTGTTACACCATTTAACCGCCTCTCTATAACATACCACACAGCACAGTCTCACCACAGTCTCACCACGGTCTCAGCTCAAAGCCCCAGGTCGCGCGAACAAGTGCGAGAAAAAATTGCACACTCGCACATCCTCACACCAGACCTTCACAGCCTCAATTTAAAAGATGAATTTTTGATCAAAATCGAACCTGTTTCGAAACCACCATACTAAATTGCCATACTAAACTCGAGTCTTTGTGTATAGCTACCTTAAAAAATGGCCATTTTTTCGCACTCTTGAGCAAATCCAAAATTTGGATCAAAAAAAACCCAAAACTAGATTTCAAAAAAAAAACTGGGAAGCGAAAGAAAAAAAAAAAAAAAAAAAAAAACAAATGTAAAAATGTAAATAAATTAAAAGTAAAGAGTAAAAAAAGAAATAAAAAAGTACAGAGACATAAAACTGCATCGCCTCTTTCTGAGAACAATAGAATAAGCGTAGGACTCCGGTTAAATCCACAGAAACACGTGATATATATCACGATTTAGTGACATTTTTTGGTTTACGAATGGGCTAGTTTGCACTTTTGCCAAGAAATGGCCCAAAGAGGCAATCGCCGCACCGGTTTTTACCGTTTTACCCCATCTTTACACGCATCAGCCTCGACATTTGCCACAAATGTGGCTGCGCTTTGCGCTTGCAACTTCACATCCAAGTTTACACAGAAATATGCGTATGAACTCTAAGTAGTCTTGATTTAAAGAGAATCAAAATCCATGAACATCTGTACTCTTCACAAAACGACATCTTTGTAAACCATCTAGCTACAGCTGTTTGAAAGTCATCGCTAACAAAAGACCCTGCATGAGCGAGCTCCTTTGTCTCTTGTATTTCGCACATTTATTCTTACAATTTTTCCTTTGTTCTCAGCGCTACAAAGGACCCTCTCCACACTAAGATAGAGTCCATTCACTTTACCTATACACGCATCAGCCTCAACATTTGCCACAAATGTGGCTACGCATTCCACTTGCAACTCCAGATCCAAGTTTACACAGAAATATGCGTATAAACTCTAAGTAGTCTTGATTTAAAGAGAATCGAAATCCATGAACATCTGTACTTTTCACAAAACGACATCTTTGTAAACCATCTAGCTACAGCTGTTTGAAAGTCATCGCTAACAAAAGACCCTGCATGAGCGAGTCCCTTTGTCTCTTAGTATTTCGCACATTTATTCTTACAATTTTTCCTTTGTTCTCCAGCGCTACAAAAGACCTCTCCACACTAAGACAGGGTCCATTTGTTCAAAATCTATATTTACACAGAAATATGCGTATAAGCTCTGAGTAGTCTCATTTTATAGAGCTTTCAAATTCTTGAGCATCTATATATATCACAAAACGACATCTTCTAACACCATCTTGTTACAGCTGTTTGAAAGTCACTGCTAACATAAGTGCTTTGTCTTATTGAGCCCCAGACAGCACTCAACTGCGCAGCTCTGGGTGGTTAGAAGCCCTCGCTTACCTACTCAGCTCTGGGTGGTTAGAAGCCCTTACTCAAGTAGAGCCCAGACCCTTTGTTCAAAACCTATATTTACACAGAAATATGCGTATGAACTCTAAGTAGTCTCGTTTTAAAGAGCTATCAAATCGTTGATCATCTATACATGCCACAAGACGACATCTTCTGACACCATCTTGCTACAGCTGTTTGAAAGTCACTGCTAACAAAAGTGCTTTGTCTTGTTGAGCCTCAGACAGCACTCAACTGCTCAGCTCTCATTGGTCAGAAGCCCTGATTCAAGTAGAGACCCTTTGTTGAAAAGACACAGAAATATGCGTATGAACGCTAAGTAGTCTCATTTTGAAGAGCTTTCAAATCGTTGATTATCTATACATATCACAAAACGACATCTTTCGAAACCATCTAGTTAAAGCTGTTTGAAAGTCGCTCCTAACAAATGGGGTTCCTTCTTTTGAGCCTCAGTCTATCTTGCTGACCCGAGTATTTTGGTGGTCTAGAATCTTTGATTGGCAGATAATCTTTGGGTGGCAAATTGTAATTTTCTTTTGTTCTCAGCGCTAATTCTTTGAGAAAAACATGAGGGGGTTTCGCACTTTCCCACTTTTTTTTAAATATTTTTGCCACTATACACCCAGCTTTTGTTCTCAGCTTTCTACCAGCTCTCTACTAGCTTTCTACCAGCGTTCTGCTAGCTTTTCCTTTGTTCTTCCTTTGTTCTTCCTTTGTTCTTCCTTTGTTCTTCCTTTGTTCTTCCTTTGTTTAAAACATATTTATGAGATTAATAGTTAATACACAAGAACGTTATGAGTTTACATTTAGATAGAATATGTTGTAAAGAACAACGAGTATCATTAGAGTTAGAGAGGCAGCTAAGCAAGCGTGTGAACAAGAGTGTGAACAAGAGTGTGAACAAGAGTTTTGAACAAGGCAACTGCTGCTTTGTTCTTTCCTCTTTGTTGCTTCTTGTGTGCTGTTGTTTGATATCTACTAGTGCTTTGGTCATAGAAAGTGTATTACTAGCTTTCTTAGAATCATAGAGCTCTTTTATCATATCATTCGTTTACAGCTATCTACGTTGTTGCAGCCACTGTTAAGTCTTGTTACACCATTTAACCGCCTCTCTATAACATACCACACAGCACAGTCTCACCACAGTCTCACCACGGTCTCAGCTCAAAGCCCCAGGTCGCGCGAACAAGTGCGAGAAAAAATTGCACACTCGCACATCCTCACACCAGACCTTCACAGCCTCAATTTAAAAGATGAATTTTTGATCAAAATCGAACCTGTTTCGAAACCACCATACTAAATTGCCATACTAAACTCGAGTCTTTGTGTATAGCTACCTTAAAAAATGGCCATTTTTTCGCACTCTTGAGCAAATCCAAAATTTGGATCAAAAAAAACCCAAAACTAGATTTCAAAAAAAAAACTGGGAAGCGAAAGAAAAAAAAAAAAAAAAAAAAAAACAAATGTAAAAATGTAAATAAATTAAAAGTAAAGAGTAAAAAAAGAAATAAAAAAGTACAGAGACATAAAACTGCATCGCCTCTTTCTGAGAACAATAGAATAAGCGTAGGACTCCGGTTAAATCCACAGAAACACGTGATATATATCACGATTTAGTGACATTTTTTGGTTTACGAATGGGCTAGTTTGCACTTTTGCCAAGAAATGGCCCAAAGAGGCAATCGCCGCACCGGTTTTTACCGTTTTACCCCATCTTTACACGCATCAGCCTCGACATTTGCCACAAATGTGGCTGCGCTTTGCGCTTGCAACTTCACATCCAAGTTTACACAGAAATATGCGTATGAACTCTAAGTAGTCTTGATTTAAAGAGAATCAAAATCCATGAACATCTGTACTCTTCACAAAACGACATCTTTGTAAACCATCTAGCTACAGCTGTTTGAAAGTCATCGCTAACAAAAGACCCTGCATGAGCGAGCTCCTTTGTCTCTTGTATTTCGCACATTTATTCTTACAATTTTTCCTTTGTTCTCAGCGCTACAAAGGACCCTCTCCACACTAAGATAGAGTCCATTCACTTTACCTATACACGCATCAGCCTCAACATTTGCCACAAATGTGGCTACGCATTCCACTTGCAACTCCAGATCCAAGTTTACACAGAAATATGCGTATAAACTCTAAGTAGTCTTGATTTAAAGAGAATCGAAATCCATGAACATCTGTACTTTTCACAAAACGACATCTTTGTAAACCATCTAGCTACAGCTGTTTGAAAGTCATCGCTAACAAAAGACCCTGCATGAGCGAGTCCCTTTGTCTCTTAGTATTTCGCACATTTATTCTTACAATTTTTCCTTTGTTCTCCAGCGCTACAAAAGACCTCTCCACACTAAGACAGGGTCCATTTGTTCAAAATCTATATTTACACAGAAATATGCGTATAAGCTCTGAGTAGTCTCATTTTATAGAGCTTTCAAATTCTTGAGCATCTATATATATCACAAAACGACATCTTCTAACACCATCTTGTTACAGCTGTTTGAAAGTCACTGCTAACATAAGTGCTTTGTCTTATTGAGCCCCAGACAGCACTCAACTGCGCAGCTCTGGGTGGTTAGAAGCCCTCGCTTACCTACTCAGCTCTGGGTGGTTAGAAGCCCTTACTCAAGTAGAGCCCAGACCCTTTGTTCAAAACCTATATTTACACAGAAATATGCGTATGAACTCTAAGTAGTCTCGTTTTAAAGAGCTATCAAATCGTTGATCATCTATACATGCCACAAGACGACATCTTCTGACACCATCTTGCTACAGCTGTTTGAAAGTCACTGCTAACAAAAGTGCTTTGTCTTGTTGAGCCTCAGACAGCACTCAACTGCTCAGCTCTCATTGGTCAGAAGCCCTGATTCAAGTAGAGACCCTTTGTTGAAAAGACACAGAAATATGCGTATGAACGCTAAGTAGTCTCATTTTGAAGAGCTTTCAAATCGTTGATTATCTATACATATCACAAAACGACATCTTTCGAAACCATCTAGTTAAAGCTGTTTGAAAGTCGCTCCTAACAAATGGGGTTCCTTCTTTTGAGCCTCAGTCTATCTTGCTGACCCGAGTATTTTGGTGGTCTAGAATCTTTGATTGGCAGATAATCTTTGGGTGGCAAATTGTAATTTTCTTTTGTTCTCAGCGCTAATTCTTTGAGAAAAACATGAGGGGGTTTCGCACTTTCCCACTTTTTTTTAAATATTTTTGCCACTATACACCCAGCTTTTGTTCTCAGCTTTCTACCAGCTCTCTACTAGCTTTCTACCAGCGTTCTGCTAGCTTTTCCTTTGTTCTTCCTTTGTTCTTCCTTTGTTCTTCCTTTGTTCTTCCTTTGTTCTTCCTTTGTTTAAAACATATTTATGAGATTAATAGTTAATACACAAGAACGTTATGAGTTTACATTTAGATAGAATATGTTGTAAAGAACAACGAGTATCATTAGAGTTAGAGAGGCAGCTAAGCAAGCGTGTGAACAAGAGTGTGAACAAGAGTGTGAACAAGAGTTTTGAACAAGGCAACTGCTGCTTTGTTCTTTCCTCTTTGTTGCTTCTTGTGTGCTGTTGTTTGATATCTACTAGTGCTTTGGTCATAGAAAGTGTATTACTAGCTTTCTTAGAATCATAGAGCTCTTTTATCATATCATTCGTTTACAGCTATCTACGTTGTTGCAGCCACTGTTAAGTCTTGTTACACCATTTAACCGCCTCTCTATAACATACCACACAGCACAGTCTCACCACAGTCTCACCACGGTCTCAGCTCAAAGCCCCAGGTCGCGCGAACAAGTGCGAGAAAAAATTGCACACTCGCACATCCTCACACCAGACCTTCACAGCCTCAATTTAAAAGATGAATTTTTGATCAAAATCGAACCTGTTTCGAAACCACCATACTAAATTGCCATACTAAACTCGAGTCTTTGTGTATAGCTACCTTAAAAAATGGCCATTTTTTCGCACTCTTGAGCAAATCCAAAATTTGGATCAAAAAAAACCCAAAACTAGATTTCAAAAAAAAAACTGGGAAGCGAAAGAAAAAAAAAAAAAAAAAAAAAACAAATGTAAAAATGTAAATAAATTAAAAGTAAAGAGTAAAAAAAGAAATAAAAAAGTACAGAGACATAAAACTGCATCGCCTCTTTCTGAGAACAATAGAATAAGCGTAGGACTCCGGTTAAATCCACAGAAACACGTGATATATATCACGATTTAGTGACATTTTTTGGTTTACGAATGGGCTAGTTTGCACTTTTGCCAAGAAATGGCCCAAAGAGGCAATCGCCGCACCGGTTTTTACCGTTTTACCCCATCTTTACACGCATCAGCCTCGACATTTGCCACAAATGTGGCTGCGCTTTGCGCTTGCAACTTCACATCCAAGTTTACACAGAAATATGCGTATGAACTCTAAGTAGTCTTGATTTAAAGAGAATCAAAATCCATGAACATCTGTACTCTTCACAAAACGACATCTTTGTAAACCATCTAGCTACAGCTGTTTGAAAGTCATCGCTAACAAAAGACCCTGCATGAGCGAGCTCCTTTGTCTCTTGTATTTCGCACATTTATTCTTACAATTTTTCCTTTGTTCTCAGCGCTACAAAGGACCCTCTCCACACTAAGATAGAGTCCATTCACTTTACCTATACACGCATCAGCCTCAACATTTGCCACAAATGTGGCTACGCATTCCACTTGCAACTCCAGATCCAAGTTTACACAGAAATATGCGTATAAACTCTAAGTAGTCTTGATTTAAAGAGAATCGAAATCCATGAACATCTGTACTTTTCACAAAACGACATCTTTGTAAACCATCTAGCTACAGCTGTTTGAAAGTCATCGCTAACAAAAGACCCTGCATGAGCGAGTCCCTTTGTCTCTTAGTATTTCGCACATTTATTCTTACAATTTTTCCTTTGTTCTCCAGCGCTACAAAAGACCTCTCCACACTAAGACAGGGTCCATTTGTTCAAAATCTATATTTACACAGAAATATGCGTATAAGCTCTGAGTAGTCTCATTTTATAGAGCTTTCAAATTCTTGAGCATCTATATATATCACAAAACGACATCTTCTAACACCATCTTGTTACAGCTGTTTGAAAGTCACTGCTAACATAAGTGCTTTGTCTTATTGAGCCCCAGACAGCACTCAACTGCGCAGCTCTGGGTGGTTAGAAGCCCTCGCTTACCTACTCAGCTCTGGGTGGTTAGAAGCCCTTACTCAAGTAGAGCCCAGACCCTTTGTTCAAAACCTATATTTACACAGAAATATGCGTATGAACTCTAAGTAGTCTCGTTTTAAAGAGCTATCAAATCGTTGATCATCTATACATGCCACAAGACGACATCTTCTGACACCATCTTGCTACAGCTGTTTGAAAGTCACTGCTAACAAAAGTGCTTTGTCTTGTTGAGCCTCAGACAGCACTCAACTGCTCAGCTCTCATTGGTCAGAAGCCCTGATTCAAGTAGAGACCCTTTGTTGAAAAGACACAGAAATATGCGTATGAACGCTAAGTAGTCTCATTTTGAAGAGCTTTCAAATCGTTGATTATCTATACATATCACAAAACGACATCTTTCGAAACCATCTAGTTAAAGCTGTTTGAAAGTCGCTCCTAACAAATGGGGTTCCTTCTTTTGAGCCTCAGTCTATCTTGCTGACCCGAGTATTTTGGTGGTCTAGAATCTTTGATTGGCAGATAATCTTTGGGTGGCAAATTGTAATTTTCTTTTGTTCTCAGCGCTAATTCTTTGAGAAAAACATGAGGGGGTTTCGCACTTTCCCACTTTTTTTTAAATATTTTTGCCACTATACACCCAGCTTTTGTTCTCAGCTTTCTACCAGCTCTCTACTAGCTTTCTACCAGCGTTCTGCTAGCTTTTCCTTTGTTCTTCCTTTGTTCTTCCTTTGTTCTTCCTTTGTTCTTCCTTTGTTCTTCCTTTGTTTAAAACATATTTATGAGATTAATAGTTAATACACAAGAACGTTATGAGTTTACATTTAGATAGAATATGTTGTAAAGAACAACGAGTATCATTAGAGTTAGAGAGGCAGCTAAGCAAGCGTGTGAACAAGAGTGTGAACAAGAGTGTGAACAAGAGTTTTGAACAAGGCAACTGCTGCTTTGTTCTTTCCTCTTTGTTGCTTCTTGTGTGCTGTTGTTTGATATCTACTAGTGCTTTGGTCATAGAAAGTGTATTACTAGCTTTCTTAGAATCATAGAGCTCTTTTATCATATCATTCGTTTACAGCTATCTACGTTGTTGCAGCCACTGTTAAGTCTTGTTACACCATTTAACCGCCTCTCTATAACATACCACACAGCACAGTCTCACCACAGTCTCACCACGGTCTCAGCTCAAAGCCCCAGGTCGCGCGAACAAGTGCGAGAAAAAATTGCACACTCGCACATCCTCACACCAGACCTTCACAGCCTCAATTTAAAAGATGAATTTTTGATCAAAATCGAACCTGTTTCGAAACCACCATACTAAATTGCCATACTAAACTCGAGTCTTTGTGTATAGCTACCTTAAAAAATGGCCATTTTTTCGCACTCTTGAGCAAATCCAAAATTTGGATCAAAAAAAACCCAAAACTAGATTTCAAAAAAAAAACTGGGAAGCGAAAGAAAAAAAAAAAAAAAAAAAAAAACAAATGTAAAAATGTAAATAAATTAAAAGTAAAGAGTAAAAAAAGAAATAAAAAAGTACAGAGACATAAAACTGCATCGCCTCTTTCTGAGAACAATAGAATAAGCGTAGGACTCCGGTTAAATCCACAGAAACACGTGATATATATCACGATTTAGTGACATTTTTTGGTTTACGAATGGGCTAGTTTGCACTTTTGCCAAGAAATGGCCCAAAGAGGCAATCGCCGCACCGGTTTTTACCGTTTTACCCCATCTTTACACGCATCAGCCTCGACATTTGCCACAAATGTGGCTGCGCTTTGCGCTTGCAACTTCACATCCAAGTTTACACAGAAATATGCGTATGAACTCTAAGTAGTCTTGATTTAAAGAGAATCAAAATCCATGAACATCTGTACTCTTCACAAAACGACATCTTTGTAAACCATCTAGCTACAGCTGTTTGAAAGTCATCGCTAACAAAAGACCCTGCATGAGCGAGCTCCTTTGTCTCTTGTATTTCGCACATTTATTCTTACAATTTTTCCTTTGTTCTCAGCGCTACAAAGGACCCTCTCCACACTAAGATAGAGTCCATTCACTTTACCTATACACGCATCAGCCTCAACATTTGCCACAAATGTGGCTACGCATTCCACTTGCAACTCCAGATCCAAGTTTACACAGAAATATGCGTATAAACTCTAAGTAGTCTTGATTTAAAGAGAATCGAAATCCATGAACATCTGTACTTTTCACAAAACGACATCTTTGTAAACCATCTAGCTACAGCTGTTTGAAAGTCATCGCTAACAAAAGACCCTGCATGAGCGAGTCCCTTTGTCTCTTAGTATTTCGCACATTTATTCTTACAATTTTTCCTTTGTTCTCCAGCGCTACAAAAGACCTCTCCACACTAAGACAGGGTCCATTTGTTCAAAATCTATATTTACACAGAAATATGCGTATAAGCTCTGAGTAGTCTCATTTTATAGAGCTTTCAAATTCTTGAGCATCTATATATATCACAAAACGACATCTTCTAACACCATCTTGTTACAGCTGTTTGAAAGTCACTGCTAACATAAGTGCTTTGTCTTATTGAGCCCCAGACAGCACTCAACTGCGCAGCTCTGGGTGGTTAGAAGCCCTCGCTTACCTACTCAGCTCTGGGTGGTTAGAAGCCCTTACTCAAGTAGAGCCCAGACCCTTTGTTCAAAACCTATATTTACACAGAAATATGCGTATGAACTCTAAGTAGTCTCGTTTTAAAGAGCTATCAAATCGTTGATCATCTATACATGCCACAAGACGACATCTTCTGACACCATCTTGCTACAGCTGTTTGAAAGTCACTGCTAACAAAAGTGCTTTGTCTTGTTGAGCCTCAGACAGCACTCAACTGCTCAGCTCTCATTGGTCAGAAGCCCTGATTCAAGTAGAGACCCTTTGTTGAAAAGACACAGAAATATGCGTATGAACGCTAAGTAGTCTCATTTTGAAGAGCTTTCAAATCGTTGATTATCTATACATATCACAAAACGACATCTTTCGAAACCATCTAGTTAAAGCTGTTTGAAAGTCGCTCCTAACAAATGGGGTTCCTTCTTTTGAGCCTCAGTCTATCTTGCTGACCCGAGTATTTTGGTGGTCTAGAATCTTTGATTGGCAGATAATCTTTGGGTGGCAAATTGTAATTTTCTTTTGTTCTCAGCGCTAATTCTTTGAGAAAAACATGAGGGGGTTTCGCACTTTCCCACTTTTTTTTAAATATTTTTGCCACTATACACCCAGCTTTTGTTCTCAGCTTTCTACCAGCTCTCTACTAGCTTTCTACCAGCGTTCTGCTAGCTTTTCCTTTGTTCTTCCTTTGTTCTTCCTTTGTTCTTCCTTTGTTCTTCCTTTGTTCTTCCTTTGTTTAAAACATATTTATGAGATTAATAGTTAATACACAAGAACGTTATGAGTTTACATTTAGATAGAATATGTTGTAAAGAACAACGAGTATCATTAGAGTTAGAGAGGCAGCTAAGCAAGCGTGTGAACAAGAGTGTGAACAAGAGTGTGAACAAGAGTTTTGAACAAGGCAACTGCTGCTTTGTTCTTTCCTCTTTGTTGCTTCTTGTGTGCTGTTGTTTGATATCTACTAGTGCTTTGGTCATAGAAAGTGTATTACTAGCTTTCTTAGAATCATAGAGCTCTTTTATCATATCATTCGTTTACAGCTATCTACGTTGTTGCAGCCACTGTTAAGTCTTGTTACACCATTTAACCGCCTCTCTATAACATACCACACAGCACAGTCTCACCACAGTCTCACCACGGTCTCAGCTCAAAGCCCCAGGTCGCGCGAACAAGTGCGAGAAAAAATTGCACACTCGCACATCCTCACACCAGACCTTCACAGCCTCAATTTAAAAGATGAATTTTTGATCAAAATCGAACCTGTTTCGAAACCACCATACTAAATTGCCATACTAAACTCGAGTCTTTGTGTATAGCTACCTTAAAAAATGGCCATTTTTTCGCACTCTTGAGCAAATCCAAAATTTGGATCAAAAAAAACCCAAAACTAGATTTCAAAAAAAAAACTGGGAAGCGAAAGAAAAAAAAAAAAAAAAAAAAAAACAAATGTAAAAATGTAAATAAATTAAAAGTAAAGAGTAAAAAAAGAAATAAAAAAGTACAGAGACATAAAACTGCATCGCCTCTTTCTGAGAACAATAGAATAAGCGTAGGACTCCGGTTAAATCCACAGAAACACGTGATATATATCACGATTTAGTGACATTTTTTGGTTTACGAATGGGCTAGTTTGCACTTTTGCCAAGAAATGGCCCAAAGAGGCAATCGCCGCACCGGTTTTTACCGTTTTACCCCATCTTTACACGCATCAGCCTCGACATTTGCCACAAATGTGGCTGCGCTTTGCGCTTGCAACTTCACATCCAAGTTTACACAGAAATATGCGTATGAACTCTAAGTAGTCTTGATTTAAAGAGAATCAAAATCCATGAACATCTGTACTCTTCACAAAACGACATCTTTGTAAACCATCTAGCTACAGCTGTTTGAAAGTCATCGCTAACAAAAGACCCTGCATGAGCGAGCTCCTTTGTCTCTTGTATTTCGCACATTTATTCTTACAATTTTTCCTTTGTTCTCAGCGCTACAAAGGACCCTCTCCACACTAAGATAGAGTCCATTCACTTTACCTATACACGCATCAGCCTCAACATTTGCCACAAATGTGGCTAC
Organism: Ogataea sonorensis; assembly: GCA_037951595.1. Lineage (NCBI taxonomy): Eukaryota > Fungi > Ascomycota > Pichiomycetes > Pichiales > Pichiaceae > Ogataea > Ogataea sonorensis. The sequence continues at coordinate 380,599 of JBANDG010000007.1, forward strand.
GCATTCCACTTGCAACTCCAGATCCAAGTTTACACAGAAATATGCGTATAAACTCTAAGTAGTCTTGATTTAAAGAGAATCGAAATCCATGAACATCTGTACTTTTCACAAAACGACATCTTTGTAAACCATCTAGCTACAGCTGTTTGAAAGTCATCGCTAACAAAAGACCCTGCATGAGCGAGTCCCTTTGTCTCTTAGTATTTCGCACATTTATTCTTACAATTTTTCCTTTGTTCTCCAGCGCTACAAAAGACCTCTCCACACTAAGACAGGGTCCATTTGTTCAAAATCTATATTTACACAGAAATATGCGTATAAGCTCTGAGTAGTCTCATTTTATAGAGCTTTCAAATTCTTGAGCATCTATATATATCACAAAACGACATCTTCTAACACCATCTTGTTACAGCTGTTTGAAAGTCACTGCTAACATAAGTGCTTTGTCTTATTGAGCCCCAGACAGCACTCAACTGCGCAGCTCTGGGTGGTTAGAAGCCCTCGCTTACCTACTCAGCTCTGGGTGGTTAGAAGCCCTTACTCAAGTAGAGCCCAGACCCTTTGTTCAAAACCTATATTTACACAGAAATATGCGTATGAACTCTAAGTAGTCTCGTTTTAAAGAGCTATCAAATCGTTGATCATCTATACATGCCACAAGACGACATCTTCTGACACCATCTTGCTACAGCTGTTTGAAAGTCACTGCTAACAAAAGTGCTTTGTCTTGTTGAGCCTCAGACAGCACTCAACTGCTCAGCTCTCATTGGTCAGAAGCCCTGATTCAAGTAGAGACCCTTTGTTGAAAAGACACAGAAATATGCGTATGAACGCTAAGTAGTCTCATTTTGAAGAGCTTTCAAATCGTTGATTATCTATACATATCACAAAACGACATCTTTCGAAACCATCTAGTTAAAGCTGTTTGAAAGTCGCTCCTAACAAATGGGGTTCCTTCTTTTGAGCCTCAGTCTATCTTGCTGACCCGAGTATTTTGGTGGTCTAGAATCTTTGATTGGCAGATAATCTTTGGGTGGCAAATTGTAATTTTCTTTTGTTCTCAGCGCTAATTCTTTGAGAAAAACATGAGGGGGTTTCGCACTTTCCCACTTTTTTTTAAATATTTTTGCCACTATACACCCAGCTTTTGTTCTCAGCTTTCTACCAGCTCTCTACTAGCTTTCTACCAGCGTTCTGCTAGCTTTTCCTTTGTTCTTCCTTTGTTCTTCCTTTGTTCTTCCTTTGTTCTTCCTTTGTTCTTCCTTTGTTTAAAACATATTTATGAGATTAATAGTTAATACACAAGAACGTTATGAGTTTACATTTAGATAGAATATGTTGTAAAGAACAACGAGTATCATTAGAGTTAGAGAGGCAGCTAAGCAAGCGTGTGAACAAGAGTGTGAACAAGAGTGTGAACAAGAGTTTTGAACAAGGCAACTGCTGCTTTGTTCTTTCCTCTTTGTTGCTTCTTGTGTGCTGTTGTTTGATATCTACTAGTGCTTTGGTCATAGAAAGTGTATTACTAGCTTTCTTAGAATCATAGAGCTCTTTTATCATATCATTCGTTTACAGCTATCTACGTTGTTGCAGCCACTGTTAAGTCTTGTTACACCATTTAACCGCCTCTCTATAACATACCACACAGCACAGTCTCACCACAGTCTCACCACGGTCTCAGCTCAAAGCCCCAGGTCGCGCGAACAAGTGCGAGAAAAAATTGCACACTCGCACATCCTCACACCAGACCTTCACAGCCTCAATTTAAAAGATGAATTTTTGATCAAAATCGAACCTGTTTCGAAACCACCATACTAAATTGCCATACTAAACTCGAGTCTTTGTGTATAGCTACCTTAAAAAATGGCCATTTTTTCGCACTCTTGAGCAAATCCAAAATTTGGATCAAAAAAAACCCAAAACTAGATTTCAAAAAAAAAACTGGGAAGCGAAAGAAAAAAAAAAAAAAAAAAAAAACAAATGTAAAAATGTAAATAAATTAAAAGTAAAGAGTAAAAAAAGAAATAAAAAAGTACAGAGACATAAAACTGCATCGCCTCTTTCTGAGAACAATAGAATAAGCGTAGGACTCCGGTTAAATCCACAGAAACACGTGATATATATCACGATTTAGTGACATTTTTTGGTTTACGAATGGGCTAGTTTGCACTTTTGCCAAGAAATGGCCCAAAGAGGCAATCGCCGCACCGGTTTTTACCGTTTTACCCCATCTTTACACGCATCAGCCTCGACATTTGCCACAAATGTGGCTGCGCTTTGCGCTTGCAACTTCACATCCAAGTTTACACAGAAATATGCGTATGAACTCTAAGTAGTCTTGATTTAAAGAGAATCAAAATCCATGAACATCTGTACTCTTCACAAAACGACATCTTTGTAAACCATCTAGCTACAGCTGTTTGAAAGTCATCGCTAACAAAAGACCCTGCATGAGCGAGCTCCTTTGTCTCTTGTATTTCGCACATTTATTCTTACAATTTTTCCTTTGTTCTCAGCGCTACAAAGGACCCTCTCCACACTAAGATAGAGTCCATTCACTTTACCTATACACGCATCAGCCTCAACATTTGCCACAAATGTGGCTACGCATTCCACTTGCAACTCCAGATCCAAGTTTACACAGAAATATGCGTATAAACTCTAAGTAGTCTTGATTTAAAGAGAATCGAAATCCATGAACATCTGTACTTTTCACAAAACGACATCTTTGTAAACCATCTAGCTACAGCTGTTTGAAAGTCATCGCTAACAAAAGACCCTGCATGAGCGAGTCCCTTTGTCTCTTAGTATTTCGCACATTTATTCTTACAATTTTTCCTTTGTTCTCCAGCGCTACAAAAGACCTCTCCACACTAAGACAGGGTCCATTTGTTCAAAATCTATATTTACACAGAAATATGCGTATAAGCTCTGAGTAGTCTCATTTTATAGAGCTTTCAAATTCTTGAGCATCTATATATATCACAAAACGACATCTTCTAACACCATCTTGTTACAGCTGTTTGAAAGTCACTGCTAACATAAGTGCTTTGTCTTATTGAGCCCCAGACAGCACTCAACTGCGCAGCTCTGGGTGGTTAGAAGCCCTCGCTTACCTACTCAGCTCTGGGTGGTTAGAAGCCCTTACTCAAGTAGAGCCCAGACCCTTTGTTCAAAACCTATATTTACACAGAAATATGCGTATGAACTCTAAGTAGTCTCGTTTTAAAGAGCTATCAAATCGTTGATCATCTATACATGCCACAAGACGACATCTTCTGACACCATCTTGCTACAGCTGTTTGAAAGTCACTGCTAACAAAAGTGCTTTGTCTTGTTGAGCCTCAGACAGCACTCAACTGCTCAGCTCTCATTGGTCAGAAGCCCTGATTCAAGTAGAGACCCTTTGTTGAAAAGACACAGAAATATGCGTATGAACGCTAAGTAGTCTCATTTTGAAGAGCTTTCAAATCGTTGATTATCTATACATATCACAAAACGACATCTTTCGAAACCATCTAGTTAAAGCTGTTTGAAAGTCGCTCCTAACAAATGGGGTTCCTTCTTTTGAGCCTCAGTCTATCTTGCTGACCCGAGTATTTTGGTGGTCTAGAATCTTTGATTGGCAGATAATCTTTGGGTGGCAAATTGTAATTTTCTTTTGTTCTCAGCGCTAATTCTTTGAGAAAAACATGAGGGGGTTTCGCACTTTCCCACTTTTTTTTAAATATTTTTGCCACTATACACCCAGCTTTTGTTCTCAGCTTTCTACCAGCTCTCTACTAGCTTTCTACCAGCGTTCTGCTAGCTTTTCCTTTGTTCTTCCTTTGTTCTTCCTTTGTTCTTCCTTTGTTCTTCCTTTGTTCTTCCTTTGTTTAAAACATATTTATGAGATTAATAGTTAATACACAAGAACGTTATGAGTTTACATTTAGATAGAATATGTTGTAAAGAACAACGAGTATCATTAGAGTTAGAGAGGCAGCTAAGCAAGCGTGTGAACAAGAGTGTGAACAAGAGTGTGAACAAGAGTTTTGAACAAGGCAACTGCTGCTTTGTTCTTTCCTCTTTGTTGCTTCTTGTGTGCTGTTGTTTGATATCTACTAGTGCTTTGGTCATAGAAAGTGTATTACTAGCTTTCTTAGAATCATAGAGCTCTTTTATCATATCATTCGTTTACAGCTATCTACGTTGTTGCAGCCACTGTTAAGTCTTGTTACACCATTTAACCGCCTCTCTATAACATACCACACAGCACAGTCTCACCACAGTCTCACCACGGTCTCAGCTCAAAGCCCCAGGTCGCGCGAACAAGTGCGAGAAAAAATTGCACACTCGCACATCCTCACACCAGACCTTCACAGCCTCAATTTAAAAGATGAATTTTTGATCAAAATCGAACCTGTTTCGAAACCACCATACTAAATTGCCATACTAAACTCGAGTCTTTGTGTATAGCTACCTTAAAAAATGGCCATTTTTTCGCACTCTTGAGCAAATCCAAAATTTGGATCAAAAAAAACCCAAAACTAGATTTCAAAAAAAAAACTGGGAAGCGAAAGAAAAAAAAAAAAAAAAAAAAAAACAAATGTAAAAATGTAAATAAATTAAAAGTAAAGAGTAAAAAAAGAAATAAAAAAGTACAGAGACATAAAACTGCATCGCCTCTTTCTGAGAACAATAGAATAAGCGTAGGACTCCGGTTAAATCCACAGAAACACGTGATATATATCACGATTTAGTGACATTTTTTGGTTTACGAATGGGCTAGTTTGCACTTTTGCCAAGAAATGGCCCAAAGAGGCAATCGCCGCACCGGTTTTTACCGTTTTACCCCATCTTTACACGCATCAGCCTCGACATTTGCCACAAATGTGGCTGCGCTTTGCGCTTGCAACTTCACATCCAAGTTTACACAGAAATATGCGTATGAACTCTAAGTAGTCTTGATTTAAAGAGAATCAAAATCCATGAACATCTGTACTCTTCACAAAACGACATCTTTGTAAACCATCTAGCTACAGCTGTTTGAAAGTCATCGCTAACAAAAGACCCTGCATGAGCGAGCTCCTTTGTCTCTTGTATTTCGCACATTTATTCTTACAATTTTTCCTTTGTTCTCAGCGCTACAAAGGACCCTCTCCACACTAAGATAGAGTCCATTCACTTTACCTATACACGCATCAGCCTCAACATTTGCCACAAATGTGGCTACGCATTCCACTTGCAACTCCAGATCCAAGTTTACACAGAAATATGCGTATAAACTCTAAGTAGTCTTGATTTAAAGAGAATCGAAATCCATGAACATCTGTACTTTTCACAAAACGACATCTTTGTAAACCATCTAGCTACAGCTGTTTGAAAGTCATCGCTAACAAAAGACCCTGCATGAGCGAGTCCCTTTGTCTCTTAGTATTTCGCACATTTATTCTTACAATTTTTCCTTTGTTCTCCAGCGCTACAAAAGACCTCTCCACACTAAGACAGGGTCCATTTGTTCAAAATCTATATTTACACAGAAATATGCGTATAAGCTCTGAGTAGTCTCATTTTATAGAGCTTTCAAATTCTTGAGCATCTATATATATCACAAAACGACATCTTCTAACACCATCTTGTTACAGCTGTTTGAAAGTCACTGCTAACATAAGTGCTTTGTCTTATTGAGCCCCAGACAGCACTCAACTGCGCAGCTCTGGGTGGTTAGAAGCCCTCGCTTACCTACTCAGCTCTGGGTGGTTAGAAGCCCTTACTCAAGTAGAGCCCAGACCCTTTGTTCAAAACCTATATTTACACAGAAATATGCGTATGAACTCTAAGTAGTCTCGTTTTAAAGAGCTATCAAATCGTTGATCATCTATACATGCCACAAGACGACATCTTCTGACACCATCTTGCTACAGCTGTTTGAAAGTCACTGCTAACAAAAGTGCTTTGTCTTGTTGAGCCTCAGACAGCACTCAACTGCTCAGCTCTCATTGGTCAGAAGCCCTGATTCAAGTAGAGACCCTTTGTTGAAAAGACACAGAAATATGCGTATGAACGCTAAGTAGTCTCATTTTGAAGAGCTTTCAAATCGTTGATTATCTATACATATCACAAAACGACATCTTTCGAAACCATCTAGTTAAAGCTGTTTGAAAGTCGCTCCTAACAAATGGGGTTCCTTCTTTTGAGCCTCAGTCTATCTTGCTGACCCGAGTATTTTGGTGGTCTAGAATCTTTGATTGGCAGATAATCTTTGGGTGGCAAATTGTAATTTTCTTTTGTTCTCAGCGCTAATTCTTTGAGAAAAACATGAGGGGGTTTCGCACTTTCCCACTTTTTTTTAAATATTTTTGCCACTATACACCCAGCTTTTGTTCTCAGCTTTCTACCAGCTCTCTACTAGCTTTCTACCAGCGTTCTGCTAGCTTTTCCTTTGTTCTTCCTTTGTTCTTCCTTTGTTCTTCCTTTGTTCTTCCTTTGTTCTTCCTTTGTTTAAAACATATTTATGAGATTAATAGTTAATACACAAGAACGTTATGAGTTTACATTTAGATAGAATATGTTGTAAAGAACAACGAGTATCATTAGAGTTAGAGAGGCAGCTAAGCAAGCGTGTGAACAAGAGTGTGAACAAGAGTGTGAACAAGAGTTTTGAACAAGGCAACTGCTGCTTTGTTCTTTCCTCTTTGTTGCTTCTTGTGTGCTGTTGTTTGATATCTACTAGTGCTTTGGTCATAGAAAGTGTATTACTAGCTTTCTTAGAATCATAGAGCTCTTTTATCATATCATTCGTTTACAGCTATCTACGTTGTTGCAGCCACTGTTAAGTCTTGTTACACCATTTAACCGCCTCTCTATAACATACCACACAGCACAGTCTCACCACAGTCTCACCACGGTCTCAGCTCAAAGCCCCAGGTCGCGCGAACAAGTGCGAGAAAAAATTGCACACTCGCACATCCTCACACCAGACCTTCACAGCCTCAATTTAAAAGATGAATTTTTGATCAAAATCGAACCTGTTTCGAAACCACCATACTAAATTGCCATACTAAACTCGAGTCTTTGTGTATAGCTACCTTAAAAAATGGCCATTTTTTCGCACTCTTGAGCAAATCCAAAATTTGGATCAAAAAAAACCCAAAACTAGATTTCAAAAAAAAAACTGGGAAGCGAAAGAAAAAAAAAAAAAAAAAAAAAACAAATGTAAAAATGTAAATAAATTAAAAGTAAAGAGTAAAAAAAGAAATAAAAAAGTACAGAGACATAAAACTGCATCGCCTCTTTCTGAGAACAATAGAATAAGCGTAGGACTCCGGTTAAATCCACAGAAACACGTGATATATATCACGATTTAGTGACATTTTTTGGTTTACGAATGGGCTAGTTTGCACTTTTGCCAAGAAATTGCCCAAAGAGGCAATCGCCGCACCGGTTTTTACCGTTTTACCCCATCTTTACACGCATCAGCCTCGACATTTGCCACAAATGTGGCTGCGCTTTGCGCTTGCAACTTCACATCCAAGTTTACACAGAAATATGCGTATGAACTCTAAGTAGTCTTGATTTAAAGAGAATCAAAATCCATGAACATCTGTACTCTTCACAAAACGACATCTTTGTAAACCATCTAGCTACAGCTGTTTGAAAGTCATCGCTAACAAAAGACCCTGCATGAGCGAGCTCCTTTGTCTCTTGTATTTCGCACATTTATTCTTACAATTTTTCCTTTGTTCTCAGCGCTACAAAAGACCAGCTATTTGAATATTTCTTTACACCCAAGGTGTAAGCTAGTTTTACACATCTTTACACAGATGCAATGTTTATTCGACAGTAGTACTTACTTCATCTTTCAAGATCTTTTACGGAAGTTCGCCAAACAAAATTTCTCCGTATCAATTAAGCTACGGTGTAACAGAACCTTATGTAATTACTTATATAATTTTAAAAAAAGTTTCGATTCTTATTTGAGATATTATTAGCCTTCACTCAGCCACAATTTTGCCTTTATTTTGCTTAGCCACGTATACAAACAAATACTACTATATTTTTTCACCAACACCATCTTTACACAGCGAGTACATATTGATATAACTCATCTCTACACTTGAAATGTTTGTTTACATAACAACAAAAACCTTGTCGTAAATATTTCAAAAACTCATTTAAAATGAAGTACAGCGTGTAAAGCGAATTTTAATTGTACTCTATTAAAAATTATTTCTATCTTTTACAGGTTTCTTTGTTTAATTTTTAAATAACTCCATAATCTAACGAGTTTAAATTTTTGTTTTTTGTTTTCATTTCAAACTTTTTGCAAAACTACCACAATTTTAACTACATCAATTTTACATTTGATTTCAAACAGAGAACAATAAAGAAGTGTTTGTGGAGTACTGTAACACCCCAACAGTATCTTAATAGCTAAAATACTAATCAATCCAATTGCATTCAATCTGGCATGGATTGATAAGCTTGATGCAAAATCATTATTGCTTAGGTAAGCACATTGTAGTTAACCAACTAAATTGTGAGTTAAAATAATATCTGTTTTTCTATCATACATTGCTTCAAGCTGATTATTCCAACAGTCAAAACCAAAATTTAACTGCAAAGAGCAGCAAGTAATGAAAAACCTGTTAACAAATCTATAGAAAGTTAACCGTGATGGCTTAGTTAAAACATACAAAGCGACAGGTAGGCAAGATAAATAATCATTGTTAAGTGAGAGTTACAGAATGATATTTTACTTTTCATAGCTTCTTTTTTGTCAATAACCGTTTGATTAATTAAAATGCACTTGCACAGCTCATATACTTTAATGGCATTCTTAAATTTGACATTAAGAAAGATTGTATAAAAAGTCGAGAAAGAGAAAAGTAACCACGTAAATAGCTACATGAAAATTAATTATTTGGAGGTTGTTCACAACTACTCTTCTATAACTGCTTCATTATCATCAATCTTCTTCTTCAGTGTGACGAGACACCAACTATCTCTTGCTAATTTAACAGCTCTTGCTAATTCCTCAGTTTTTTCAAAAGTCCAAGGCTCAATATCAGAGTTGGTAGAATTATCAAAATTTCTTTGAAACTCTTTTTGCATTTTTTGTAATCTGAACATTTCCTGAGCATTACCATTTTCAGCTAGCATTATAAATAATGAATTTTCAGGTGAACTATCATAAATTGAGCTCAATCTTGAATTTAAATTATTATAAGCAGTTTCCAAGTCGCAAGAAACTTGATCTTCATCTTTTGGTTTCCTCCAATTCTTAACTTCGGCTAATTCTGTTAATGTAACCATGACTAAATCAAAATCATCTTTAAACAAGTTGAAGTTTTCAACAACTTTATCATCATCAATGCATAAACATTTCAGCTCAGGCGTACTCTGCTTGATTCCACATCGTATACAAAGGGACGTTTTAGGCACTTTTTGACCATTAATCAAATTAATCTTATTAACTTGCGCTATTCTTTTAAAAATACTTTGATCTTCAATATTCGATCCGAAATATCTACCATTTGAGATTTTCAATTTCAGTAAATCCATACAGCTAATTGCGTCTTCAACAGGGTCATGACCTGCTTCATCCTCTTGTATAATTTTATTCAAATGTAATGCAACTAATGATTTCAATGAAGGTTTAGCAGGTGGACCTCTAGGATGATCAAAACATAATGCGGTATCTATAATTTTAGGATGTCTTATCTTCAAGACATTTAAATCTGATTCTAAAGAATGACCAACAATGACATCATCGGATGATACTTTCTGTAATATTAAGTCTTGAATATCTGATAGCTTTGTAGTAACACCAATTAATTTTTCTTCAGTTATACCTGAATACTTGGTCAAATAATCTGTTATTTCAACATCAGGTTTAACAAATTCATCAAATATAACATTATTTTCAAAATCGGTTAATGCAGCTCTTGTTAATACAACACCAGATTCGGACCTGCACATTTCACAATCGAGTGCAAAAGTATGTGAGCCTTCATGATCAAATTTGAAAGTATCTCTATAATCACTAGTCTTTTGTATTAATGAATCAGTTGCGTTTGGAACATCAGGATGAATTGGATATTTGTTTGATACCAGTTGATCCAAGTCTAATAAATAATCAGGTATGACTGTCTTTTTCAATGAATCTTTTTTCAAAATTGAAATTTTTTCCTTCTTGGATAATGAAATTGAAGTTAACGCTTGAAAAGCTGAAAATATTGATTTTTTAGAACCTGGTGAAACTAATGGATACACATGTTGGAAAGTTTTTGGAATAAAACTTAGATTTTTGATAACTTTATCCGTTGGTCTTGGATTTGAACAGTTTAAGAAATTTTTATAACCAAATTCCTCCACTGTTAAACCTTGAACAAGTACAACAACAACTTTAGTGACTGATTTTCTATTTTCAATTGTTGCCCATTTAACATCATCTGTGAAGTTAGTCATTGTCCATAATATCAATGATCTAACGTCAGATATTGTGAGTGGTTTGTTAAATGAGTCGTTGTATTTGAATTCAGGTTCATCTGATAAGAATTTTTTCTTTCTTAGTCTTGCGCCTTGTTGAACTGAAGATCTTCTTCTTTTCTGTTTTTTAGAGCTTCCAGGAATATTATGAGATATGGCACTGTCATTCAAATTTGGAGCTAAAACTGTTTTCTTAGGAGACGAAGTTGGAGATTCAACAAACACGTCATTGGTGGTGGTGATGGTTGTGGTTGTAGTTGTGGTTGTAGTTGTAGCGGTCTCAGATACAACTGGCGGTATTGTTGACTTGATGGATTTCAAAAATTCGAGTCTTTCATTGTTTGAATCCGCGGTAATGCTCAATCTTGCTACACTTCTATGGACCTCTGATGCTTCAGATTTTGTTTCAATTGAAGGTGTAGTTGAGTCTGTCATACTGCATAAGAACAATGTGTCAAATCAGTATACTAAGCAAAAAGAAAAAAAAAAACACACACAAAAACACACACACAAACACAAGAAAAAAGCGCTTATTTTTTTGGGAAACTAGTGTATGTGCAATTCCATCCGGTTGACTAGTTTTAAGTGTAACAGATCATTCACAAAGCAGAGTTTATCTTCCGTAATTGCAAGATAACAAATGTATATGCTATATTATTCCTTTGTTCAACAACGTCAAAAAAAAAAAAAAACAGAAAAAAAAAAACCGAGAAACATAATAAGGCTCACCAGCCACAGAAAAGGTTCACAATGTGGCTGTGCTTTTTAAGAACTGTTGAAACAAAGCGTGAAATGATGGTGGTGGAGGTGTTGATGTAGTTTTTGATGGTGGATATGGAACGGAGCCTTGATCTATAGAGAGATCATTCAAATAGCGATCCCATTGCTGGAAAGCTGCCTGACAATCAAACTTTTCGTCCAAAGTCATGATTTTACCCCATGAATCAAACCCAGCTGGGACAACAATTGAGTCATAAGCGTTCAGATCTGCATCGATGTACTGGTTACGAGGTGGATTGTCTGAATCAGTCAGTGAACAGCAGGCAGAAAAAAGCAGATTTAACAATTCAACTTTGTTTTTTTTGTAATACACGACTGAACCACCTTGTTTTAACATTACAAGTCTGAGCACTTGTTGTATAGTATCGATTTTTTTCCTGTTTGTTAAATCGTAAGACAGCAAATGTGTATTAAATACGAGAGTGATTGAGTCTGGTACAAATGTGGGTTGGAACTCGTTCAAGTTGGCCGTCACTGACTCTGACTTGAAATAATGGCTCTTTCTTGATTCATATTTAGCCAAGATAGTTTGTTTGAGTATTTCTTCGTTTGAATCTTGTTTAGTTGAAAAAAGGTGGTTGGTCATCTTGAGCCACATGGGCAAAGCTTGAAGTACACAGGATTGCGTGTTATTGCTGTTATCATGTTGTGATAGGTGGTCATTGCTTATGATGGACAAGATGTCAACAAGGTAAACTATTGTAAGATTCAACGGGTGCTGAAATCTATCTTTGATCAGCTGACCTAGTTCCAGAGTAGAAGAGGAATTTTTGAGTTCGAATGCCGGATCAGGCACAGAATGAACATGCAGCTCACAATCACCGAATTTGAAGTGGTAGTAACCGATCAATGAATTGTGCAGTTTGAGATCTTCATCAACACGCTTGTCGTTCGTGAACTTGTAACTCTTAACTGGATTCTGTGTCGTGATGCTACCTTCTGTTTGATGTTTCTCAATCAGTAATTCGAATATCTCTTGATGGTGTTGTTGAGATGAGCCTAGAAGGAGTAGATGTTTCTGCCTCTGTTGAAAAGGTTTCACGTGTCCTACTGAGTCAAGCAAGTCTAGCCAGACATTAGAATTGGTATGTGACATTGCAGAGTATAATGGAAAGCTGTTAAAAACTAAGACACCAACATGTACTAACAAAACAACAGCATGATATAGTAAATCAAAGGTTTTACTTGTAGTTTTAAAATCAACCAAGAGATGTCAATACTGTATGCACGTCATCATGTAAACAAAGTTTAAAATGTGAAATAGGAAAAGCTTAGGTAATGGCTGACGTACACAAGAATAAAATAAGCGCTGAACTTTTTTTAAAATTTATTATAAATGTTTTTTACTTATTTAATCGTATAATCGTTTATTCGGTAAATGTGCTCAATAGTGCAATTGTGGGTTGATTTTCCAAACTGCGTTATGCTTGAAGGAAATACACAAAGATACATACAAAGAACAAATGACAATGAAAGATCAGTTTATAAACAACACAAAGTGATGACCGTACCCAAAATGAATAGAAAGAAGTGAAAATAAAGGAGGAAAAAAAAGAAAAAGAAAAGTAATAGTAAAGAAGATAGATTCTTATTTTATTTTTAATTTGTCTGTGGAATGAATGAAGGACAAGGAAAAAAAGTTCATCAAAAGTGATGCTTATTTAGAGTTGTCATTGAAATTCACACTTTGTCTGGCCTTGATACCAACTGTATCTCTTTTCACTCTATTGTACATTGTAATCTTGTAATTTAGAATGAAATCAATTAAAGTCCAAGACCAGCTTTTATGGGCAGGTAAGTCGTCGTAGAAATCTGCAGCAATTCTTTTCAATTCAGGTAGTTTTGACCATGCAATGAATGGGAAATCGTGGTGTTCGTTATGGTAGCCAACGTTCCACATAAACAGATTCAAGATACCGTAATATGAGTAGGTTTCTAAAGGAGGAACATCTTTGTAACTTGTGTAAGTTTCTGGTGGATTGAAAATGTAATGTTCAGACAAGAAATGTCCAGCTGTTGGATGTAAAGAACCAGCAAAAAAGGAAGAGAAAATGAGGTACCATAGGGAGTTTACCGACCAGTACTTGACAATCAAGTAGTCGACAATGACTTGCACTATAACGTTGAGCAGATGGATCATTGTGAATTTGACCTGGGTGATGAACATTGGTCTTAAAGCGTAAAAGAAGATTTGGAAAGTTGCGAAAAATGCCTTTCCCAGGACATTGGATAAGAGAAGTGCTTCAAAATTGGTTGGAATGTCTGTATCGTAAACCTCATCACCTAAGAATTTATGATGTAGTTGATGATAAGGTTGGAAAGATGCACTATAAGGGATTCCAATTGGTAAATTTGTAATAATTGAAAAGAGCCTGTTATGAATTGGTTTCTTAAAACCGAGATTGTGACATAATTCGTGAATACATAAAAAACAGTTTTGGTTACAAACTGCGCCAATTAGCCATGCAGTGAATAAAAATTTAAAAGATAACGGGCTGGTGTCTTTCAAGCAGTAAGCTATTGAGAATTGCAGTAAAACTACAAAAAGACTGATATATTTAGTTAGCGGTTCGTGACCTACCAATTTTGTCACTTTTGGGTATTTTTTCAAAATGAGTTTTCTTCTTAAAGTGTGTGGATCTTTTTCATTTGTCCAGTAAAAATCAAGCGTTTTCTTTATTTGCAACTCGTTTGATAGATCAATCTCGGGAGGTGTTGTAACAAAAGACCTTTTAGCAAGGTTGTGTGTTATATGAGTCATTATGGGACGGTGATGAAAGAAATTAAGCTTCTGTGTTGCCTGATTTGCGAGCGGAGATCTTCAATACCTTGATCCGGGAATACTTGATTAGTGGTTGTATGATACAACTGCAACTAAAACGATATTTGTCGGTCAATAAGTGATGCAACAGAAAGATCACTAATGAGAATTTGAGTCTTCAAACACTGAGATTCAGAAATAGAAATAAATTGAAGAAGTAAGGGAAGAAGGAGAATTGAAAAAAAAATCACATCATCATCTCACAACACGGTACAGTACACTACAGTACAGGTACAGGTACAGTACAATTTCCAAATCTGACCAAATTTTCAGTTACAAGCTGTGATGCAAAGATGTGCAGATGGTAAATGCACCGACGCAGAGATCGACCGACCGACGGACCGAAAACGGCAAAAAAGCGAGATCCACGGCGATGTGCAAGGAAGTATTATATTAAAGAGTATATTGTATAAAAGTATATTGATTGATATGCGCCACATACTTGTTTGTTTTGCTGCGCCACATCAAATTTACTTTTTTTTTTCTTCAACCAATTTTCCGGTGCAGGGATGTTATTAAATACAAATTAATTGGTTTACACACGTCCCATATAAAAACAAGGCTGTGTAATTTCAAATTAAATAAAAAATGTATTAGCTCATCAATTACATAATATTTTTTGTTTTCTCGAATTTTTTTTTTTTCCATTTTTTTTTGCCGTTTTTCGCTGCGTTGGAAAGAGAAGAAGAGGAAAAAGAAGAGGAAGAAGGAGACAGTGAGTGCAATGAGAGAGGGAGAGAGAGGGAGAAGAGAGAAGGTGATAGTGATATACAGTTTGAGAGAATTATTAAACACTTTTGAAGTTTATTCGTTGATTCAATTGATTGTCACATTTTCAACATCTAATAAGTAATCATACACTTATTTTTATTTGAATTCTCCACTGGTATTTTGTTACATTATATCATCAACATTACTCAACATTTTTCACTTGTCATACTTTTCCCTTTTCTCAATAGTTAGTGGGCTGACATTACTTGACGAATTTAGTTTAGTGAGATAGAATAATTATAACCTAACTTGTATACATCATTGAGTTATTATAACACAGTACAACACACCCAATTTGGATTCAAAAATTCTTGTTGCATTTAATTTACTGCAAAGAAATTTCAATTTACTCTCCAACAAATCCTTACACTTGATCAGGCTTTATTACCAATTACACACCCCTCATTTTGAAAAGCTGTCTTTGTGCATCCATCCATCACACAATTACAGTATCATTCTACTATTAGCCTCTTTTTCCCCTTTCAATAAGTTACATACACATATATATATATATATATTTACATATATATCTCATCTGAATAGCCACTTGCAAACTTTTCAAAATGTTGTCGTTGAATTCTAAAAAACTATCAAAGAGCATTTTAATGTCAAAAAATTACTCATTGGGCACTCAAAGACTATCTTTAATTAATCGTCATTTAAGAGCCATGTCTACAAGCAATACTAATGATAATAAACAAGATACATTACAACCTGCAGAAGTGGAATTCTCAGTTAAAAATACTGCAAGAATTATTTCTTTAAATAGACCATCAAAATTAAATGCATTGAATACTTCAATGTGTAATGAAATTACACCAAGATTAATTGAATATTCAAAATCAGATGCAAATAATTTAGTTATTATTAAATCAAATTCAGAAAAAGTGTTTTCATCAGGTGGTGATGTTATTCAATGTGCTAAAAATAACCTTTCAAATGATCCATTATCTTCTGTTGAATTCTTCAATAAGGAATACAATTTGAATTATTTATTATCTGTTTATGGTAAACCAATCATTTCTTTAGTTAATGGTATAGTGATGGGAGGTGGTGTTGGTTTATCAGTTCATGGTCCTTTCAGAGTTGTTTGTGAAACTACAAGATTCGCAATGCCTGAAACAAATATCGGATTTTTCAGTGATGTTGGTACCTCATTTTGGTTACCAAAATTAGATGGTAATTTAGGTTATTATTTATCATTAACTGGTGATGAATTAAATGGTTTAGATACATTAATTGCAGGTTTTGGTACTCATTATGTTCCTTCAAATAGATTTGATGATTTAATTGAAAGATTATCATTTTTAGAATTACAAGATTTATCAGTCGATAAAAGAAATAAATTATTTAGAAATAAAGAAGAATTTTATCCTTTAATCAATGAAGTTATTGAAGAATTTACTGAAGAAATTCCAAAAAATCATAAATTTAAATATTCAAAAGAAGAATTAAATATTATTGAATCATGTTTTAATCCAAAAACTCATAAATCTGTTGAAAATATTATTGATTCTTTAATTGAAAATGGTTCAGAATTTGCATTGAAAACAGTTGAAAATTTACAAAAAAAATCTAAAATTTCTTTACAATTATGTTGGAAATTATTAACTCAAAATAGTGAATCAACAATTAAAGAATCTTTGAAAACTGAATTATTAACAGCTTCAAAGATGATGTTGAATTATAAAGAAAATGATTTTAATGAATTTATCTTGAAAAATTTAATTAATAGAAAATCTGAAAATCCACAAGATAAAAAATTAAATCCAAAATATGATGAATTATCTAAAGTCCCATCTTCTTTAATTGATGAATTGGTTTCAACAAGTGACCTTTACAACCCAGATACAATTCCAGAAGGTTTAAACGCTGAAGAAATAATTTCAGTCTTGTCTAATTTAGATATTTCTAAATTCCAAGAAGCTAAACATTTGTTACAAAATTACTCAGATTACCCTTATAAAATGGGTTTACCAAGTCAAATAGAAGTTGAAAATTATATTAAAGGTGAAGATGATTCAAACAGAAAATTCTCAGTCACTTTTGATGAAGCTTTGAAATACTTCCATTCAAAATACAAGAATAAGAATGGTGTTCATTATAAAGTTAAAGAAATCTTGAAAAGAAAGACAACACCAAGCAAATATGGTGAAGAGTATTTAGATTGGGTTGATTAGTTTAGTTTTGATTAGTTATTTTGTAAGATTGAAACTTTTCAATTTTGTTTTTTCTTAAGTTAGAAATGTATATAGTGATGAATAATAAAAAAACTCAAATAAAATATAATTGACTACTTGTTTTGTAATAATAAGTTTATTTCTCTGACGTTGTAATAAATTGTATTCTTTTGGCAATCTGCTAGTTCGAATGAAGATTTCACGCAACCCGCTGAGCTTATTGTAAGTCCGAGGCGTGTAATAAAAACAAGTTTATAAACAGGGTGGACTTGAAGACTAGGCACCATAATCACATACATAGCTGTTGGAAATATTCATTGAAGTGTACTTATACACACAAATATTCATATTCATACGGTTATGACAGACGTTTCGGCAAAGCGAACAAACACACACGATACACATAATCAACACCCTAGCAAAAGACACAGACAAGAGGTGCAACAACGTCTTTATCAACAAGAGGAACCGTATTTTAAAATACGGCTGGGCGAACAGAAAACATGGAATTTGATTATAACCAACACAGGAAACAAATTTTATTACAATTCAGTTGAAAACGAGTCGTTTTGGCAATTGCCAGACTCTATTGAATCTGGTGCAATAAGCGCCGAGTTACAACATGCTGTTGAATTTGTCGAGAGTTACAAAGAGTACATTTTAATTTTGATTGGTATCACTAGAGGGTTCGACTTGACGAGGTTGCCAAAGGAAACTGGCATGCTTGTACGTGGAAAGCTAGAGCAGTTTTTGCAAACTTATTCCGATGAGCAAATCGCCAATGAGGTTGTTGCTCAACATGACAACGACCAGCACTTGCAAGAAAGTACTGAGAGTCGAGTTGACCCAGATATAGACACTGGCACGGATTCAGTCACCGCACAAGAAGAGCCCGTTGAAGAACATTTCCCTTGTTTGGTGGAAACATGGAGTGCCGATCAGATGGTTGATGGCGGGAAAGATAAATCTGAAGATGAATCTGCAACTGTGGGATTGAGCCTAGGTTACAGTTCAAGCGATCAAGATTCAGAAGAAGAAGAAGAAGAGGAAGAGGAAGAATCAGGCTCCGGCTCAGGCTCAAAACTGCAGAGATCCGATTCAAGTTCGATAGACCATGCGCAACATGCTGCATCAGAAGACTTTGAACGTGAAGCACTAGATAATGATCCGCAGATTACAAACAACGATACTTCAAGCGATTCAGACTCTTCAGATGAGTTTGACAATCAATTGAACTTATCCGACATTGAAGACATACTATCTGATACTGATTCCGAGAAGGTTCAAGACACAGTTACGAAAAATGAGACTGGAAATGGCAATATTGAAGCCGATGCTGATTTGAAACGTGAACAGTTTTTCAAAATGTTGGATGAGTTACAAATTGACCCATTTTCTTCATTTGAATTTGAGTTTGAGAAATTCGTCAATAATCCAAGTTACTTAAACATAGACCAAGATGAATTTGTTGTTTTAAAAGATGACGAAAAGTTCAGAAACAGTAATGATGTAAGACAAGTGTTATTTGACGTGTGGGCGTCAGGTAAAAACAAGTCTGCAGAGACAGACAATAATGAAGGAGAAGAAGAAGAATTTCAAGAAGAAGGAGAAGAAGAGTCAAACATTGTTCGGTTTGTTCATTTCTTACAGTCAATTTCACCAATAAGACAGAAATTTTACTTTGAATTCAAAAGGAAATTTAAAACATATGACGGGTTTCAACTATTGTCAGATGATGATAAATTGAGGGAAGTCATTTTTAAAAAATTTCAGAAATTTCAGAAACTGGATAGTGATAAAGTTCAGTTTGTCGTTGACTTGATCTTGGATAACAAGAAATTCAAATCAATCTTGACCAACAATAAGACCTTGTTACAAGATAATAAAGATATATCTGAAGTTCTCCAGTTGCTGGATGATATAGGAGTAGATTTGTCAACTGTTATTGAGTACAATTTCTTGCAAAGCGAAGAAAAGCTGATGCTGTTTCAAAAGTTACTTGAACAGTAAACTGCTGCTTATTTTTATAGATTAGTATCCATTGCTAAAAAGGTTAAGACAAAAACGAAGAAGCTACCAAATTGTTAATCCTAAAAAACACGGTAGATCAGCTACTACGCGTTACTAGAAGTCTAGATAATTCAGAGGACATAAGCAAGCAGGACTAGTATAACTTGTAGTCATAACATATTCGTAATACTGTATAATCAAAAAACTAATGTCTAATACTTAAAATCTGATTGATTAAATATACAAAGAGTAGAAAAACAGAATAAGTCAAAATGGAAACTAAAGGAACAAAACCGCAACTTGACAGTCAAGAGAAAAACCTCTTAAGGACCTACTAATTGCATTAGCAAAAAACACAACACCGTAAAAACAAACAACAACCAGTGAAAGACAAAACTAAAAAAAAAAATAACAAAAAAAAAACTTCAAACACAGAAAATACTATAACCTTTATAAATAAACAAAGACAAGACCATAAAACGGATGAGTGTAAGTAAAAAAAACGACAAACAAATAGAGGAAAAAAAAAAGACAGAGCTGTCAAATAAACACAACTCAACACAAGAATACTTTGCTAAATTTCACTTGAATCTATTATCAATACCTGTATCCCACAATACATACTTCTTCTTGTCCTCTGACTTCTTTTTTTCTTTCTTCAAAAATTTCTTGTTAAAAACTTTTTATCTTAACAACCAACCAGCTTATTCTTTGGAGTTTTATAACCTGCTTTTTCCCAACTTGTATAGTTAAAGTTTTGATAAGCTTTTGGATGATTATTAATATAATCAAAAGTTGGATAATCAGGAGGATCACAACTGAGATTAATTGCATCTTCAGGTTGATAAATTCTAACATAATCAATTGATAATGTACTTGGAAATTCAATTGATTGCCAATCAATATAAGCCCAATTATTTGAAATACCTAAATTTAAAATCATTGACATTGGTTCTTTTGAAATTCTTCTCCAATCAATATTACCATTTGGAGCTAAAGCATTTGCATAAACAGTAAAAGTTGGTTCATCACCGACAAACCATCTACAATAACCATCTGAATTATCATTCAGATATTCATAAGCATAATTTTGAAATCTAGTAGGACCGTTACGATTTCTTTGATACCAGCTTGTATTTAAAGTAGTAACACCAGAGACTGCTTGTTGATAAGGACCACCAGCATAAGTATTCATGACAGTAACTGAACTATTATGAACTTCAACCCAATTATAATCAGGCATATACCAAATATCAAAAGGTGCAATTTGTAATGATTGAGAAGCAACACCAACACCAAGTTTAACATCAACTTCACCTTCTAAAATATCAATTTCAGGAGCACCTCTACCAGTACCACTATTTGGATGATCTGAATTTGGACAAGTACAAGAATTTAATCTTTGACCTGGTAAATAAGAAATACCATCTGGAGAAGATTGATTAGCAGTAATACCAGCATCACAAGCTTCATAAGAATAAGGCCAAACACCATCAGTTGTTGCCATATAACCAGGTCTACCTAAATTACCTAATGACCACATACCTGGCCATAAACCTGTAATATGACCATAATGAGGTAATTGAGCAGAAACTTCCATAACACCTTGAGTAAAACACATACGATTCCAAGAATGTAACATACCAGATCTATAAAATAAATTATGATTTTTATAAGCATCTAAACGTAAAGTTAAAGTACCATTTGCAGTTGTAACAGCATCAGGATCATACCATTCTAAATCTTGAGTAGCTGCATAATGCAGATCTGGTGCATACCAAAATTGATCATCACCATCATAAAAAGTTCTACCTTCAGCATTAAATTCATCACTAAATACTAATTTCCAATCTGAACCATCTTTTGCCTTTCTTGTTTTAAATTCATCAGGAGTATCAGGATCAACAAGACTTGTTCTAATTGCACTTAAAGTTGGATAAATATAATCTGTTAATAATACATAAGATTGAGGTTCTTCATGTGGATGAGTAACAACACCAGAGTACGTCAGCACTGGTAATATAACAAACACTGCAATAGCACCAATTGCTAAACAAATAAATCCAATTAAAGCTGTTAAAGATCTTTTATCCATATTTTTCAAATCATTACGAAATCTATGTTTTTCATAATCTGCATCAGCTATTGGATCAGGATTATGTAAATAATCATCATCTTCTTTTTCATCAATATGTAAAGGAAATGAAGATGCTGGATAACCACCAAAAGGGGAAAAATCTGTATCGATCAAAAATGGATTTGATGAGTTATCTGATTGTGAAGAAGAATCACTATATCTATTATTATTATTATTATTGTTAATATTACCTTTTGAATAATGTTTATTTAACAAACTTGATTTTGAACCAGTTGACTGAATTGAAAAAGCTCTTGAACCTGTCAAACCTTGAGGATATCTGTCAATATCTAAATGAGAATTTGAGCCAAATGGATTCATCATGGAAGATGAGGAACTTCGGAAATTTTTAGGATTATTAATGGTATTACTGTTGTTATTTTGGTTATCAAGAGCCAATTTTGAATTTGAGTTTGAAGAGGATTCATTGTAACTTTGTAATTCATATTCTTGATTGAATGGATCAGTCACAGATGTATCATCACTTGATGATGACTCCATATGAGGAGATTTTGATGTCAAATTTCTGGACGACATGTTGTTAGGATCCAAAGCCAAGCACTGTTATAACAGGTGAGATGAAAATTCGACACAGAAAACAGTGGGAGATAGTACACAAAGGATCAAGAACAATTAAATTTTCCAATTGCTTATGATAACAGAATGATCTGTACTAGTGTCTAGTCAACTGTTCCCGTGTTTGTTTGCTTGCTTGCTTGCTTGTGAAGAAAACGAATGAATATGATTGACGGGTTGAGAATGTACCTTTTGTCAAAATGAAAGCAAACCGAAAAGCAAAAAACAGACAACTGTAAGCTAATTAACCGTTTATTCTGTACGTGTAAAATAACCAGAGTAATTTAACAATCAAAGTAACTAAACTAACTAACTAACTAACTAACTAACTAACTAACTAACTTAATCAACTACCTTTCAACCTTGTCAAAAAGACTCACACACACCCACTCATCTAATTAAATCTGTTGATCCCACTCCATACCAACCAAACAAACAAACCACTTTTTTTCCCTCTTACTGTTCCTTTGTTTTCGTCTCTTTTCGCTTTTCTTCTGTATGCCTAAAAAAATTTTAGCTGTCTGCCAATTTATCTTATTATGCATATTTACGTGTCACTAAGCATTTTCCTCCCCTTTTGCGCCCCTTCCGCAGCGGCGCGTCCCAAAACTGAATGTGCATTTGTGGCTGATGCGACATACGTAGAGTACAAATGCCTGTATAAAAGTTTGCTGTGCCACACATTACCTCAAAAATTACACGTACTATTTTTAGAAACACCGTTTTTTTGTGGCTGGTGCTTTTTTACACTGCAACAAATAATAACCGGTGGCTGGTGTCTAATGGTTGGTGAGTGGCTGGTGACAAGTTCAACTACATCATCATTACGCTGTAAATCAATAGCTATCAATAAGCCTGTTTGTGTTTTTTGTTTGCAAGTGTGTTTTGTACCAAGACAAATGATACATTCCTCTTCCTTGCTATTCACACAAATAACTAATTGTTAAACTTAGCAGCGTGCCGTGCTCGCAACAGGCTGTCTAGTTTAAGGCTAATAAGACATTTGATTTGTCTCAACTAAAAAGTTTAGCGCCCAATTCAATCAGGACAAGCATCGCATTGACAATACTTTTTCGTTGTGAATTAATTACTTCGGCCTATGTATATCGCTATGACAACCTACGTAATTTAGTGAAAAATAACATTACATTTTTCACTATAGGTAAGCGTTACTCGCCAACGCTCCAAAACACGAATTTATGTAACCCACTATTGTTTCTTCGGAAACGCTGGCTCTGGTGTAGTCTTTAATAGCTGTCTAGGTACGAACTGATAACCGAATTTTGTTTTGGATAGGAAGACCAATCTAACGGATTGAAAATTGCCGATCAATAAAGGTAACTCAGTCTAAGCAATTCTACCTACCTACCTTCCACGCTTTACATTTAAATTCGTCTCACAGAACTACAGCTTGAGTAATCATTATATGATAAAAAAACACACATTTATATATATACAGGTAAAGTCATTATAAATTCAAAATCATACACATGGTTCAAACACTTGCTTCGGACTGTTCAATTTCATCAACTTTTGTCTTATCGACTGCATAATTGATCATTGAAAATCCAAACACCGCAAATAAAATCGAACTACTCATGATCTTGAATATAAACTCAGGCAAGTTCATATTCTTACCATCTCTAGCACCCCAATCACCGTATGCGATATAGTAAATAGCTTTCTTCTCATCCTGGGTCAAGAACCTCCATCCAAATTCTTGCTTTATATTCAAGTAATTTATAATATCAGACTGTGCCTCTCCGGTCAAATTCAACCATCTGTTGGGTAAATTGGACACATCCACAGAGTATTCATCTTGTTCTGCTTCTTGCACAATTTTATCCTTTTGATTTTGTAATGAAATCTCTTGTCTTGTTATTGAATAGTGTTGTAGTCTTGGAATTATTGGCTTTAAAATTGCTTTTAGAGGTGCAGTGCCTCTTTTACAAGCTAACAGACTCATACTTCAGCAATCAATCGTTTCGTGAGACAACTAAAAACAATACTCCTTCCAATCTGTACTCCACACCTTATACTTATATGTCAAACACTGTTGTACATACTAATAAAACCGTTTAGTCAATCGACAAAAAATGTACAAATGAGTGAGAAAAGTTTCTCTTTTTAGATCAAAGTGCGGCTTTTACAGGATAATAGCTTTTTTTTACTCTATTTCATTTCAATATCAGTGTATACTTTTTTATATTTAAAACTACAATTTACCAGATATATCCACTCCGTGTCTATGGAAAGTCTACTTTTCCAAATGACCTACTCCATTTAAGTCGCCAGCATAGGTGCAAAATTACCCAACTTATCATAATGAAAACCGAAAAAACCGCAAATGGGAAACTCAAACAATAGTAACCGTTAAACTGGAGTATGTGATTGCTTTCAGCATTACAGTATGTGTCGAATTCAAAAGCGTAAAACACCCCAAATAGCAACGATCCAATTGCAGGAGCACTTAAAAACAAACCCCAAACCGAGCCTAGTATTTCAACCCCCCAAATAGTAGCCACCATTGTTGGGAATAATGTAAACATAGAACCGTATCCGAATCCAATTAGTAAGGTGATTAGATTGAAATCGTTGAAATTTAGCGAGACTAGCACAAATGATACAATTGTCACTATAATGGAAATTGAGATTAGATTCAAGGTTGATTTCAAACTGTTAAAGTAGTCGTTTAGTCCACCCATAGTCAACCTCGTTATTGTTGAGGACAAACTGAATAAGCACACTTGTTTGCCAACATCGATTATCTCAGCATCACCAACTATTGAAGTTAACGATCCTAAATTTGTCACAAAAAGTTCCAAGATACCTCCTAAGAATAACAAAGAAATGTAAAGGTACTTAGTAGAAGGATCTTTTAAGAAATTTTTGAATTTGATTTCGTGTGTCTTTGGTTCCAAGAATTCACTCGATAGCAATGGAGAATTCTCATCGATTTGGTCAACAACAGAATGACCATCCCTAGTCTGATTCTCATTTTCAAACTCGTCTTTAAACACAATCTCTTTTTCAATAGTAACAATACATGAACTGATCCAATTGAATCCACTTGTTATTAAGTACATCACGGACAGCAACTTAAAGATTTTCAAAACGTCAATCTCTTCAACCCCTGTTTTCTCATTATTCACCAAAAAGAAATCAAGTTTGAAAATACATGAAAGGAATAACGAGGAAATTCCGTAAAATGCAACAGGTAACGAAATACTTATTCCTCTCTTTTCAGGATAAATCTTTGCACATGTCAACAGTGAGCAAAAGTACGCAGCAGATGTGCCAAATCCTATAATACCAAATGAAAGAGCCATCCAAATGAAGTTCAGTTGATTTGCAAATACAAATCTAGCCAGCAAATAGCCAGGACATAGCATAATGCTAATCAGAGCCAATAGCACAGGACCATGCGAGTCTGACATGTATCCTAAAAACGGCAACGACAAGTATAAACCTGCTGACATTGTGCCTCCAATTATATTGATATCAAACTGATTATAATTCAAATGTGATATGAATAGCGGTGTAAACATTGAAAATGTAACCACTGATGCATCAAAAAGACATATTATTAGTGAAATTATAAATGAGTAGAATCTGATTGTTTCATTGCTGAAGTTATTAGTAAGATACCTTCTAATATGTGATGTTAGGTAATTTTCAATTTTAGACAGTTTATTCATGGTATAGTAGCTGATCGTTGAATGCTGTGTATATTAGATTAGTTAAATGCAAATGGAAGTTGATCTAGTTGATGTTGACATGTAGATTGAGATGCAGAAAAAAAAAAAAGAGAAACACACAAACGCAAATGCAGATGAAATGATGTTTTATTTGTTCGATATTCACTCTTTCAATATGCACCAGTATAGTCTATTAAGATATCCAGATTAAAACCAATCCAGACAAGTCGTAAGACTATGTGAGATCATAAAATAGTAAAACCATCCAACCAACTTTGACCGATTCATGATAAAAAGAGATGACATAATTTTTGTAATGGTGAAAAACTGAGAAAGCGAGAGTAAAATTTACACAGAGAGTAAAGAGAGCAAGATGCGTTTCTTGATAGGATAAAAAGGCTATTAATTTATTGAAGTCAGTGGTTGAATTCCATTTAATAATTGTCATTATAAACAGGACACATTCCATCTAATCAATATAAATCTAAACAAAAATACAAAATGTCGAGATTAGGCGTTTCGTCCAAAAGATATTTATCTAGTTGTTCTAGACTACATCAACAGGTCAACTCAAGCACACCAAAGACGACACATTTTGGATTCAAGACTGTTGCTCAAGAAGAAAAAGAAAAATTGGTTCGTGGTGTCTTTTCATCAGTTGCTTCTAATTACGATGTTATGAATGATGTTATGTCAATGGGTGTGCACAGACTTTGGAAAAGTCATTTAATTGAAAAATTAGACTGTGGTATGAGACCAAATTCAAATGAACCATTGAAATTTTTAGACGTTGCTGGTGGTACAGGAGATATTGCATTTGGATTATTAGATCATGCCAGAATCAAGTATGGTGATAATGTCAGTGAGATGACAGTTGCTGATATCAACCCAGATATGTTAAGAGAAGGTGCTAAAAGATGTCTCAAGACACCATATGCAAATTCACCAAGAATTGAATTTATTGAGCAAAACGGACAAATTATGGATAAAATTGAAGACAACTCAAAAGACGTTTACACAATTGCATTTGGTATTAGAAACTTTACAGATATTCAAGCCGGTTTGAACACTGCATACAGAGTCTTGAAACCAGGTGGAATCTTCGCCTGTTTAGAATTCTCACATGTTGACAATGCAGCATTGAACTACATTTATCAAACATACTCATTCTCATTGCTACCATTAATGGGTCAATTAATTGCCAATGATAGAGATTCTTACCAGTACTTGGTTGAAAGTATTCAAAAATTCCCAAATCAAGAAACTTTTGCCAACATGATTAGAAAAGCAGGTTTTTATGTTCCTGGTAAAGGTTATGAAAACTTAACTTTTGGTATTGCTGCCATTCATATTGGTGTTAAATTGTAAATAGATTTATAGTTGATAGCATTTAGTACAGTTGAATTGAAATGTACATATATTATCATCAAAATGACACATAGTACATCTTTACACCATAAAAATATGTTGTTTGTGGAATTATTTAAACCGTATGCGGCTTAATGACTTTATATTCTAACGGCTTTTTGTTTGTGGCGTTAGGGCTCTACGGCATATTAATGCGGCGTAGTAAAAAGATTAAAAAATATTATATTTACACCCGTACACCAACCAGTTTTATTTTTTTACCGTCGCTTCATAACCGCTAGCGGTACATTTTTTTTTCGTTTTCTCTTTTGTTTACTCACAAGTATAAATAGAGGTGATTGTGTTCTTTTACTCAGTAGATTATCATGTCTATTACTTTACATTAGTTATAATATTCCTTTCCTTTCTCTATCTTTATGCAAGGGCATTACGTGTATCAGTGAGGATTCGTCCGAGATCATGTTTTTGCTGGTTGAAAACTTTCAACATGACTGCTTTCTAACTTGACTTTGCTTGTCATTGTCTTTTAGAGGAATTTTTGGAAAACTTTTATTTACAAAACCTAAGCAAAGGTGAAGAGATGTGTGTAAGTGTTGTACATACATGCACTTCCAACCTCACTCATATACTTTCTTGTCTTTGAAGTAAGTCAATTGATCTATACTATGTCTTTGCACAGGTATTTTCAGTTGAGGAACGAGACTGTGTAGCATTGTAATCCAGTAGTGAATTTCCACCCGTAGTTTCTCTACATTATAAGGTTTATCTGAATGGTGTTGTGTACTTAAACGCTGCTCTATATAATTGTAACTCGATGGATCATCAATCCACGTACGTATATGCCTATTTTATAAGTCCAATCTTTGAATCTTTTACAGGACGGCCGTTAAGTCGTCCCAGGCTGAAAATTTTCCTAGCCACACAAAATTTTCAGTTTCCTCGCCACGACTGAATTCTGTGAGGGTGTTTTGCGTTTGAGCTCATCGAATACATAAAGATGTAAATGCTTATTTTCATTCAAAGTTAGCTACACATTACTACTCTGTGTGCGGATAAGCAACAGTTACTTATCAGCTCGATAGCAAATTAAAATTTACACATTTTACCAAGATGTTCAAAAAATTCACAAAAGAAGATATTCACACTCGTTCAAATGTCAAATCTTCAATACAAAGGGGTTTGAAACAGAAATTAGTTGATCAATATCCATTATTAGAATCAGTAATTGATGAAATCGTGCCCAAAAAATCAAACGTTTTATTATACAAATGTGAAGACAAGATCCAATTGTACATTGTTGACAACCAAGTTGTGTTTTTCCAGCAATTTGACGAGTTGATTCCTTCTTTAAGACTAGTTCACAAATATCCAAAGGCCTTCCCAAGCGTCAAAGTCGATAGAGGTGCTATTAAATTTGTTCTTTCCGGTGCAAATATCATGTGTCCTGGTTTAACTTCACCTGGTGCTCAATTACCAGACGAATGTTTACCTGTTGGTAAAACTGTCGCAATCTTTGCCGAAGGTAAAGAAAGCGCTTTAGCTATCGGTAAGTTGCTAATGAGTACTGATGATATTAAGAGCATAAACAAAGATATAGGTGTTGAGTTGTACCATTACTTAGGCGATGGTTTATGGACCCTACCAGTTGATTAGCTCTGACGAGCCCTGTTACGCTGATAGTCAAAGAAGAGTAAAAGAGACAAAGCTACACGGATGATCACATTACATTCTTTACGTATTTTTCAAGTAGAATAATCTAATCTTTAATTTCATGATCCGTTGATGTAAAAAAAAATCACTAATCAATGTAAATATCCTGCTGTACAACTGGTTTGACACATCATTCCAGCAATATTAAAGCTCAACTCTTCAGTACACATCACATACCGCGCCTTGAAAATACCTTGAAATTGCATAACATGTTTTTAAGTAGCATACAAATGATTATAGGTTTATGGTATATTTGTAAGCATTTATCTGTTTATAGTTATTCAATAAATTGGATAGCCATAGCTACATCAACACCAAACATTCCGTTTTCTGTAATAATGTCGCATGAAAATTACGGGATTGTTATCGACTCAGGATCATCTGGTTCAAGACTGCAGATTTATAAATGGACAGACCCAAATTACATTTTGAACAATGGGAATTCAAACACTGATCTTTTAACCTCTGTTCCCGAGATAATTCAACAAGAGGACTGGACGCTCAAGACAAGTCCAGGACTATCTTCTTACGCTTCAAAACCCGACAAAATATGGCAGGATCATCTCGAACCATTGATCAAATACGCTGAAAGCATAATACCTGTTGAAAACTGGTCTAATACTCCAATATTTCTACAAGCTACAGCTGGAATGAGACTTCTTAATGAGCAAGCTAAGAAAACCATATTGAACCAAGTGTGTCAGTCTTTGCGTACATTCACGAAATTTCAACTAGGTAACGATGAGAACTGCGAGTCAAATGTAGAGATTATCGATGGTGAAGTGGAGGGACTTTATGGTTGGATAGCATTGAACTATTTAAAAGGAACGTTGAACAATGTTCAGGCTGATCAGACTGATCATCCTCAGTCTATTGAAAATTCTTATGGGTTTATGGACATGGGTGGTGCTTCGACGCAAATTGCGTTTGTGCCCTCGAACAAGACCGAGATTGAATTACACAAAGACGACTTGTATACTTTGCAATTGCGTAATATTGATGGATCATTGCAAAAATGGCCCGTTTTCGTTTCTACATGGCTTGGATTCGGTGCAAATGAGGCAAGAAAAAGACATTTGAAAAATTTGATCTTGCAAGTTCCAGAAGGTGTTAATTACGATACTAATGGAGATTCAATTTACGATTTGGTCGATCCGTGCTCTCCAATAGGAATGAAAATTGAACAAGAAATGAATGGTATCAATTATGAACTCACTGGATCTGGAGATTACAAGACTTGTTTGAAATATATTTACCCATTGTTACTTAAACATTTACCTTGTAAAGACTATCCATGTCTATTTAACGGTGTTCATGCACCAACTATTGATTTCAAAAAGGATAAGTTTGTTGGTGTTAGTGAGTACTGGTATACTGCAAACGACGTTTTCCATATGGGTGGGGACTATAATTTCTTAAAATTTGAAGAAAGATTAAAAGAGTTTTGCGAGTTGAATTGGTCAGATATTGAATTAAATTTCGCAAATGGTGTTTACGGTGAGAATATTAAGTTTGACTTGTTGAAAGATTCTTGTTTTAAAGCTAGTTGGGTCGTGAATGTCTTACACGAAGGTTTTGAATTGCCTAGATTAGGCGTGGAACTTAATGAACTATCAAATTCTGAAATTGAGAATTTGAATATGAATGATAAAGAGCATGTGCCTTTCCAAAGTGCCAATTTAATTAACGGTGCTGAACTGTCTTGGACTTTAGGTAAGATGTTGATTTATGCCTCGTCTCAAATTCCATCAAATGACGGTTCAATTGTGGGTATAGCATCTGGTCATCATCAACCTACTCAAATGATAAATCAAAATGATAACGCGATTTCTAACAATAAAGATATCGAGTCATTAACAAGCGCTGGTGTTGGATCTAGTGTTGGCTCTGGTACTGTCTCTGGAGATGGTCGCTCATTTTTTGTTTGGTTTTCACTAATACTGCTACTATCCAGTATATGTGGATTTTTGTTTTACAATCATAACTACAACAACAAGAGAAATGGGTTAATTTACCATTTTATTCACATTAAACTCACAAAATGGAAATCTAAATTACTATCCATTTACAATAATAATAAATATTCTTCATCAAGTGAAAATGACATGGAGGAAGGATTAGTGGGTCATTTTGGACACCAGTACCAACAACAACAACCGCAACAGCAGAAACATAACGCATCACCATATAATGCAGATACAATCAATTTAAGAACAAGATCAACACTGAATTTACAAGATGAATTGCTCCATCACAGTGTTGATAAGCAACCAACATTATCTCAGTCTGTGTCAACGAGTGCACTGTACAACTACAAAATTGCATCCAGTAATAATAATAATAATGCCAATAATACTAATAAACCAAGTTCTTCAGGGCTGAATAAGTCTGTTCTATCTGGATTGAACAAATCGAGCTCAGACCTAGGCAGAACTCAATCATTGGTTTCATTCGACTTTATAGGACGTGGAGATTATCATAACAAGAATCATCAATTTCATTAAGGTGAAAGACAAAAGGAAACTTTTTAAATAATTTAAATTAAGCGCTCAGTTTTTTTTAAAAGATAGCGAAAATTGACGTGCGTTTACAAAAAAAAATTAATTTTTTTTTTTTTTTTTTTAAAAAATTAAAATTTTCAAAATTTTTTCTTTTTTTATCTTTTCATATAGCATTTAGTTTGATTTATCATTACAAGTAATTATATATAGAGAAAAAAATACTTTAATCTTTGATAATATTTATACTGATTCAAATTTTTATAGAATAAGGTAAATTCACTTGATAACAAAACCACGCAATGAGAGTCAGAAAGCCAACATCAAAAAGAGTTTCTACTCGTATGAGAGAAGGAATTAAAAAGAAAGCTGCATCTCATCGTAGAAAAGAAGCTAAGAAGGCTAAGACTGATGTCACTTGGAGATCTAAGCATAAGAAAGATATGGGTATTCCATCTAGCTTCCCATACAAAGACAAATTAATCATGCAAATGGAAGCTGCTAAGAAGGAAGAACAAGAAGAGAGACTAAGGAAAAGAGCTGAAAGAAGAAGATTAGCTGCTGAAGCTGGTGATGCTGAAATGGAAATGTCAGGTGACGAAGATGATGAGGATGAACAAGATGGTCAAAATGGGTTAGCTGCATTGTTAGAAAGTGCACAACAAGCAGCTAAGAGTTACAATGGTGAAGAAGACGATGATGATGAAGAAGAAATTGATGAAGATGATTTAGATGTTGTGGATTATGAAATTACAATTAGTGATAGTGAAGAAGCAAATTCTGAATTTGAAAAATCCAGAAAACAATACGATAAAATTTTCAAATCAGTTGTTGATGCATCAGATGTTATATTATACGTTTTAGATGCTAGAGATCCAGAAGGTACAAGATCAAGAAAGATTGAAGAAGCAATTTTACAAAATCAAAATAAAAGACTTATATTAATATTGAACAAAGTTGATTTAGTTCCTGAAGATGTTTTACAAAAATGGTTAAATTTCTTACAATCATCATTTCCAACAATTCCATTAAAATCATCAAGTGGATTAAATCAATTTAATAAAAAATTATCACAACCTAAATCATCATCAGCATTACTACAAGCATTGAAAACATATTCACAAAAATGTAATTATAAAAGAGCCATTATTGTTGGTGTTGTTGGATATCCAAATGTTGGTAAATCTTCAATTATTAATTCATTAATTTCAAAACATAATAATGGAGCAATTACAAGAGTTTGTCCAGTTGGAAATCAAGCTGGTGTTACAACTTCATTAAGAGAAGTTAAAGTTGATAATAAATTGAAAATTTTAGATTCTCCAGGTATAGTTTTCCCAAATTTGAAAAAAAAATCACATAGTCAAATAGATGCAGAATTAACATTATTAAATGCAAAACCATCAAAACAAATTAAAGATCCAATTCCAGCAGTTACATTATTATTGAAAAAATTAAGTAAATCAAATGAAATGGCAGAAGGTTTTAAAAAATTATACAATTTACCAGCATTACCATCAATTGATTTAAATGATTTTACAAAACAAGTCTTGATTCATATTGCTAGAGTGCAAGGTAAATTAGGTAAAGGTGGTATTCCAAATTTACATGCTGCAGGTTTAACCGTTTTAAATGATTGGAGAGATGGTAAGATTATTGGATGGACATTGCCAAAGAGTTCCAAATCACAAAAAGAACAAGATGATAAAGAAGAACAAGAAGAAGCTGAATCTAGAAATGTTAAACAACCACCACAACCTGTTACTGAAAATGTGGAGCAAACTAGTATTGTTCAAGAATGGTCTAAAGAATTTGATTTGAATTCATTGTTCGCTGATGTTTTCGGAAATAATTGATTAGTTGATTAGTTTTACATTTGTATGTGATTTTGTTAGATACTTTTTTTTTATCTTTTAATTGTATAATAATCTTTATAAAAAACACAAACAGTTGTAAGATTCAATTAAGTACAATCTTGTTTACAGGGGTATACTTCAAAAGCAGCATCATATGAAATGATGTATTTATTGAATTAAAATACATATAGTTTATAAAAGTTTCCGAAATATTTGAATAAAGACTAAAAAAAACATTTAAGCAAATTTAACTAAAGCTTGCTTGATAGCAGCTGGATTAGCGCCGATAACTTTACCAACTAATTCACCACCTTTAAAGAATAAGATAGTTGGCATAGAGGTAACTTCTTGAGCGGAAGCGACGGAAGATAATTCATCAACGTCGACTTTGTAGAAAGAAGCATTTGAATATTGTTCAGAGAATTTTTCCAACATTGGAGCAATCATCTTACATGGACCACACCAAGTGGCAAAGAAATCAACAACAACTAAGTTTGGAGCAGAGATAACTTTTTGGAATTCGTCAGCGGATGTAATAACTTGAACCATTGTATTATTATGTAAAGTTGATATATTTGATTTTGGTTTATTTGAAGATTTAAAAGAGTTTGAATTTTTCAAATTTGAGTTTGAGTTTGAATCTGAATTTAAATTTGTAGTTTGTGGACTAGTTAAAAACTTGTTAATAAAGTAAACTAATAAAACTAAAACAATTAAATTGAGCATAAATAGATCTTTATATATGATTAAGATAAAAAAAAAAAAAGATTTATAATTAGTAATAATAATAATTAGTTGACGTAGGTTTGGTTGAAAGTTTGACAACTAACCGTCATTACTTAAAGATTAGTGATCGACTAGCCAACTAACTGACTAGTCAAGTCACAACTGGTGTCTCTCTCACACACACACACACACACTCAAATTGACTATTTTCTCTTTTTTTCTAAATTTTTGCAGGCAAAAGAAAAGGCGAGAACATGGTAGATGTGGCTGGTGATTAGTAATTAGAAAATAAATTGATTATTAAAAGATTTACTGTGGCGGTGGCGGTGCTTATTTATAAGAAAATAAAAACACGGCGGTGTAATTATTAATATTATTATTACGTTTATTTCCAGTGCAAGGGTGTTAGAATATTAGGCTAGAAAAGCAAAAAACGTTTAAAGTTAAGCGCTGAGTTTTGTTTGTCACAATTAACCCCCTCTTTTGTTCATTGAATTGGCCAATTATACGATGATCAACATTTATAAAGTAAACTATGAGACAATGCAATATGATTCAAGTCAAATATAAGATTCACAGAATGTGATAACAAAGCTTAGAAATATCAGAGTGCTCTTTGATTGAATGTTTTTCCAAAAATTTTATCAATTGTCAATTCAAAGTATTTTTACAAATAAATTAAGCTTTGCATTATTAGCAATATGATCTTCTAATGAATCAATTGATTGCTTTTCTTAATGTAGACTTGATGGGTGCAATCAGTATGGGGTACACCATGCCGTTTTCAACTCAACCGTCCATATCTTTACCTAATAGTAATAATAATCACAATTACAAATACACTCCACTTCCGAACACAACAATATCCCATTTGACAGTAAATTTCTTCATGATTTCTAATCACCGGGGAGCCGGTCGATAAGAAACAGTATTGCAAACACCCATCCCCACCCCATACTCCTTCTCCCTCTAGACGGGCAATTGCTAATCTGACGCACACCTACTTGCATAATAAAAATCTCACACAAACACCTGTTTCTAGTATATGGTGCGTATATACATTACATGGGTGTATGCATAGATCAAATAAAATTCTGCACGTAGTAATACTCAGATTTACAATCTAACCCAATAGAGAAGTTGCGATTGAGCCACTGACTGCAACCGAACAAATAGTATAGTATAATAATCCATCCACCCGTGCACCATACTATTGAGCAATCAACCCGGTAATAATTATTTACACCCCCTATTACGTAAACATTTTTTTTTAATAACACCGCCACATTTGTTTGTTAGTCATTTTCCGCTCTCACAAAATTCAGCAACAGCCAACTTTTTTTTTTTTCTTTTAAAAACTACAGCGAAAAACCGTTAACCGCTGAAACTTTTTCCGTTTTCTGTTTCTCGTTTTCTCGTTTTCTCGTTTTCTCGTTTCTCGTCTTTTTTCATTCAGTCTGTCAAGAGGGAAAACAAGAGAGGAAATTTTTATTAAGGAAAAACTATAGAGTGAGTGAGTGAGTGAGTGTATGTCTTGTCTATCCTATCTATGTGGTGTTAAGGAAGAAAAGTTAAACAAACAATACAATTAATATTATTCAACAGATTACAATATACAAGAGTAATCTTCAAATTGCTTGCTTCTACTATCCACACTGTTATTTGATCTTTTGATCTGATATTTTTTATTCTACTATTACGATTATTATCAGTTTAGATATTATACACAAATCCATATCACCATACTAGTAGTTACACTCACTGGCGTACTATTGGTGTTGAATTGTACTAATATTCTCAAACTTTTCGTTATTTCAATTTTTTATACATCGTATCACCTTATTTAGTCTTTGAAAGTGGTACAGACTAACTAATTGTTTTGTATTATTCAAAACTTTTAAAAAGCTTTATTTAACAATATCTGCGTTTTGCTTATTTATTGTTGAGGTATTTGATACAAACATAGACATTGGTTTTTTTGTTTCATTCATAAAGACACTCATTGACTTTGTTAAAAATTTTCAGATACTTCATTGATTTAAGTACAGAGGGTTATTGTTTTTGTTTTTTAATTTATTGCATTTGGTGGTTTTCAATTCAGTTTAGTTTTTATTCTAAAGTTAGCCGACTTGTATATCTCTTTCCCACCCTCCAACTATATTCCGTTCATCAACAACAAATTATCAAGACATAAAGGCCAACAGAATTCAGGTTTATCATTAAACACAACTGATCTTTTTGCCTAATTCAACGTTTATTACATCTTCCATTCCATTTAACTTCTTTCAATCACATGTTAATATTTTCTTAACTAAATTCACAGAAACCTCGTCAGTCACCAATTTTTTAAACAAAAACAACAAGAAATACAGTATTCCAGTAACTGACAGACGGAAAAACGCTTCAACAACAACGAAAGAAGTTATAAACAGAGTAAGACCAAAAAGAAAAAACTTTAAAAATTAGCCTTATTAGTGATTCAATAGGTTCAACTGTGTTTAGTCTATCTATCACAAATTTATTAATTATATTTCAACTTTGAATTGTTGAGTTTCCAAATTCATTTAACCTTTTATTTTTTTGTTTCTGAAATATTAATTTGGAACAGTAACCATTTATATTATGTCATTTTTATCAAATCTTTTGTGTTGTTTTGAAACTCAAGAAAGTCAAAGACGAGATAACTCATCAACTGAACGTCACCAACATTTATCAAAAACACAATCAAATATTCAAAAAGCTTTGACTAAAAGACCCTCTCAAATTAATTCCAAAAATTCATCTTCAGAAATAAATATTAAACCTTTGTCAGGTAATAAAGTTAATTATCAATCAACTGAAAACCTACATAAGAAAAAATCAAATTCTGAAATTAAAGTGGAGTCTAAGATGGATAGCCCTAATAATAATACCAATCATCATCATAATCACAATACTACAACTACTTCCTCTAATAATAATAATAAGAGGAAATCTAATTACAATGATCCAAATAAACAATCTGTAGTTACTGAATTTACAGATTTAAAAGATTCTACCGATAGTTCAAAAGATGATGAAACGTTACATATGAATAATAATGATCAAATGGTTGAAACAGATAATAATAATAATAGCAATAACAATAACAACAGTCAAGACAGTAATATCAATACAAATAATATTATAACTAATATTAATGAAGATGATTTAATCAACAATTCTTCAAATATACAATCACCTCAGCAAGATGGAATCTCAACCAGTACTCAAAATCTAGATAATGATGAATTTGAACAAGAAGATTTCTATAACGAAGATGAATTAGAATTTGAAGAATTAGATTTAACTAGAATTCAAACAGGACAAAAAATTTCTCCATCAGGTTGGTTATTAAATGTTCAACCTGAAAATCTTAAAGGTAGAAAATGTTTAGTGTTGGATCTTGATGAAACTTTAGTTCATTCCTCATTTAAATATGTTCGTCATTGTGATTTTGTTATACCTGTTGATATAGAAGATCAAATTCATAGCGTTTATGTTATTAAAAGACCTGGAGTTGATGAATTTTTAAAAAAATGTGGTGAATTATTTGAAGTTGTAGTTTTCACAGCTTCAGTTTCAAGATATGGTGATCCTTTATTAGATATTTTAGATCCAAATAAAACAATTCATCATAGATTATTTAGAGATTCATGTTATAATTATCAAGGAAATTATATTAAAAATTTATCTCAAATGGGTAGACCTTTAAAAGATTTAATCATTATTGATAACTCTCCAGCATCATACATTTTCCATCCACAACATTCAGTACCAATCTCAAGTTGGTTTAGTGATACTCATGATTGTGAATTGACTGATTTATTACCATTTTTGGAACATTTAGCAAGCAATGATGTAGATGACGTCTCTTTGGTGCTTGATGTTACCTTATAAGATTGATATTTTTTCAAATTTTTCAATAATTCATGATGTTACCACTGCAACGGATTGTGTTAATCTCTGTTCACACTGTTGCTTAATCTTACTAGCCCATTTGTTTTTGTTTTTCCCCTGTTTTTGCAATCAATTTTGTCATTATTGTTATAATTACTTTTTAACGTAAAGCTGGTTCTTTACTTTTTTTTTTGACTTGTTGTGTTTTTGTTGTCATCCTAACTTAACTTTTTTTTTATCCAAATCTTTTACTCAACTTTTTGTTTGTATTCCATTTTTTTTTCTCTCTCCTACATCTAATTTTTATTCTGAATTTTTTACCTGATCTCTTATCAAATGTATACTCATATTTATATATATATTTACAACTCTTATATTTTGTCTGATTATTTTAATTTTTTAAATACTTTTATACATATATAGATGCTACTAATATCACTTTTTTTTCTTTTTACCGTTTTATTCAACAAATCTTGTTCAACCTAAGTACACCTGTTTACCGATTCAGTTCCTAATCATACCCTGTTTTAAACTATCAAAATCTACTCAGCCTATCCTAAACCATCACCATCACCAAGAAGTCATTCTTTGCTTCTAAAAGGCGCATGAAGAAAAGCAAAATTTATAAAATGCCTCGAAACGGCTTTCACCCTTTAATTTTGACCGCTGTGCCTCAAAACAATTTTCCTTTTTCTCTATTCCGGACTTACTATTTTAAGAATATCGAAAGGTTGGCTGAGTGAGTGAGTGTCTATGATTGCTATTTAGTGAAACTTGAAATTCGGATATGTGAAAGTGTTAACCAGCCAATTGATTTGATGTGTTTTATCCTCTTTGGTTTAAATGGAATAAAACAATCTAAGCCTAATTCAATTGAAGCGCAATTTGGCTTTGATCGTCACTTTTAATCCTTTTCTTTTTCCCTGAAAGTCATTTTTGACACTTTTCAAATCACTTATATAATAGTGGTTAATTTTTTTATTTTCTATATTCATTTTTTATTTTACTTTTTTTTTATTTGATTTTGTAAAGCATAGCATTGAATTATAGAGTTATAGAGAAAAATGAAGTTGACTAGTGCCTCTTTACTAGCTTCGACTTTCCCATTACTAGGATGGAGTTGGTCACCGACCGATTCGTACGCACCTGGTGCCGTTGATTGTCCATCGTACTTAAACGACACGGATTACAACACTACTGAAGTCAAAGGTTTCATCAGATCCTCATCTTCTATCTCGGAAGAAGAGTCGGATTGGATGGCTGCTAGGGACAATGTCACTTTTGAAAATTTGAAAACATTCTTGACTTTAGCAAATTTGACCGATTTTGATACTACTGAATACATGGATGACTTGAAAGAGAAAAGTCAATCCAATTCTTCAGTGCTTCTTCCTAAGATTGGTTTGGCATTTTCAGGTGGTGGTTATAGAGCAATGTTAACTGCTGCTGGTGAAATGTCAGGTTTAGATAACAGAACAGAAGGTTGTTGGGAACACGGTTTACCAATTTTAGATTCCGTTTCTTATGTTGCCGGTTTATCTGGTGGTTCATGGTTCTTGTCTACATTAGCTTTTAATAATTGGACCTCTGTTCAAGAAATTGTTGATCAGAACGGACAGGATGATGCAATCTGGGATTTGGAAGAGGCTATTTTCTCTCCTGGTGGAATCAACATTTTTGAAACTTTAGGATACTATAGTGATATTAACGATGATATAGATGCTAAAAGAGATGCTGGTTTTCCTGTTAGTCTAACTGATCCTTGGGGAAGAGCCCTATCTCATCAATTTTTCCCAGGTTTAAGCGATTTTGGTGCTTCAATGACTTTCTCTTCTATTAGAGATTTCCCTGTTTTCGAAAATCATGAAATGCCATTCCCAATTCTTGTGGCTGTTGGTAGAGAACCAGGTACTGTTGTTATTGGTGCCAATTCCACAGTCTTTGAAATCAATCCATTTGAAATGGGTTCTTGGGATCCTTCGTTGCATTCATTTGTTGATATCAAATATATCGGAACTAATCTAACTAATGGGTTCCCATCTACTGAAGATGAAGTTTGTTATGCCGGTTTAGATAACACTGGTTTTATGTTTGGTACATCTTCAACTTTGT
This sequence comes from Ogataea sonorensis, assembly GCA_037951595.1. Lineage (NCBI taxonomy): Eukaryota > Fungi > Ascomycota > Pichiomycetes > Pichiales > Pichiaceae > Ogataea > Ogataea sonorensis. The sequence continues at coordinate 420,233 of JBANDG010000007.1, forward strand.
TCAATCAAATTATCTTGCAACTAAATTCTTCAGGTGCTTCAGGTGCAATTTATGATTTAGTTTATGACGCTTTATCAGATTTAAGCGCCGATGAAAATGATATCGCTCCATACACACCAAATCCATTCTACCTTTCAGAATGGGCCGAAGTTGATAGTATTGTGAACAATGATACTTTGTATTTGGTTGATGGTGGTGAAGATTATCAAAATATTCCATTAGTTCCATTGATTCAACCAGAAAGAGAGATTGATGTTATTTTCGCTTATGATAACTCTTTTGATACAGATCAAACTTGGCCAAATGGTACATCATTAGTTTACACTTATCAGAGACAATTTGATATTCAAGGAAATGGTACCGCTTTCCCATATGTCCCTGATCAAACCACTTTCCTCAACTTAAACTTGACTTCAAAGCCTACATTCTTTGGATGTTATGCTTCTAACTTGACCTCGTTGATGGACGAAGTCAATGCTGATCATATCCCACCTTTAATCGTCTATACCGCAAATAGACCATACTCTTATTACTCAAACACTTCAACTTACAAGATGTCATATGAAGACGACGAGAAACTAGGTATTATTCAAAACGGTTTTGAAGTCTCAACCAGATTGAACTTGACTTTAGACGACCAATTCAGAGCTTGTATCGGTTGTGCGATTTTACAAAGATCCAGAGAAAGACAAGGTTTGGAGATGGGTGACCAATGTAAACAGTGTTTTGACGAATACTGCTGGGATGGCTCATTAGATACCAACTTGGAAACTGTTGCTGTGAATTTCACAGATTCTGGTATGACCAATGAAGATGAAAATGTCACTTCTCAAAAGAATGCAGCTACTTCATTACTCAAAAGAGATAACACCTTAACTTTCGTCCTCGGTTTACTCACAGTTTGTCTTTTATCATTCTAATTCAGCAAACCCATATGCACTTGCAAGTCTCATTTCTTTCTGACATACATTATATTAAAAGTTTCTTTGTACTGAATAAATCTTAAATTGTACTTGTCTTTTTCAACATTTTTGTAATCAAAATTCAGCGGCTGATATGCTTGATGTGCGGCTCAATTACTATGTATAAAATTTCACTTTTTTTTTTTTCACCACATGTTTTTTTTTTTATATGTCAAATCCACTGATTTGAATTGGATAGAGAAGCGTACTGACTAAAGGTCATTTTTGGTATTATAATCTTATTATCACTGATACACTCACCAATAGATCTCTTCAAAAATGGCCAACTCGAATATCGCTGACATTTTCAGCCCACCTCAATCTCGTGAGCTCACAAAAGACGAGACTAAAGATTGCCTTCCTTGTCAAGTGACAGCTTCAATTGTCTCAATATGTGCTGGGTACTATTTCTCATCTGGAATGATTTATAAAGGAGATGTCGACTTTCGCAAAAACCCACAATGGTGGAGACATACAGTGAAGTATGGAGGTTACGGTTTGATCGCTTTTGGTATATATAGAGGAGGACAAGGGTGGTTGTGGGATACAGATAGAGAGTACAAAGAGGTCAAGTTACTTAATTAGCAGTTGTGGAAGATACTTGTTTTTGAGCGTTATTTACAGTTTTATAAACACTTGTATATATATTAATTTTAATGAATGTGAATGTTTTTTGTTTTCAAATACGCTTATCACAAAGCATTTGTGGATTTTTTGTCATTAATCACATAAATAACATTGCCTTACCACTAGCATTACCACCAACTAGCCAGTTTTCAGTAGCATGGAAACAGGAAACAGCTGGAACTGAGGATATTCTAGAATCGGATAAATGAGCCAATTGAACCCCGTTTCTATCAAATACATCAAAGTATCTTTTCATGTTACCAATGACAAACTTTTCAACTTTATCAGAAGGTGTCTTTTGCCATCTAGCTTTCAAGATGGAGACCCATCTTCCTGTTTGACAATTATGTGTTAACACGTTGAAAGGTTTCAAATTATTTGGAATCCCATAATCATCGTCGTCATCATCATCTTCTGTCTTTACACTTGGTAATGTATCACCAGCTTTCAATTTGGAAAAAGATTCACCCATTTGGAATATTTCAATTGTATTGTTGTAACCATTACAGACAATATCGTTACTAGAGTTCCAATCTGCAGTACTGACACTCAACTTACTCGTGAATGAGCCTATACAGTGTGGTGATGTCTGATCTTCAAATGCAGACCATTTACTAGGACCTATTTTCCTCAAGTCCCATATTCTCAATGATCTGTCCAATGAAGCAGTTACTATTTGATGTTCATTATTTGGATTGACCGAAAAAGATCCAATTTTCTTATCGTGCAATCTCAAAACACTGGAGTTCATTGTTGTTCTTGAATTTTGATTTTCTCTAATATCAAATTTACCAAATTCACCTTCCAAAGTAGAAAAATAACAAACATTGGTATTAATGAAATTTATATCGGAAATTGATCCTTGATTACCATACTCATCATCAAATTCAAAAATTGATCTTGAAACGGTCTTATCAATATCTAATATTCTTATAGAACCATCGTATGAACAACTAACAATCTCTTTTGGTTTTTCTTTCCTAATTTCAAATTTGGGCAAATGCTTAACATGATGCTTGAAATGCGTGATTTCTGGTTCTTCTATACCATCATCTTCTACAGACCAAATACCCATCTCGCCCATTTTATCTCCTCCAATAATGATTTTCTTTGAATTAGTTGGATGGAAAGTGATTGCTGTAACTCTTTCAGTAGTTAGTCTAATATCATTCGGATGAAACTTTTCATAAAGTTCCAAGTTTTCTAACTCTTCTCTGACTTGTGAAACCTCCTTTGAAGGTTCCTCACCAGCTTTGACATCTTCATAAAAATCTCCTAATGATATAGATTTACCTAGTTTTAAAAGACTATTTTCAATTTTATTTTCACTATTTTCCTCCTTTTTAGCTTTTTTAGTCAAGATTTCACTCAATGTTAAATCCCCACTTACTCTAATATTTTTCAATCTTTCAAGTTCTTCAATATCCCTGGCTTTTTTCTTAAATTCTTCATCTTCAATCAGTCCCTCTGGCGTATCAATTTTAACTCCTGCAAGTCTACTTGATCTACGGGTTGGTAATACAGTCTCTGATTTTTCTTTCTTGACTTTTTTTTTAGAACCGTTTGACGAAGAGCTGTTTGATTTTCTTTTGTTTTCGTTTTCAGATACTGGTATCTCCTTATGGAAATCACTCGATATCGTACCAAGATTAAGCTTCTTAAATAACTCTTTATTTCTAGAGATGTTGGCAAGTCTCTGTTTTTCAAAATCCGAAAGTGGTGCCATTTGGTGTTATGAGGTTTGAGATCTGTGTGTATGTGTTTATGTGTGCTATTTTCAATCCTATCTTTGTAATTTTATGTATTGTACATTAATTATCACCTTACAGCAATATTAATCACTGTGATTTTGCTCAACACTGATTAGATCTGATAATACCTAAAAAATAAATCTTAAAACGCGTTTCACGAAATTTGGTGAAGTTCTCTGTTTTGATTTAAACTCTTATTATCTGAATGATTGGTCGAAATTAAGCTCTTTATCTGTTAATATAACATTGAAACTTTACCACTTGAATACACACCAGATAAGAACAATTGCTTAATTGGTTACGAAAATGCCCAAATTCGGCTCTACAAAACTGAAAGCGTACGCTATTAGCAACAGGAAAAAACTACAATCTCACCATCCGTCATCTCAAAATGATTCTAGTTCGTTTAGACAAGCTAACGTTAGCACCAACTCGAGTCGATTTATGTCACTTTCACAACTGGGAACAAGAGACAACACCAAATCATTGGTCAAGGACAATGAAACGCTTTTCAGTGATGAGGAAGGAACTGGAATGAGCACTAGTTCTCAAAAGTTGAAAACGAATAGGAAAACACATAAACCAACATCCAAGAAGAACAAGACCGTGAAACCCAAGTCAAGACCCGAAGCGACCGTCAACAAGTCCAAATTGACCAAACAGAAAAAGGCAATAATTCCATTGAATCCAACAACTTCAGATATCACGAGGCGTGCAAAAAAGCCAAGTTCAATCGTGGATAATACGCTTGATGATCATGACGATAAAGTGATAAACTTGGTGTCTGATGAAGAGGAGGAAATCAGGTTCTTGAATCAAAATAAATCAAACGACCAACTTTTGCACGATTTCAAGACTAACATATCTAGAAAAGTTATGCTCAACCAATGGACTCAATTACCGCAGAATGTTTTAGTGGTACTCGAAACAATAATAGAGGAAACTGTAGATGAGATCTTGTCCACTATAAAGCTTCAAAATAATTCAGAAAGAATCAAACTTCGAACAACAGTATTGAATCAAATTATTTTGCCCATGATAACAAAATTCAGAACGATTAAATTACCACCAGGATTAGAGGAAAAATTGTTAAATCAGGAGTCATTGAGCAGGAAAACCACGAGATTAGAGGCAAATTATAGTGCCAATTTGAATCAACTACAATCACTCGAGATTGAAGAACAAGTCGAGTTGGCACGTTTACAGGCTGAAAAGACGTATCTTGAAAAATTTAGAAAAACAAAACAACTAAATGAACGACTCATGAATGAAAACTTGAAAAACATGCAGCAGACACTTTCAAATCATGAGTCAATGATTGACAATTTTACAAAAGAGGAGTTTATTAGTAATTTGAAAAACGTGGATATGCTGAATTTGATACAAGGTGAGTCGTCTGGGATATCAGTCACCAATACTTACAACGCAGATAAAGATGTTAAATTACGGAGCGCATTGGAAAAGCTAGATAAACACTTAAACTCTCTTTCCAATAACACAAAACCACTCGAAGGTCTAGCACAGCAACTTGATCAAGTGAACAACTTGCTCGTGGTTTTAAATAATAGTCAACAAAGCATTGGGTAGAATAAACATGCGTAATTTACTATCAGGAAAAATTTATTAATGTCTTGTTTTAAGTAAGAAAAAAAGTGAATAAACTCTGTGGAAACAGTGGCTAAGCAACTAGCTATGTAACTACAACTTAAAAACGAACGTAGAATGGCAAACCACTTAACACTTCGTCCGTAAAATCCAATGCATGAATTTCAGAATCGTTTGAACTGTAATATTCTTTCAGGACAGTATTGGATTCAGCAGGACGTACTTTGTCTTCAATTGTACCCAGAGTGATATGTGGATACTCATTCGAACATTTCAAAATGTCGGTTAGATCGATACAATCACCATTTGGCATTGTCTTTGATATGTTTAGGATATCAACACGAATACACATGAGTTTCTCATCCCATATTAAAGACTTTAACTGGACAGATGCTCTGATATCTGATGCAATTGAGAAATGACAATCAGCCAACTTCTCGTTTTGCTTCTTTATATCGTTCAAGTCATCTTTAAACACCTCGTCTATATACGCCGAATGTAAAAGTGATTTTTGTGGTTCCTTTCTCTTCAAATTGTAAAACATTGTAACATGGAAATCAGACTGAATTCTATTAGCTTGTTCCAAACGTGAGTACATATCTAGTGCATCATTTTGTTCTAGCAAGTTTTTGACTTTGAGTAATAATGTTACAGGATCTAAAATCTTGATAGAGAAAGAAATCGGTTCCATTTTGGATTTGATTTCTTCTTGAGATTTAGCAGTTTTCTCCTTTTTTTGCTTTTTCTGCATTACTTTGGTAAACACAGGTTTATAATTCAAGGCTTCTTCAAATGCTCTGTTATAATCTTCTTCAGTGGGATTTGGTAATTCAATGTCTGTGATAAATTTGCGCAAATGGTTGACTATTGTTTTCGCATTGGCAATAGATGAATTCTCACTATCCACTTGTAATGGAATGATTAAATCAAACAGAGAATCTGGTTTTTTAGCAGAATCAACTTTTTGGTATCTCTTGATGAAACCATTTATAATACCTTCAACTTGTTTCGCACCATCGGTGACAGCTTTGATCGATTGGTGATTATCACCTCTATTAACCACCCGACTTCTCGTGAGTTCCCACAAACTAGGATCGTATTTATCTTTACTAGCAAGGAAATCAAAACATATGAATTTGAGTTTCGATTGTGGAACCAAAGTGTTTAATTTTTCGCAAGCATCGAATATCAATGTTCTTTCATGAAACATGTGATTGTTTCTATCCAATATGACGATAGGCTTGTCCACCATCAACTCTAAGGCTTTGGCAACTTGTTTATCTTTTATAGGGCCTTGAATTTCATCACTTTGAACCACTCCAATCAAATCAGGAAACAGGTTTTTCAAAATCAACGATGTTGTAGTCTTACCACAACCAATTGTGGCAACTGTAGCGATAGCATATCTATTTGGATGAGCCATATCAGTTAGTGTGACTTTATCCAATTGAGATGAAATTTGTTCCGGTTCTTTTGAAATCAGATCGAAAACGGACTCTGCCTTAGAGTTGAAATATTGTTTTCTCAAACTGATGATATGTTTTCCTTGTAAATATTCATCTTTTAAATTTGGATCAGCTTCGAATAAAGGTGCAACAAATTTTAGGTAATCCAAAGAAATCAACTTGTGTTTAGTGATATTTAAATTTTCCACTCTACCATTTCTCAAATAAAGTTTTGTAACTTCTCTAAGTTGTCTATATAAAAGGTACGGTTCTTCAAATTTGTATTTGAAGAAAAAATCTCTATTTCGAGAATCATGGCATCTTATCACAAAACCTTCAACCTCCTCTCCTTTATAAGTTCCAGTCTTTGCTGCATTGTCTAAGAATTTCATAGCATCTTCAAATGTATCGACAGAAAAGTAATCTGTTTTCAAAAAACCAAATTCATCGGCAAACTCGCAGACTTTGTCCATTGGATAAGTCTTAAAAGCAACAGTGTTGAAATTTAGTCCATGTAAGTACAATCCTGCTTTATCGGCCTGGTACTCCAAGACGTGCTCTTCAAATTCGTCATCGCAGTATTCGGCTACAGCGGTGACTCCCATTTGGAACAACTTCAAAGCCAGATCTTTTCCAGTCAACCCGTGTTGTTTCAATTGTTTTTCCAATCGTAACTTGCCTGCTTCTGCATGATTGTGTCCGTTCCCTACAGTCTCTCTTTTACCGGTAAAGTACTTTGAACAAACAACCAAAGTTCCATCTTGCAAACCGGAAATAAGTATAATACATCCGTTGGTCTTGACCGTTATCTGGTAAGGTCCGTGAGTGTATCTTTGTAAAGATTTGCGCTGTGTGCTTATAACTTCGTCAATGTTGAAAAACTTGTTGTAACCTCGACACACAATGCTGTCTTCAAGTGTGAAAAGCCCTCTTGATTCGGACAAAAGCAAATTCTTACCGTAATCCCACTCATTAAACTTCCAACTCGACACCTCAATAGACGTGTCAAATAGCGTATAGTTAGTCTTCTTCACTCCACCTTTTTTAGGCTTGGGTTGTTGGGAACTAAGTGCTTCCAGTTTCTGAATAAGCTTTTGAGATTCAAGTTTATTGTGCTCTTGCTCCTCTTTTGAAAGCTCAATCGGCTCAAACATTTTTTTTGAATTGACCTAGTGTGACCGAAACTCTTACTGTAGAATGAAACTAAGATATTATCTTTAAAATCAACCAATATTACAACTTTTTCAACTAGTTTGTGTTTCATAAAGTGACTCATTAAATAGTCCAAAGACATGTTGACAAAACGGAAAAAAAAACACAAAGAAATAAAATTGAGCCGCATAACATTTAATTCGGCACCCTTTATTTACTACGATACAAATTATATTATATTATATGAGATGTTAATGTTAAGGGAAAGTATACACAGGGAAGGGAAAGGTTAGTTAGTAGAAGGAAGAAAGTATAATCAAACGTACAAAGAACAGATTCTACGAGGCAGCAAACGGCTTTATATCCGACATTATCTTGATATTTCTCTGGACAAACTCGTAGGTTGCCAATGTGACAGAGGAACTGGTACTGACTTTCACCAATCTTGGTAGCCAACCGGTCCAGAGCTTTGCTGCTCCTTCTTCAAGGAAGATCTTGACTGTGCAAGTCATGATATCTCTGTATAGGAGTCTGTAGTTGCTCGTTTGCATTCTGGTCTTGAGCATGTCGATAGGTTGGGTGATGGCCACTACAGCGCATGACGAGGCGAAACCCATCCCGACCAACTCCAACTCTGTGATGGAGTCTCTATTTGGATCGATCAACTGCTGCAATGAGTTGTAACTGGAAAACCACACCATACTGTTCATAGTCTGTCTGAAGATTGTGAGTAGCGAACCTTGTTTAAAGCCTTTCAGTCCCTGGGTCTGGTAAATTTCGTGAACAATCTTTCTAAAAGTCACTGAGGGGTTTTTTCTGTAGTAATCGATATACTTTTGACGAGGGTTTGCAGGCGTGGTAGTTGGACGTTTTGTAAGTTTTGACTTGTTTTCGTTTTTAGTAGCATAATCGGGTAGTTTGTACTTCATTCCTTGAAGTATCATTGAATTTTCAATCAGTCTAGTTTTAATGTTTTCAAATGGAATCACCCACAATGTCTCCACAAACCCGGTCATAAGACCAGCAACAACCATTCTAGGCGCCGTTGTTGTCCCACTGTCACTAGCCATAAAATTTGAAAAATTGTTGAAAATTAAAAACCGTGAACTGGCTTTCAAAGCATTACCAACAGCAAGTGCATTACATCCTACAAAAAGCGGTCTAATGGTATTCATTGGCATCTCAGGCAACTGTTTAAGAAGAAACTTGTTCTCGATCTGAGACGAAGTTTTCAAGTACTCAAATGGGTAAGTAAGCACCGTTTGCACCACACCAGCAGCAGCACCTGCCACCATTGCTGAGAACAATGTTGTATCATCGCTGTTACTTGGAGCTATTGGATCCATCTTGCCAAGAAAAAAAAAAGACTCTTTCACTGTCAGATTACCTTCTGTATCCGTGACGGTACCTTTCTAAATTGCAGATTTAGCAAGTTACTGACTAGTTGTCATAAACATTTTGTTTAAAACCCATCTCTTATCCATCAATCATTTCAATCACTTCAATTGCTTCTTCTTTTTTTTTTTTCCTTTGAGCAAAACAAAAATAAGGCTGTGTAAAACAATAATCAAACTTATCACGTCGATCGACGCGTCGCTGTGTTTTTTATATAAATGTCCGAAATCTGGAAAGAGTGCATCGAGAAACGATAAACGATTAAAACGGACATGGACACTACTGAAATTGTTGAAGTACTTGAGATTAAGTGATTCAATGATTGATTGATTGATTAAAGAAACATACAAACATACAAAAGCTAATATACACTAGAATAGAGGACAGACACTGTGTGTTATAGATTACCACTTGCACAATGTCAAATTACGGATTAGTCACATACAGCTTGACTGCAATTGCAAAGACTGATGCTTTCTCAGAGACAAGTCATGACGAAATTACAAAAGTGATAAATTTGCTACCCGTGAAATTACTCACTTTTGAGAACTTAAGTCCAAACAAGGCTATTGATTTCAAAATCACAGTGGATTTGACTAAAGCGTTCCCAGAAGAAGCTTCTCCAACCAATGAAGATTTAATTAAAATTGAGAGACAAATTCATGATGCCATTAAACAACATCAAATTAAAGACGTTGATTTGATTTTCCAAAGAGATGATCAACATAGAAAAGAAAAAAAACTTGTGGTTTTCGATATGGACTCCACTTTGATATACCAAGAAGTTATTGAACTAATTGCTGCCCAGGCAGATGTCGAAGCACAAGTTGCTGAAATTACCACTGCTGCCATGAACGGCGAGCTCGATTTCAAACAGTCATTAGCTAAACGCTGCGCACTCTTGAAAGGTATCCCTTCTGCTAATCTTTGGGAAGAACTCAAACCACAGTTGAAAATAACAAAAGGTGCCAAAGAACTTTGCCAAGTTTTACACAACAAAGGTTGCAAATTAGCTGTCTGCTCAGGTGGGTTCTTACCACTAGCTGAGTATGTCAAGGAGCAATTAGGCCTCGATTATGCATTTGCCAACCAATTAAAGACCGAGCTCAATCATAGTGGCGTTGAAGTGTTGAGTGGTGAGACCGTGGGTGAAGTGGTGGATGGAACAAAGAAAAGTCATTTGCTGCAACAACTAGCCAGCGAAAACAATTTAGACCTCAATGCTTCTGTTGCAATTGGTGATGGTGCTAATGATTTGTTGATGATGTCTGTAGCAGGATTTGGTGTTGCTTGGAACGCCAAACCTAAAGTGCAAGCCGAAGCTCCTTCGTGCTTGAATTCAGATAGTTTGAAAGACGTTTTGTATATTTTCGGTTATAACGACACTGAAATCAACAAGTTACTCGAATGAATGATCCCTTTGTACTAGTTTTCTCATCTTTGATTATTATATAGATAAGTACTCTTTTTTTTTTTATGATAGAATTGTAAGATGCCAGTCCTTTAATTACCAATGACAAGTTTGGCTTTTATTACTCCCATGATACTATTCAATAGTAAAACGTCCTCACCATCGACCAAATCCTCTTTCTTCAAAACAATCTCAAATATCTCTTGCTTGTCAACAAGAAACTGTCTCATGACCCCAGCAAGACAACCACTCGTCAAGTTTGGAGTCACCCATCTGTAATCAACGCCTCCGCTTATCGGATTCTTACAACCTCTCCAAACGGCAACGTTACAGATAGACGTCTCTGTCACTTGATTAGCAGTATTGTACAAAAGCACATCTGTTTTTGTAGCACCTTGTGGAATTTTCCTGTTTCTAGCCTCGGTGTAATGCGGTCTGTGTGTTGTCTTAAATGCCGTAAATGGCGATATCATCATCGGCTCATTGTCCAAGTAAACTGTCCATGTCGGTTCACCATCTGTTTCAAGCGAAAGCTCTCTGTCTAAATGGTGAATATCAAATTTTATCTCCCCTGTTTCTTTCGACACTAGTATTCTTATCTTGCAAGCAACTAGTCTGTCGATAATCGCCATCTGCTTGGATATCTTTGTAATCAACGAGTCTATAGTTATCTCTGGATTATTTTCAATCTTGAAGAATTTCAAAGTCCTATTAAGTCTTTTGACGTGGTAGTCAATCAAGAAGAAAAAAGATATATCCAACTTTTCTTGCTCAATAACTTGGTACAACGGCTCTTCGCCAACATACAGCTGAGGATCATACCTCATGGTACTTAACACCTCAAACGGTATTGAATCCCATTCAAAAGACTCCGTCAAATACTTCTCAGTGATCAAATTGGCCTGTCTCTCATGCTCCGGATCAACTGCATCGGCAATTCCATCAGAACCTGCCCTTTTCTTCCCACTCTTTTGACCTGCCATTGCCATTCTAAAAACACTAGAAACCACAAACAATAGCTATCCCAATGCCTAGTAAACACCTTTCAAAAGTAAATCCAACACACTCTTCGTTCCTCCATCCCCTTTACTTATTCCTTTTATCGGGTATCCATCAATCTCTTTCTTATCAAAAAACAGAAAACTAGCGAAGAGTTGAACAAAGGAAAAAAACAAAACATTTTCTCATCTTTCGCTGGCGGTTTAATTTATTGACATGTTTTTGACGTAAAAGCGCTGTTAACAATTTCAATAAAGCATTTTGACATTGTGAACAGACCAGGACAAGTCTGTTTATTTTTTTGAAAAGCACACACCAGCAAAGTTCATTTTATCCACAACATGTCAGGCAAAGTTCCCCCACCATTGAAACCGAAACCAAAGATTCCACCAGCTATCACTTTAAAGAAACCCGTTTTGAGCGAGCTCAACACCCCAAACACAATCAAACATGAAGGTGATTTAACTGCAGACAACACTAAAACTACAGACGATGGAGAATTTATTGCATCTTTGAGAGGGAATTTGAGAAAAAGTAGCAAAAATTGGCAAGATTTGGAATCTAAAGTGGACCCACAACCTGAGTCTATTCCGATCATTAGACCTTACTCCCCAACCAAGCCGTCAAGACCAACACCACCACCAACCAATGGCTCTGGTTCTGAATCTAAACATTCTTTACAACCTGTGAAACTTCCAGGTTTGGCTAATGACGAAACTAGTGAACAAGTTCCACCTAGATCACCTAGTAAAATTTCAAATGATGAACCTGCATTAAAACCAAAAGACAAATTTTTACCACCTCCAAGACACAGATCGTTGAGTGCAATTGCACAAAGACAAGCCGAGGAAGTTAAAAATGTAACCAAGGCTCCTCCTGCGCCTTCTCCAAGATCTAGATCAACAGCAACTGCAACACCTTCTCCACCGGTGCAGACCGATAACACTCCACCACCTGCGGAAACTACAAGTACAACTACAGGTGACGATTCAAACAAGGAATCAGATGAAGAAGAAGATTACAAGCCCCGTATACCGGCTAGAACACACCAAAGAGCTACACCATCGCAAAAACCCCAATCCCACGATCACAATCCGGTTTACAATTCTACCAACGAGGATGAAAGTGACGACGAAGACAAACCTCCATTACCAAGACGTCCAGGAAGTGCAGGTACAAGAAACACACCCATTTCACCACCTCTAGTGAAAGATAGAAGAACAAATAGACCTTCAGTGTCACCTCAGTCATCGCATACAATTGAGCCTGTCATAAATCCAACGCCAAAACCAAAACCAATACCTACACCTAAACAAACACTAAAACCAGCACCAAAACCAGCACCAAAACCGAAACCTAAAACTCTTGCTGCATCAAATATTCAGGCCTCTTCTGCACCATCTTCTGCTGAGGAAGGCCACAGTCACGTTAACGAACAATTATCTCAAAAGTTGCCATCATCAGCATCACAATCTTCTACACCACCACCACCTCCTAAACCAAGAGTCAGACCTACAGCTCCTCCTCCAAGATCTTCAGCGTCTCCAAAACCATTTGTTTCTCAATGGAAAGCTCCTGAACTAGATTTAGAGCTTTCAACAGGCTGGTTTGCATCTGAAGATTTCCCTAAAACATTACCAAAAGTTTTTCAAAACAAAAACTATGCTGTTTCTTTTGGATACAACAACAAAGAAAACTTCAAAACTATTGTTGTCCGGAATGACGATTTATCCACTACTAAGTTGAAATTGTCATGGTCTAAAACTGGCCCACCTGAAAGATCCGTTACTCATGAACTCAATTTTATTCCACCTCCAGTTGCCACAATGGCTTTACTCAAAGAAGGTGCTGAGTTGTTTGGTGAACATGTTGCATCATGGGCTGAGGGTAAGAAAGGGAGACAAGTCGGGAACGGGGAGTGTTGGACATTGGCACATGATGCGTTAGAATTAGGTTGTGGGAAACATGCATTTGTCAGTAGTGGTCTCGTGCACGGTGCTTTATTAAAGACTTATCACGGTGTGAATCAGATGGGAGTCAAACCGAAACTTGAAATCAACGAGCCAGTGAGCGATGATATCAAAAGAGGTGATATCTTACAATTCGACACTTGTTGCTTCAGATTCCCTAATAAAGCGCTGTTTTACGGCTCTCCAGATCACACATCTGTTGTTGTGTCTGTTGATAAAACCGGAGACAAAGGTTTTGAGAACTTGACTGTTGTGCATCAGAACGTGAACGGACAGAAAATCGTCGTGCAAGAGAATTTAGAACTTTCCAAGTTGTTAGAAGGTACTATCAAAGTTTACAGACCAGTCAATGCAAATTGGATATCTGAGTTATCACCAATGTAAATAGTGTCATAATAAATATACATTCATATACATAAATAAAAAAAAAAAGAACATTAAATTTATCACGTACATTTATTTATATCTCTTTAACTGCTAGGCTTGATTTTGGATCTATGCCACATTTTCTCTAAACTCTTCTTGAATATTAAAACATTGTGATCAATAATCGATATTGCAGTAGTATCATTTGTATTTTCCAATCTGGTAACAGCGACTAACGCTAAACCTCTTATCATTTGATGCAAATAAAGTATGGATCCGCTTTGTAATTTAGATATACATTTTGTTGGTTTTGAAGCAATTGGCGGTTGATGATTCGATAAAGATTCATTATATTTCAAGTCTGTGTTGCTATTAGATGACTTTAGTTGGTGATCATGTTGCTGCTGCTGTTGTTGTAATAAAGCCTGTGGTGGTACTTCGTATAAACTATCTAAATCAATTGAAACGTCAATGAATTCTGCACAAACTTCGTATGTCTGTATGTCAACTGGGGACGAATCAGTGGCGACGTAAATCTTGGAGTTGACATCGAAAAGGAAAACTTTATCCAAATTACTATACTGCATCAACAAATCAAGCAAGTTTTCTAATGCTGGAAGCTCATATATCAATTTTTGAACAATTCTAGAAAATGCTTCGTATATGGAATGATCAAAAATCGATGTTAAATAAAACGAGATTTGAACACCTTCTAGCCCGTAATCTAACAAATCGTCACCAACTCTAGCCATAATATCTCTCTGGGTGTCTAGTCTAAAATCTTCTGACAATCCGTCAATTTTGTGAATCAATATTTCAATGTGTAGTTTTGGGTTAATATTACAAGCGTATTTTATAATGTTAGCCAAGTTTTGCAAAGCACTGAGATATTCATCCTGACTATCTATAACATAGACTAATGCACCAATTGATGAAAATAACTTTTCTGAATCATATAGCGATGGCTCGAATAAGTTTAATTGACCTGGTAGTTCCATAACAGCTAAATCTATCAAAGAAGTGAAATTCTCTGTTGTTGGTGCAGACGTACTTTCCAAGTATAAAGTATCAAGTGGCTGCATATTATGAAAGACAACTTTACAAATTGAAGATTTTCCAGATCTATTGAATGAATATCAGATTGGTGGGTTCGTTTGAAACGGTGTTAAGAATGTTTCGGTAAAAAAGAGCAAAAACAAAAAAAAACACACATCATATTCCCACCCATATTTCATGATTGTTAGTTATTCAAATCTTTCATACTTCATTTTACTAGATTTATACTTACCTCCTTAGTCCCATAAGTAAGATGGTGGCATTGTTATCTTTATCCATCACAACATCAGCATCGGAGAAATCCATCTTGAAATCTATATTGTGTTTGAAGTTTATCTAGATCAAGAGATTTAGATAATTTTACAGTGAATTGGCTTAGCAAAACCACTTATCTAGATGATAATTATAACTTTCAAGAGTTTATCAATTCTGTACAGCTCAACTCAGCTCAGCTCAGCTTTACATTCGGTACCAATAGAACAAAATTACTCCGACTTTAATCGACTCAAAGAAATAAGTCGATCGACGCAAATAACTCTTAAGATTACAGCGTCGATCGACTTGATTTTTTTCAAAGTTATAAACTGTTCCAAATAAGGAAGGTGCATCCCTCCACTAGCCACATCTTATTTTTCAATTTTAACTTCTCTTCACCAGCCACAAACAATTTAACGGAATTTTCATTTCCTACATCCAGCACAGCCTTATTGGAATACGATATCCGTTTATATTAAAGCCGCTTAATGGGTTAATTCTCGATAAGGAAATTTCAATTATTTTAACAACATCTCGAGATGCTACTTGAGATTTTAGATAGTGTGAAGCTTGAATTTGTGGAGTTGGCACTCCATCTTGGTTTATTGATAAACTTGTGATTCTTTTTATTGAAATTTCTTCAACAAGAATTGTATCATCCAAATGTTGTACTATATAAAGGGACCATGATTTGCCTTAGTTTGTAAACCGTTAATTTGGTAGATCAATTTTAACTAGTTTTTTATCTTTTCAACTCAGTATAACTAATTGAAGAATTCAAACCCCAGAGTTGACAAAACTTTTGCAAAACTAACAATGTCAACCGTCGCAGAAAAGTATTATCCAACAGAACCGGAAAGACCAGTTGTCAAGACTGCTATCCCAGGTCCAGAATCGAAAAAAATCTTACAAGAATTGTCTACTGTTTACGATACAGGTGCTGCTTATTACCCAGCAGATTATTACAAATCTATTGGTAACTATATTTGTGATGCCGATGGAAACTACTTGTTGGATGCTTACTGTCAAATTGCTTCTATTGCTTTAGGTTATAACAACCCGGAAATACTTAAAACCACTCAATCACCTGAAATGAGTGTTGCTTTAGCTAATAGACCAGCTTTGGCATGCTTCCCATCCACAGATTATTACAAGATCCTTGAAGAAGGTTTACTTTCTGTTGCTCCAAAGGGTTTCAACAGAGTCTTAACTGCTCATACCGGTTCCGATGCTAATGAAATGGCTTTCAAAGCAGCATTCATGTTTCAAGCTCAAAAAGAAAGAGGTGATAAACCATTCACTACTGAAGAATTGACATCAGTTATGGAAAATCAATTACCAGGTACTTCTGATATGGTCATCTTATCATTTGAAAAAGCATTCCATGGTAGATTGTTTGGTTCATTATCAACAACAAGATCAAAAGCTATCCATAAATTAGATATTCCAGCTTTCAATTGGCCAAAGACACCATTCCCTGCTTTAAAATATCCATTAGAAGAAAATGAAGAAGCAAATAGAGTTGAAGAACAAAGATGTTTAGATGCATTTGAAAAAACTGTTCAAGAATGGCCAACTAAAATTGCTGCTGTTATTGTCGAACCAGTTCAATCTGAAGGTGGTGATAATCATGCAACTCCATTCTTTTTCCAAAAATTAAGAGAATTGACCACTAAATATGGTATTATTTATATTATTGATGAAGTGCAAACCGGTGGTGGTGCTTCTGGTAAAATGTGGGCCCATGAACACTATGATATTTCTCCTGATATCGTTACTTTTTCCAAAAAGATGCAAAATGCAGGTTT
Organism: Ogataea sonorensis; assembly: GCA_037951595.1. Taxonomy (NCBI): domain Eukaryota; kingdom Fungi; phylum Ascomycota; class Pichiomycetes; order Pichiales; family Pichiaceae; genus Ogataea; species Ogataea sonorensis. The sequence continues at coordinate 437,035 of JBANDG010000007.1, forward strand.
CTATTTCAAAGACCCTGCTATTCAATCTGATAAACCTTTTAGACAATTCAACACCTGGTGTGGTGATCCATCTAAGGCATTGATTGCCAGAGCTATTATTCAAGAGATCAAAAAAGAAGATTTGTTAGCAAAGACAACCGAAACTGGTGATTATTTGTACGGTAAATTGTCTGAATTAGCTTCTAAATATCCACAATTAATTTCAAACTTGAGAGGTAAAAGTAGAGGTACTTTTATCTCTTGGACTATGCCATCCGGCTCAGTGAGAGACCAATTGTTATTCAAAGCTAGACAACTCGGTTTGAATATTGGTGGTTGTGGTGATGAATCAGTTAGATTAAGACCTTCGTTGACTTTTGGTAAAAAACACGCTGATATCTTGATTGAAATCTTAGACAAGGCTTTAGCTGAATTATAAACATATTAATTTACTCTATTTCGTTTTATCTGACACGTTTATTTTTCCTGTTCCCCCTTCCAATCCGTTTTCATAGAGTTTGGCTGATTATTGCCTTTTTATATAGAGAAAACCCACATTAATTTTAGCTCATTGCAACAAACGTGTAATATTAATTTTCCATTAGTTCTAATACTTTTAGCTATAAGCTCAAGTGTTTTAAAGGCCTTTAAGACTTATTCACTGACCTCTTAGAATCTTACCCATCAGACGCAAATGTTGACATAATTATAATTCAAACATTTATACAGGACTTTAACAAAATAATACAATAATACAATAATAGTATACAACAAAATATGGGGGGAAAATTAGTTTTTAAGCAAAATAACAATGTAATGGTGTTTTGAAATGCAATTCAGCAAATGCTGAAATCACTTTTTAAGACTATGAGAACTATCAATATCCTGCGAAGCTTTTCTTTTCAAACTTTTCTTTGCACTGTACTTTTGCATAAACTTCTCCATATAACTTGCAACAAAAGCTTTCACTTTTGCTTTTTTTTCATGCTTCAACTCAGAAGGAACATGAGCATTAGGATTCTTCTTCATCTCTTTTTCGGCCAATAAATGTGTGATGTCCCTGGCACGATTCTTAATTTCCTCCCTTCCCAGCTCTGGCTCATATTTTTTCAACATATTTGGAACTACAGATGCAAATAATTGCATCCATTTTTTTTCAACATTTTGTGAACTATGATGTCCATTGGTTGAAGTACTATTAGAAGTTTCTCTCAATTTCGATGGACCTGATGGGATCTTTGATGATTTCTTATTGAGTGCTTCAGATTCGGTTGATGCTTCTTTGATAATAGAGGTTAATCTGTTCATTCTGAATTCCTCCAATTCTAGCTCTTTTTGCTTTTGTTTTTGTCTCTCCTTCTCCAATTCCCTCAATAAAAAGTCTTCCCTGTCCTTTTCACGTTCACGCTTTCTTTTCCTCTCGTCATCATCATTAGATGACGTCAAAGTACTAGACATATTTGATGGTTTTTTGCTGCTAGATTTAGAACCTGCGGGTATACTGACCGGTTTTTCCCATTGAGTAGAATTTGTCTCTCTGTTGAAATAGTACACAACTTGTGTTGCCTCGTCAACAGCAGATTCCCATCCTGGAGGCAATTGTGAGTCATCTTCGTTATTACTATCCAAAGGTTCTGTGAAGTTTGCAGGCTTTGATGGTAAAGTTGGCGAGGAAGATGAAGTAGTTGATATTCCGCTTATTTGTCTTGTTCTTCTGTCATTCAATGCAAATGATTCACTGTTTTCTGTATTACCGTTGCTGGTTTTTTTTGGAATACGATACACTAGTGGTAAATTTTTCCAAATTGTCAAAATATTTTCAATGTCAGTTTTCAAATCTTGAGATGCGGTTTTAGCTTTTGCCTCCGTTAAATATTCATCAATTTTACAACTTTCTATTGAATTTCTTGCTTTGAAAGAAGGCCAACTTTTCAACATCTCTATAATATCAGTCAAAGCTTGATCCTCTTCACTATCAAACAAGTCATTTGTGTTATGGGAAATTAAAATCTTCATGACTGAACTCAATGCCTGTAATCCATGCATCTTACTGAACATTTCAACAATTTTTTGATACTCATCTGATAAGGTTATACGCTTCAAGAGTAACTTGATAACCAAGAAATCCAATTCAGGTTGCAAAAAGCAACGAATCACTTTCGAAGTGTCTGATAGTGGCAGCGGTGTAACTTCAAGAGATTTGACAAATTCTATATTGACATTTGCCTCAATATTATCCTGGGTAATTTTTATGCCGTTTTTCTTTTGTTCTTTGATCCATTTTTTCTCAACATTAGCCTTAACACCCAAGGCTTCTGCAATAACAGAAGGTAATAATCTCATTGAGTTAGACTGGTTCTTACCACCCAGAACACCTATACAGTTATAAGATCCACAGTAACAGTTTTGTGGGTTTGCACCAAATCTATCAACATTATAATCAAAAGTGATTTCTTCACCTTTCAATATATCACGTTTCGCAAAAATACCCATTCTGAATCTCTTATTGACTGCCCATTTTTCAACATGAGCGTTTGGATCACATGAATGATTTATGAATCTAGCTATACTTGCCATCTTTGTAGCATCAATAATCTCGTCATTCATAATCCACATGAAATAGAAATGCTTGACGCCTTCTTCGTCATACTGATGTTTTTTCAAATCATAAACCTCGTTATCAACCACTTCACCTTTATACTCAACAATGAATGTTCCTTGTTCAATTTTCTCATTAGCTCTCAACCCATAACCTTTCTTCTCTGTTTTGAACACAGAGACATTTGCAATCTCATTTCTTTGAAATCGCTGGTTTGCACAGTTTGCACCACAAGTACCTTGATTACTCATACATTCAATATTGGTAGATCTATTAATACAGTTAGAGTTTGGCCCACAGGCGTAATTTTTGCCGTTTTCAAATGACTCCTGACAATCACAGGCAATAAACTCGTCCGCTGCTGAGTAAACATGTGCAATCTTTTCATGATAAACATTCTGTTTCAAGTTAACAAACGTACCCAGAGCTTCTTCTGTTGCATCTGGTTCATTTAAAAACAACGGTATTGGTGATTCCATCCTTGGCGTGACCGATTTTGATGCACCCGAGGATACTATAACCTGCTCCACGTCCTCTTGGCCCATGTCCTGATCTTCCGCCAATAAAACTGGTGATCGTTCTGTCATTGAAATATTAATAGATAAAAGGTGAAAAATACGTCTTTTTTCAAATGTGCGTAAAAATTCGACAATTATCAGCAGCTAAAATAATGCCAAAAGCAGCTAAGACGCCAAATCAAACACAAACAAAACTCTATTAGTGAAAATCCCACAACGTAGGTTAGAAATTATCTTGTTTCCACAGAGTAAATCTCCTCCAATCATGTTTATAATCACGTCTTTAAATGGTGTTTTTTTTTTCTTCACCGTTTTTTTCTACTCTCACAAAAGACGTTCACTGAAATGGAGCACAAGGAGAATTTGAGAAAAGGCGCCGCTTTTTGATTTCTACTGGTGATAAATGATTACAAGATTGAATGTTGTAGTATAAATGATCAGTTTGTTATTCATCGTTGTTCGTTTGGTAGCAACACATGTGCATCGGTGTTTATTTGTAGCTTCTGGATCAGTGAGTTGGATTGGCTGATTTTGTACTTTGTGTACAGTTTCAATGTCAACGACACTTTTACAACCAGATCAAATTAGCAGATATTCTTTAAATTCTAAGGGCAACGATCAAACAATTCATACTGTTGGGCCAAAAGCACAAGAAGACAATATCACATACGAGGCAAAGTCTTTAGACAAGACAGTTTGCAACTACAGTCATATTGAGAAGAGTATTACAAGACTCCCGCAATTTGCAGACTCCAATGAGCTGGAAGAGTGTTTGAACCGCTTATCTGATGATTTCAATGCGTTGAATGATTTGAGCAGTCTTGAATTCAAGTCTACCTCCGACGGGTTGGATCACAAGTACGAAGTCATTATCGAGAACCAAAGAGGTGCGATGATGTTTGGTATTCCGCTATTTAGCAAACAGTCCTTGCTATACCCTATGGATCCACCAAAGTACCAGACATTGTCTGGAAACGTAATTTTGAAACTTAATCTTTTCCCACTCCCTGGGAAACAATGGGTTTGGTGTTGGAACAGCTGGTACGTTCTGATGATCAAAGACGTTGACGAGGAAGGCTGGATTTACTCAAGAATAAGATTTGGCAGCGGTAAATGGAAAGGCGTAGGTAGATTTGGTAACTTCGTTAGAAGAAGAATATGGATAAGGATGCGTAAGAGATTATCATCAGAGTTTGATTCACCTTCTAATGAACCGCTTGAGTTGACTGTTGGTGATACTAAAGTTTCAGCAGCTCAAAACAACTCAAATTTTAGCAAGTTTACCGGCCTGGGCTCCACTGTTGCTAGTTATACCGCTGATTTTGGTAATTCGACATTTGCAAACCTGGAACGCCTGACGGGTACTCAAGAGGAGTCCATCAAAAGGAAACTTTCACTTTTGATAGAAGAAGTTGGCTCGTTGGGAATTGATAGACTGAAAGTGGATCGCATATTTAGGTTTTTCATTCATTCTGATATCGAGACGCTAGAATATTTGGTTTACGACTACGAAAAGAACAAAACTAAATTGTTGAAAGATGAGAATGCCAATCTCTCTCAAAAAACAGCAGTTACCAGTCAAGGTAGTTGGTTGTCACGTTTGATCTCACTACTACAATTTAAACAGTCAAAACTGCTTCTTTTGAAAAGATTTGAACACTTGTTGTCAGAAAATGGAATTGAAAAACTAGACACTGCAACGGTTCAGATACTAACGAGGATCCACAAGTCGTGTCGTGGCTTAATCTCTGACAGTTTGTATGAAAAAACCAGAGAAGAAACTTTGTAAAGCATTTGAGGCATTTAGTTAGGATTAGTTGTAAATATCTATATTTTTAGGTGTGACTATATACAAGAATTTTATACAAAAATTTACAAATGTCTTTTCATTGGCACCTCTTCTATCGCTTCAATGATATCACCAACCTCAAGATCTGGTGAATTTTCTAAAGCAATACCACACTCAACAGCATTTTTAACTTCGTTTACATCATCTTTTCCAATCTTCAAATGTTTAATCTTACCTCTATGAACCTCTTCACCATCCTTCATGACCCTGATCAAAGCATTACGTTTCAAAGTACCATTAGTAACTTTTGAGCCAGCAATCTTGAATGTACTTTTACCTTTATTGATTTCGAAAATTTGCTTAACATCCACTGTAGCTAATGTTTTCAATTCATATTTGACTGGTAACTTGCTGGTTAATATATTCAACACTTCTTCAATCAAGTGATAAATGACATTGAACTCCTTAATTTCAACACCTTCTCTCGAAGCAATATTCATGATTTCTTTTGGAACCTTGGTGTTGAAAGCTAAAATATAACCATTGGAAAGTTTAGCTCTTTCAATGTCTGATTCTGTAGGAGCACCAACTTCATAGTATAAGACTTGGGATTTAACTTCATCGTTTCCTAAACCCTCAATACTCTGAGTGATGGCTTCTGCAGAACCACTAACATCAGCTTTGATAATGAATGGAACATTTTGAATCTGGGTAATTTGATCATCAAACAAATCAGGATCAAGTTCTCTAATTTCATCCATCGATAATCCACCCCTTTGATATTCCTGAATCTTTTCGTCTCTTTGTGCTTTAACCAACTCATTCAATCTCTTTTTGTTAATTTCTTCAACTTGCAATGCTTCTTCAATTAATCTTTTTCTCTTTTCTCTATTTGTAATAACTTTTTTAGCAAATGCTTCAGTTTTCGCTTGAATTGCATAATCACCAGCTTCAGGAACTTCACGCCAACCTGAAATCTCAACTGGAACTGCAGGTCCTGCACTCTTGATCGATTTACCAAATTCATCTTTCATCATTTTAACCTTACACCAAGTTGTACCAGCAACCAAAATTAAACCTGGCTTCAACTGTCCAGATTTAACCAAGAATGTTGCAACATTGCCTAAACCTTTCTTTGTTTGAGATTCTAAAACCCAACCTTCAACTGGAACGTTGTTTTCAGGAGCTTTCAATTCTAATAATTCAGAGACAGTAACAATAGTTTCTTCCAATTCATCCATTCCCATACCAGTCTTAGCTGAAATACGAACTGTTGGGACTTCTCCACCATAATCTTCAACATCAACACCATGACTTGATAAATCAGAAACAACCTTGTCAGGATTGGCTTCTTCTTTATCACACTTGTTGATTGCAACCACAATTGGAACACCTGCATTTTTGGCATGTTTAATAGCCTCAACAGTTTGAGGCATAACTGAATCTTCAGCAGCAACCACCAAAACAACAACATCAGTCATATTGGCACCTCTTTCTCTCATTTTCAAGAAAGCTGCATGTCCTGGTGTATCTAAAAATGTAATCTTTTTTTTCGAGATTGGGGTCTTGACAGAAAAAGCACCAATATGTTGAGTGATACCACCATGTTCACCTTTCACAACAGAAGATTTTCTCAAGTAGTCTAAAATTGAAGTCTTACCATGATCAACATGTCCCATAATTGTAACTATTGGAGCTCTTGGTTTCAAGTTTTTGGAGTCTGGATAATCAACAGTGGGGAATAAATCTGCACCTAAGTCATCATCAGCAACAACCTCAAAACCAAATTCATCTGCAATTAAAGACGCTGTTTCAAAATCTAAGATATAGTCATTAGTCATGTTTTCAAATCCCAACTCCGTTAGTTTGTCCAGCAAATTATTCACACGAACTCTCAATATCGTTGCAAAATTAGCAACAGACAAGAATGAAGGAATGTCTAGTTTCGGTTTAGAAGTGACTGGTTTAGGTGGTGGGGTAACAGACTTTACATTTGGCTTTGAATTTGGTTTTGATTTCATGCTTTGATTTGAATTGGAGTTTGTGTTTTTGTTTGGTTTTGCGTTTTTATTTAATTTTGCATTTGAGTTTGACTTTGCATTCATATTTGATTTAGCCCCATTCTCATTTAAATCTCTTGGTTTTTCACCAAAACTCTTTTCTTGCCCATTTTCGGGAACACCTTTGCTTTTTCTTTTTTCGGTATTCAATTGATTCTCCTTCCTTGTATTTCCTCCTTCATTTTTGGACGTGTCTTTGAAATTCTTAGTTTTGGTGGCCTTCACATGCTCTAAAACACCGCTTTTGGCAGTACTCAATTTTTCTGTACTATTCTCTGTATGCGATTTCTTTGCAGAACTTAAACTTGTCTTTTCAATATGCTGCTTTTCAGTCGACTCAACCTCTTTCGACTTATTTTCTAATATTTTTTGCCCAAATCTGGATCTACGGGCAGCCACAGAATAAGACCGATTGATATTAAGTACTGAAAGCTTTGAAAGCTGCACATAACTAGTGGAACAAGCTTTACGCTTCACCACTGAAAACCGGCTGCAAAACATCATCGTATCTCTAAAGACTCAGTTTTAAGTACTCTTGCCTCACTTACACTTATAACAGTGACCTTTTAATTATCTGCACAAACCCACTTTATTCGTAATTTCTTTCAAATATTTTTCACCTGTTTTGTTTGTGAGTGAAAATAATGAAAAATAAAAAGAAAAAAGGTCTATGTGCGGCTTTTTTTACAAGGACAGAATTTCACATTAAATTTAAAGGAATATTTTCAGTTACTTAGTAAAAAATGTGGTTACAAACCGCTTTGCTTTCTAATTACATTAAGCATGTTTTGTATCGTAGTCATTATCGTCATCATTGTTTATAGCATGTATCGAGGAAGAGGTATGCAACGTTGGGGCACGTTCAAACAATGTGTCCCCATCCTCTTCTTCTGGTAAATTGTCACCACCTAATCCATGGTTGACAAAATCGGGATGAACCACAACAAATTGATCACTATCATTATCATTATCATCTTCATCATCATTATCGTTATCAATAGTACGACTGTTACCCATTTTATTGGTATCTTCATGATTTATCTTGGTACCTTGTGTTTCCTCTTGAATGGTGACAGTACCTGTTGTGGCCGATCTTTCTAGCGAGTGGTCATGATCCAATAAAGGCCCTTGGAAGTTATTTTTACCCCAACTAAAGTACATCACAGCTATGATGATAGTCAGTAACAAAAACACAACGACTGCGTAGTTCATTGTATTTATGTCAATGTATCTAGATGGTGGAAAACAAAGTACAATAATTGTTAGTGATATGCACAGCACACTCAAAATATTCACCAAGTACCCAAACTTTCTCAACTTGAAAGCAGAACCTTTGATCTTCTGTCTTTTGTTCAATAAGGAAGCAAGAATAGGAATACCATTAGCAAGATTTAAAGAAACAACAGCGCAACCGACAAATGCATTAAATGCGCTTGACGATATCAACGAAAATGATCCTAAAAGAATAGATATAGCCACCGATAAAAGTAGAGCATTCTTAGGCACAACTTGTTCATCTTGCATCTTATCGACTTTTTGCCACACTTTGCTATATGGTAAACCGTGATCTCTAGCCAAAGAGTAAACCGTTCTTGAAGCTGTAGTCAAGGAACCAATAGTGGCAAAAGTCAAAGATCCACAAATAAGTATCACCAAGAAAAATGAAACAATAAATGATTTTGTAGAAAGTTTAAAAATAATATCAATGGGGAAAATGTCTGGATTCTCATCTAATATTTTCCCAAGTTCCGGCAAAATGGTCAAGATGGGTATGATAAATATAAGTCCAACAACACTACTTATCAAAACGGTCACCAATAAACCTTTTGGGATTGTTCTTTCGGGCTTAACAACTTCCTCACTCATCGAGACAATAACACCGTACCCGTTAAATGTCAATGACGAAAATTGAATTCCTCCTATTAGAAACGCAATAACATCAGGCCAGCCACTTCTAGTTGCATCAAAATAAGTCAACACATGTTTGACATCATGAAATTCTGTTGAAAAAATCATCAACAAAAAATCCATAATCAAGACTGTATATAAAGTCCAATAAATGCATAGCTTGTTAATTCTCTCTAATTGACTTTGAAAGTACAAATTCACAATGGCCGATAAGAGCACAATAACGAAAAACACAAACAAGTTGATAAAATCGTCATGTTTATAATCACTCTCTTTCAATCCAAATATCGACAATATGAATTGGGCACCACCAAACGCATATGAAACAAACATGAGCCAGTTTCCAAGAACTAGAAACCATCCAGTAAACCAAGAGCTAACCAAAGAAAATTTCTCGTTAGCCAAAATACTACTGAAATGATAAACTCCACCAGACGAAGGAAACTTAGAAGATATTTCACCTAAAGACAACGAGATCAATACTGTGAAAAAAGAAAACAAAACCCATCCCCATAATATCGTAACATTAGATCCACAAACAAGTCCAATTGATAATGTAGATGCTATTCCAAAGGGAACATTCATGATGGAGAATCCTAGACCTATAATCGAGGATATAGTAAAATTTTGTTTCAATTCGTGTTCATAATTGAAATGTTCAACATCTTCAGAAACATCACCATCTTGCCAAATGTTTTGAACTTGGTCTCCTATATTCCTTATTCTTCCATTTAAAGCTTCATTGTGAAGCACCTGGTCACCTAGACTTCTCAATCTATCATTAAGGGCCTCATTATGAAGCACATGCTCACCAATAGTTCTAAGTCTTTCTCTAATAGCTTCAGTTTGAGGTATGTTTATGTGAGGAACCGATATGTAACTACCCGACTGTCTACTAGACATCGTTTCAACTATCCTGAAACTCTTTTCTGTATATCACAATTGCTATTTAAATTTATTGTGATATTTGCTTCTGATAAGGAATGTGAAAATTGTGGTCACTCAGAAGCTAGTGGAGTTTTCAAAGTTGAAACAATAAAGGTAACAGTAACAACAATCAAATTGTAACTATTCTAGTACAAAACACCAAATTACCAAATTATCTCTTTGTTATCTGATTCCATTTATCTACAATAGTAAATCTCCGTACGAAAATATCTGTGATCAATTTCATCTACCCTTTAATCTTTTTTGACTCGCATATACAAAAAAATTTATTGAAATTTAGTGAAATTTATCAATACAATTTGAAATCTTTACTAGTGTTTTTTACCTTCTTTATTTATTTGTTGTACACATCATATTCGATCCCTTATTTGGAAATATATGTCTAAAAAATCTGGATATAAAGAAGCTAGTTTTTCAGGATGGATGCAGATTTGTACGACGAGTTTGGTAATCTAATCAATGGTGGTTCGGTAGGTGAGCAGGTTTCATCATCTGACGAGAGTGATGACGGATACGACGTTCCAGTTTTCAATTTCCAAAAACAAGACCAAGAACAAGAAGATGAAAAAGAAAACGATAAAGATAATAAAGGCGACGACATTGTGTTATTTGAAGACAAGCAACACTACCCATCGATCAGCGAGGTTTTCGGCACTAACGTGGAAACTATTATAGCCACCAGTGATGCACAGGATATAAATGACCCTATAGTGGAACCTCAGTTGAATAAAACATTCAAGATTGAAGAGAAAGATTTACCAGAAACAGTATACTCAAAAGAATACATGTGGGAAGTGAGTAGGTTGCCATCAAAAGTCAGAAATGTTGCTTTATGTGGTAGTTTGCACTCAGGTAAAACAACTTTTCTTGATATGCTAATAGCAGAGACTCACACTCTTTCAATGCCTACAAGTTTGAAAAACTACAAACCGCTAAGATACACAGATAATCATACATTGGAAGTCAACAAAGGAATGTCTATCAAATCTACAGTGATGACATTACTACTTCCAAATTTAAAAGGCAACTCAACAGTGTGTAATATAATAGACACCCCTGGTCACATCAATTTTGTTGATGAGTTATCAGCATCATTAAGATTGGCCGATTCCATGGCTTTGGTTGTGGATGTCGTGGAAGGATTGACCAAAGGGAGCGAGTTGGCTATTGAATACGCATTAAAAACAAACACAGAGATCTCATTAATTTTAACCAAGATTGATCGTTTGATTATTGAGTTAAGACTACCACCGATAGAAGCATATTTCAAACTAAGAAGAATTATTGAGGATGTGAATATTTTCATTGATGAATCAAGTTTCAAACACTTGTATACGCATGGTACAAGAATATCTCCTGAATTAGGCAATGTTTGCTTTAGTTCATCTGTTTTCAATTTTAATTTTAATTTGAAAAGTTTTGCTCAACTTTATATAGATCGTTACAACATGTCTTCTGTCAATGTTGATCAATTTGCTACAAAACTTTGGGGAGACATTTATTATATTGATAAAAAGTTCTGTGTGAAACCACCGAATCCAACTTCATCAGCAACTTCAAGAACGTTTATCAAGTTTATTTTAGACCCATTGTATAAATTAGCCACACATACATTAACCAAGGATCCTAAAGAGTTACAAACGTTTTTAAAAAACAGTTTAAACATTACATCTATACATAGGTCACGATTCAAACTAGATGTTCAGTTGTTGATAAAAGATGTCATGAAATCATTTTTGGGTAACTGTAGCGGTGCATTTACAGAGATGATTTTAAGATTGAAATCTCCAATAGACAATGCTGAATATAAATTAAATTCTATAGACTCAAAATCCGAACAAGAGCACGATGAAATAAGAGAACATGTGTTGAAATGTGATCCTGAAGGCCCATTGATTGCATATGTAACCAAATTAGTTGATACAACCGACGCTTCAAGATTTTATGCGTTGGTTAGAGTTTTGTCAGGTACTTTGAAAGTTTCAACGAATGTCCGTATCCTTGGAGAAAGTTTCTCAGATGATAATGATGAAGATTCCAAAATTCAAGATATTAAAAAAGCCTTCTTGAGTTGTGCAAGATATAAGATTTCAGTGAGCGAAATATTTGCAGGTTCGATAGGTTTAATTTCCGGTCATGACATTGATTCATTTATTAGCAAGACTGCTACTATCTATGACACTAAGTTGACAGGTAACTTGAGAATCTTTAAACCGTTGGAGAAGATATCCAAACCTGTTTTCAAAGTTGCTGTTCAACCTGCTAATCCATCAGAGTTATCGAAATTTGTGGAAGGATTGAAAAAATTAAACAGATCATATATTGGCTGCGAAATCAAAGTTGAGGAAAGTGGAGAGCATTCTATATTAGGATTTGGTGAAGTTTACATGGACTGCTTACTACATGATTTGCGTCGTTTATATACAGATTTAGAAATCAAAGTTAGTGATCCAATGACCAAGTTTTCAGAATCTTGTATTGATATGTCAAAAGTGAAGCTTGTGATTGAATCTAACAATAAGAAGAATCACATAACAGTTATAGCTGAAACATTAGATGAACAAATTGGAATCGATATAGAGAATGGTGTTATTTCCATAAATGATTCAGCTAGAGTGACTTCAAGACATTTCAGGGAAAAGTACGGTTGGGATGCACTAGCAGCCAGATCTATTTGGGCATTTGGTCCAGAAGATGATGTTGGTACATGTATTTTAGTTGATGACACTTTGCCAGATGAAGTGGACAAGACACGTTTGAACTCTATGAAGGAGATAATCAAGCAAGGATTTAAATGGGCAGTTAGGGAGGGTCCTCTGTGCGATGAACCGATTAGAAATGTCAAATTCCGTATTACTGACATTGATTTATCATCCAATTATTTAGAGTCTAACGGTGCACAAATAATTCAAATGGTGAGAAAAGCATGTTATGCTGCGTTTATGATAGCTACGCCTAGATTATTAGAACCAATTTACGAAATTGAGATTATCTGTTTTGGTACTGTTGTTGACTCGTTACCTAAATTTTTGGACAAGAGACGTGGTGGTATACTAAACTCCAGGCCTATTGATGGTACACAATTGTTTAAAGTTGTAGGATATGTGCCAGTTATTGAGTCGTTTGGACTAGAGACGGACATAAGACTTTTAACCCAAGGACAAGCCATGTGCCAGATGATTTTTTCCAAATGGTCGGTGGCACCTGGTGATCCACTTGATTCTTCAATGTTTATTCCATTATTGAAACCAGCAGCTATTAATGCGATTGCCAGAGATTTCACCATCAAGTCGAGAAAGAGAAAAGGTTTGGAAGACGAACCTAGTATTAAGAAATATGTTGATCTGCAAACTTTTGAAAAACTTCAAAGTGTTGGCTTGTGTTGAAGATAACCCTGAAGGTATTTTGTTTATAATAAAACAAATTTAATAAAAAATCATTAACCGATATGTATGTATCAATTTATATAAATACACATAATACTATAGAAACAAACTAATGCATATGATAAAAAATCACCTAGTGGAACACAAGTAAAAATATTGAAAAAGAGCATGCAAATATTACTTTCTGTTATTTCTTCTTCTACTTTTACCTGGTCTATTACTTGTCTTACCGCCCTTTGCAAATTTACCACCTTTATTTGAAAATTTATCATCATTTTTTTGTCTTTTATTACCACCTTTTCTACCAGGTCTTTCTGCTTTAGCAGCAGCTGCTTCTTCCACAGCGATATTAAATTCATCTTCACCAATTTCATTATTTTGTCTTTTTCTTTTCAAAGATTTGATTTTTTCCAATGTATCTCTTTTCTCTTTTTGTCTCTTTTGTAAAGTTTCATGTTGAACTTGTTTACCGAATTTCTTTAATTGTCTTTGTCTCTTTGCTTCTTCACTTGCTTTCTTTTCTGTGGCTTCTTTAACCAATTTAATCTTTAATTTCTCCATATGCTCATCGGATTTGACCATTTCAGCGAAATAGTCCATTGGTCTAGAAAATGGAATTTTCAAAGCCAGCAATTTCTTTCTGCCTTCTAAAGCTGCATCTAAACCTTGTTTGAAAAATTGCAATTCTCTTTCTGTGTCGTCGTAGATATCCTTAATGTCTTCTTCCACTTTTGTGTGATATGTGACCGATTGGTGTTCGTCGAAACCGTATTTCTCAAATGGTATTTGAATTCTAGACAAGGAGTCTTTTAAAGCTGCAACGTTGTTTATAGTTAATTTGGTGTATGGGACAACATCGGCGTCTGAGTCGATCTCAACATCTGATAATGGAACGTCCTGCTCATCGGCTTCTTCATCATCATCATCATCTTCTTCTTCTTCTTCTTCTTCTTCTTCTTCTTCTTCCTCCCCTTCTTCCTCTTCTTCATCTTCCTCATCTTCATCATCTTCACTTTCAGCCAACACATCAAAGTCTAATCTTTTTTCAATGGCTTCGACATCGGAGTCGTCTTCATCCTCTTCATCCTCTTCTTTGTCATCACTCACTTGTTCAGCTTTATCCTCCACTTTTTCTTGGCTCTTATTCAAGATCTTTTTAATCTGTCTCTGTTCTTTTTTACTCAAGACATCGCTTTGATAAGCAACTGTATCGTTCTTCTTTTCTGCGTTTTTAACTCTGCTGCTTTTCGCCATCTTTTTCGCTGTCCGTTCGAATTACCCTGCTGTGTATGAAAATCAGATATGGTTGAATAAAACAGTCAATAACCAGTCAGATAATCCTAGAAACAAAATGAAGAATTTTACTTTAAAATACAAAAATACATAATTAAAAAAAGAAAATATTTAAAAAATATTTAAAAAAAAAAAAAATTTCTGAAAAATTTGAGAAATTTCCCAAAAAGGAAATAAATTGATTTCAGGTACACGACCTTAAAATCTGGCGAGAAATTTGGAAATGGAAAAAAAGTCGTTTAGATCTCGTAAAGAGAGAGAAGAGAAAGTTAAATAGGTGGATGAGATGGTGTTGAAGTAGGAGATATTTTAATTGTAATTGAAAGGTTATATCTGATTATACTGTGTCAATTATATATTATATATTCACAGAAGCAAAACAATCACTCATCATGGACAAGACACTGAACAAAGAAAAGTTTTTGGCTATTTTCCCTGAACTAGTTTCAGAATTGGATGAAATCTTGGTCAAATACGGTATGCCTCAAGAGGCTATTGAATGGTTCAATAAGAATTTGAATTACAACACTCCAGGAGGGAAATTGAACAGAGGTTTATCTGTGATTGACACCTATGCATTGTTGAAGAATTACAAGACATTGGACGATTTTTCACAAGAAGAGTACAAAAAAGTGTCAATTTTAGGATGGTGTATTGAATTATTACAAGCTTATTTCTTGGTTGCTGATGATATGATGGACAGATCAATCACTAGAAGAGGACAGTCATGTTGGTACAGGGTTGAAGGTGTCAATGAGATTGCAATCAATGATTCATTCATGTTAGAAGGTGCCATTTATGTGTTGTTAAAGAAATATTTCAGATCTGATTCGTATTATGTTGATTTGTTAGATTTATTCCACGAAGTGACATTCCAAACCGAATTGGGTCAATTGCTTGATTTAATCACAGCACCTGAAGACGAAGTCAATTTGTCTAAATTTTCATTATCCAAGCATTCTTTTATTGTTATTTTCAAAACCGCATATTATAGTTTCTATTTACCTGTTGCATTAGCCATGTTTATGGCTGGTATCAATGATGAATCTGATTTGAAACAAGCAAGAGACGTTTTGATTCCATTGGGTGAGTATTTCCAAATCCAAGACGATTACTTGGACTGTTTTGGTAAGCCAGAGGATATTGGTAAGATTGGAACAGATATCTTAGATAACAAATGTTCATGGATCATTAACAAAGCTTTAGAGATTTGTACACCTGAACAAAGAGCTTTATTGGATGAGAATTACGGTAGAAAGGACTCGTCAAAGGAAAAAATCTGTAAAGATTTGTTCAACGAGTTGAAGATTGATCAATTGTACTTGCAATACGAAGAGGATATTGTTGGCCAATTGAAGGAAAAGATCTCCAACATTGATGAATCAAGAGGTTTCAAAAAAGACGTTCTAAGTGCATTCTTGAACAAGATTTACAAGCGTCAAAAATAAGTAGTTTGTGATATGTATGTATTATTTAAAAAATGGAATAATATGTTTCTATTTTTTTCTCTAAAGAATATTGTAAACGTAAATTGTAAGTGTGGAAGGAAGGAAGGAAGGAAGGAAGGAAAGAAAGAAGCAAACCAACTTGTGCAACTCATCATACCAGCGATGAGAAAACAAGCACAAGCAGAAGCAGCAGATTTATCTTACAACCAAAACCAAGTTCTGCTTATCGTCACCCTCATCTAATCTAAGCTTTGATACCAGTACCTGCATGTGGAGGATAGTCCCTTGAAGTCTGCGAAGATTCGGGATGCTTACAAGTGCAGCGTTGATCAAGCGGAACAGGATCCATTGGTCTTGGGATGTGTAGTCCACATCCGACCCAAGTTGCCTTCTCACAGTTTGGACAAGTAGCTGGTCTGCACATGTTTAATTGATTGCAGGTTGAATATCCAGTGGTTTTAGATCCTTATGATATTAAAAAACTCTGAGTGAAAGATGATAAATTGTCAAACAACTAGCAGTAGATAATAAAATAGATAAAGATATAGTTAATTGTAAAGCCAAAAAGATAATAGGATGAAAAAATGCCACTATGAAGTATATTCTCCACCAGCCACAAACAAGATTTGAACCATATCCCGAATATATAAAAGGCTGTAACTGTGGCTGTGGCTGAGTTGAGTGGCTGGTGTTAAAATAAGTGAAAGAAATAAACAAAAAATGGCTAAAAACGACAATTACGAGCGAAAAAGAGAAAGAGAGAGAAAAAAAGAGCGGAAACTCTTTTCTCTACCGGAAACTCAATAACTTTTTCAACTTTAAAATTTTATTCCACACAAACAAAAAAAAAGAAAGAAAAAACGGAGAAAGTCATGTGTTCATTGCTCACCTGACAAAAGTAAACAAACATTTGAATACTTTATTATGTGTATTTATTTATCTATTAATCTATTTATCTATTTAATGTATCCTGTTTATTTGAACTACTTAGTTATTTATTGATCAAATTCAACTCATCTCAGCTATCTTACAGTTGGACCTATCTTGAACACACACTTTATAACCAATTCAGTACCGATTATACCTACCATTTCTCTTTCATTAGGTCAGATTTGCAGTTGCTACAACAGTTTATTTGGCTTTTTTTATCATTAGCTTATCATCACCAAGTCTTATTCTATCTTATCAATTGGTAAATTTCTTGAACTCACTCATCACCTAAAAATGTCCACCTCTTCAAGAACAAGTTCCGCTCAGGAACCACCTTTGAAAAAACAGAGATCTGGCAGCATTTCCAGATCTAATAAACAACAGCATCCAAACACGTCTTCATCTACAACAGCTGATTCAAACATTGATACATCACTCACATCGACTGCTGCTGCTGCTGCTGCTGCTGAAGACACACCTGCTGCCGGTGCTGCAAATAAAAATCCTAGCTCGAGTAATAACACCGCAGCTCAAAGTTCATCTCCAGCAGAATCTGCTACTGCCACTGTTACAGCAGATGGTGGTGCTGAGTCGGCTACCAACCGCAACCCATCTCCAGTCGCTTCTGCTATTGCTTCCACGACGACCGACAACTCCAGAAACAGTGGTTTACCCCCTTTAAAAGATCCTAAATCATCAACCCAACAACAACAAGAACAACCACAACAACCAGTATTAAAACAGGAAATCTCTCAAGACTCCTTACCTTCAAAAATTCCTTCTTTAACCGTTCCAACTTCAACAACTTTGCCCCCTGAATTCTTCAACACCAGACCGGAACCAGGCACTGAAGAGTGGCATAAATGGAGAAAATTGAACCACAAAGAAGTTGAAAAAAGAAGAAGAGAGGCAATTAATGAAGGTATTAACCAATTAAAAGAATTACTACCTGCTAAAGACGATAACAAGTCCCAAATCATCAGAACAGCCGTGGAATACATCAAGAGATTAAAAGAAAATGAAACTTCAAATATCGAAAAATGGACTTTGGAAAAATTAATTACAGATCAAGCTGTTAACGAATTAGCTAATTCAAATAAGAAATTGAAATTCGAATTGGAAAAAGTTTACAGAGAAGTTGAACATTGGAAGAAATTCTACACTAAAGCTCAAGAAGAGTTGACAAAGTTGAAACTTGAAAGAGGTAATTAACTTGTGTCTTTCAATCGAGGCTTGCTCCAGTAATTTATTTGCTTGCTTAGTCTTTTTTTTTTTTTAAATTCTTTTTCCAACATGTATTTTTAATTGTCTATTTAGTATCTCTATGATTTCCCTTGTATTCTAAATTGTTTATTTGGCTTTTCTATCTTTTTCTTTTCTCTTTTCTATTATATGTGCAGCCGCTGTTACTTTGTGGTTACTTTTATTTCTCTTTATTTTGTCTTTTTTCTTTTTATTTTATTTAGGTATATTGCTATTCACTATTTACATCATTGCCAACTATAAATCCACATCTCTAACCAACACGCCTTCAATCCCTTGACCGAGAGTTCCAAACACGTCAAAATCAATACTGATTTGACCTTGCTCATGATCAACTACCGGTTCACCTCCATTGAATCTGAAAATTGACGATGAACCAGCATACATCAATTCATCCTCCATTCCTGATCTGTTACAAACTGCAACAACAACTTTTCTGTCTTTGTGTAAATTCGTATACAATGGATTAAATCTCATAATCCAGTACCTTGACGTGCCTTTATCTGGTCTAGTCAAATCAAAGTAAGCCGAATGATCTAATCCTTCTTGTTTACAAAGCTCAATCTTCTCATCAATTTCATCATTGATCAACATTATATTATCACTTGATTCATCATCAACATTAAACTCATTTGCTAGTCCCGGTGCTTGATATTTTGCCTGATAAGTCTCAATATCTTTTGAACTCCACGACTCGGACCAACTTGTGTTCATCCATGCTGTTGGAACAAGAATCAACTCGGTCTTTTCCTGTAGACAGAAATTGGCAAATTCATATGCTTGGAAAGGCGCTTCAAATTTGTAAGGATTCAAATCCATGCAAATCCCAATAGCTGTCTTGATCTTTCTGTTGTTTATCTCCAAAGTGAATGAAGTGAATCCATCGGGACTCTCTTTGGCCCCCCACACTTCATCCGTCTTGTAAAGAAACGTTTTACGATAATTGTGGACAATTGACCCAGTTGGTGAAATTAACATTGCTGAGTTGTAAATTGTATACTTGTCATTCTCTGCTGACAACTCGGCTGGTTTCAATGGGAACTCCTTCTCAGGGTACCCTAGCAAAGTATGGCACTGGTACTTGTTAGATATCAATTTCCCCAACTCAAACGACTTGCCTTGTCCTTTCAGCTCCAAAAAAGGTTCGATGTGTTTGACACTCTTGAAATTGTATCCTGTTATAGCTAGCTCAGGCAAGATCACAAGATCTGGCTTGCTTGTAGATGGCTTGGAAAATGTCTTGTCGAGAAGCTGAACTGCTCTTCTGAAATTCTCCTCAACCTGTCCCACAATAGGGTTCAATTGAACTGCTGCTATTCTTAGTTTCATTTTGCTGGTGGTGTCAGAAAACCAATGATTGGTAGATGATAAAACAGTAAAGTAATTTCACTAAAAAGTGACTTTTCAAATGCATATATTTCATTCACTCACTGAGTTTTTTTTTTTTCATTTTCCTCTTTCGCTGTTGAATGGAAATCAGTTTAGTAAAATAAAAAGTTAAATAGTAGTTTAAACAATTGAAAGTTTATCAATTGAAGGTGTGCCAATTACATATTATTAACATTGCTAATTGACCACCACTCGAAGAATGACTGCAAATATACCAGAGCTACTGCTCGATCCGTCTTTGAAATTATGGGTGTTACTACCAATATCGATAGTTATGGTGCTAGTTGGAGTATTAAGAACCTACATTTCACTACTTTTAGAATCTTCACCCAAGTTACCACGTTACAGAGCAGTTAAAGAGCAGCAGCATTTAACAAGGTTGAGAAATTTCAAAAAAAATAGTCATGTTTTCAATCACAAGCTGGAGTTTGACACAAAATTGAGTTTTTACAACTCTGAATATACGGAAAACTGTAGCAAGTATTTAAAAAAGCCAATTCCACAGAATGATAATGAAGCAAATGCAAAAGCACAGCAAAGTGCAAGCCCAGCAGCAAATCCACTGACAGATCCAAACATGTCCGAAATGCTAGTTCAGATGATGAAGTCAAACGCTGCTAACTACATACCGCAGACGGTGATGATGTGGTGGGTCAATTTTTTCTTCAAAGGTTATATAGTGATGAAGTTTCCCTTCCCAATAACTACGAATTTTAAGTCAATGCTGCAGAACTCAATCAATACATCCAACTTGGACGTGTCGTATGTGAGTTCGATTTCCTGGTATTTTGTCAATTTACTAGGTTTGAAAAGTATCTACTCGTTGATCTTGAACGATTCTCAGTTAGTTGATCAGCTAATGCAAGCTCAAAATCAACAGCAACCTAGTATTCCACCACAACTTGCCGGTGCAGCACCTTCTGGTGAAAAAATTTTTAAAAAAGAGTTGGAAACTGCCATGCTTATCAATTTTAGTAGTTCTTTGGAGTTTGCCGAAGATAGATTCTTAAAGAAATGGAGTTAGTTGATTGAAGAAAGGTTAAATGGGTGAAAGTGTTGTTTTTACTGATGATGTCGGAATAGTACAAGAGCGTTATTGTTTTTTTTCAATTCTATAATTACACATCTATATATACAAGTTGTTTCAATATTCTGATTCGAGCTGTTTGATAAACTTGGCGACTGATGGAGAATCTTCGCCGTTTTTCAAAATCAGCACAAGCTTATCGATTTCTTCTTTGGTTATTTCACTGTCTAATTTGGAAATCCAATGTTTAGCAGCAATTGGAGATCTAGCAATACAGTAACCTTGCACTATTAATTTTTTAGCAGGATTTGAGAAATTGTCAGTAAAATTTGAGTTTTGTATATGGTTTAGTAAAGAAGTGAATTCTATGGAATTTGACACGCCTGTTTCCAAATGAATCTTTATGAATGAATCAATGATTTGGTAATCCAAGTCTTTGAAATCTGAATCGATCTTGTTGATGAAATTGATAAACCAGATGTATTCGTTCTTGTTTAGCCAACTTAGGAAAATCTTACACACTGGTAAAGTCAAATACTCTGGGTGATTTTTCAAAATACGACCAAACATAATTGTGTAAGCTCTGAAAATCAATTTTTTATTTTGATAAGTTGTATTTAGTGAATTTGCTGTTGAATTGACTAAACTTAAATACGTTTCAGTAGTACTGACAGATGGTAAAACCTTGTTGAACTCAATTAGTGATTTCAACAATTTATGTGCAATCTGGAAATTCGAGACATTGATACTGTAGTTGAGCAAAGTCAATTTCAGTTCTAAAGAGCATGTTTGAATGAAATCAGAAGGCGAGTTGATGTTGTCATAGTTAGTGGTTAGCCCTAGTATCAAAGGTAGATTGTTAGAATGATATTGTGAATCAATCTTGATAAGTTGGAAAATAATCTGAGAAATTTCGTCTGCAGTGAATGAGACTATATTGATATTCAAATAGCGGACCAAACTTTCCAAAAATGTTTCTGGGATTGATTCGTTCTTGCTTGTTAGATTAATCAATGATAGCACAAGATCAATATTTGAGTATTTGGTTAATTCTGGGTATGACGACAAATTTTCAATCAGCAAGCTGAAATTATCTGTATAGTCGCTGTCATTGATCAGCTCGATAACCGATTTTTGAATACTCTGTGGGATAGATGCAAACACGGGAATAGAAAAATTGTCCAAGTCAGCAGTGGCTAATTTTGTTGGCAAGAAATTCAAATCTTGATTGAAATTGAGCATCAAATCTATGGCATTCTGCTCAGGTTGAGCAAAAGTTCTCTTTTTATGCTGTTGATAGTCACTGCTTTCCACATCTTTAAAAGTGATGTAATCCTGGTACTCTGAAGAAACGCCCTTTTGTGTCGAAAGCAGCATCAAGTCTGTGTAGTTGAAATCGGCAAGCGTATTTCTATACACTTCTTTACTCGCCAACATGTTGTCCGACTGGGGTAACTTTGGCAAAATTTCAATCTCTTTGAACTCGCTTTTTCCTAGTAGCTTGGCCAACTCCTCAACTTCTTTTAATTGATTCCTGGAGAACTCAGACCTCAGGTCCTGATTTTTCTGAAAGTAACTGGCATCGCCGTTAACTTTGGCTGATAGTAGTCTAACTGACGACTGACGCAGCACTCTTAAACTGCCCTTTTTGGTCACCGTTCTGCCCGCCAAACTCATGATACTGTCTTGTGTACTCACTGTCTTGACCCACATACAACTAAAGGCCTCGTCCAACTACCCATACTCCAGCTATAAACCTGTCTTTCAGTCCAGATAAAAACCACTCCAATCCTCCAAAAAAGACGCTCAGATGCTCAGATGCTCAGCGCTCTGTGAAAAATTTGAAACGTTTCGATCTCGATTAGGTAATCATCCCAATAATATGCCTGCTGCACAATTTGCACAGTTGATCCGAGAGACAGGAGACATTTCACATCATGTAGACATCTGACACATCTGAATGTTATCTTGTTTGAAGTTTGAATGGAGTTCTGGAAGGTGCTATTATAGTTGTATATAAGACACTAGTTTTTCTTTAAAAAGCTTTTTACTGATTTCAAAAAGAAGAAGAAAAAACAGATTAATACCAACCAACTACTCTCAAATGTCATTATCAACGCTGTTTCTACGATTGATCAAGAAACCAATCTGCTTCTTTCTCACATGGATTGTGCTTTCGACAATAATACCCAACTTTTACACACAGGACCTGCTTCTCTCTAGTTCACAGGACGTGGACGGATACCTCTCAACTTCGTCTTATTACCAGCTCAACTCCAACTCTGTTGTTGCTAACAATTTAGTCAGATCGGACATTGTATTGGTCACAGCGCACCCAGATGACGAGTCCATGTTCTTTGCACCAACTTTAGTAGAGTTGGCGAAAAGCAACTACGGCAATAAATTACACTTGATTTGCTTTTCGAACGGCGATTATGATGGAATTGGCAATATTAGAGAGTCTGAAGTGGTCAAAGCTGCTAGTCTTTTAGGATTTCAAACTACTCGTGTGTTGAATTACAAAGACGACATTAATCTAACTTGGGATTCAGATACAGAGATTGTCAACACATTGGCCGAGGAATTGAACAGTTTGGATTTGCAATCAACTCAGCTTGTATTGCTAACATTTGACGAATTTGGAGTTTCTAATCATCCAAATCACAAATCACTCTACCATGGGGTACTCAACTATGCCAAATCCATTCACAAGACGCAAAATGTGATATTCCTAAAGTTAAAGACTTGGCCTATCTATGTCAAATTTACGGGTCAAGTTTTCACAAATCTAGAATTACTGGTTAAATATGTTAGACCTTTGTTGAGATATCTGAATTATGAAACTAACTTTACATCGGTTTACTCTTTGATTCATTCAATTTTCAACAAAACAGATCCAAACCATGTTGAAAAATCTGTCTTGATCTACAGCAACTTGAACTCGTGGTTTGTAAATATGTCCACAATGACCTGGATTCACTACTCTCAAATGGTTTGGTTCAGATGGTTGTGGTTGTTTTTCAGCAGGTATATGAATTGTAATGAATTGTTATTGGTCGACGTTGGACAGGAATAGACGTGTGTGCGTGTGTGTGTGTTTGTTGCTGTTTTTTTTATTACTTCTTCTGTCATATGTGTGGCCATCTGGTGGTATCTGATGGAGCACTTTCTCGGGTCTGTCCCTGTGTCAAGGTTTTCGTACTCTTTTTCTAAATACTCAAAACCGCTTTCTATTTTCTATATATTTATTTCTTAGGGTCTTCCCTTTTATGCATTACTCAGCCAATGGAGGTTGAAACAAACATCTTTAAAACACTTTGTTTTTACATTTTACACCAATTAGCAGATTGAACCTTTAAAACCCGCTTTGTGGAATGTCACGTGATGGATGTAAATATAACCGCTGATATGGTAAAAACAAAGCAATACGCTGTTTCCGATTATTTTTATCCCCTTTTAACATTAGACTGTTTTTATTGTAGATTGATTGACCTTTGTTAATGTTAACTGAAATTGATGGTGTGAAATTGTTAGAGAAGTAAGTGTGTTTTCGTAAATTAATCTTATATCTTATGTTTGCTTGTAGTGCGTACAGCGGGTACCCTTTATCTTGCAGCTGCGACATTTTTTTACCCCTTTTAACGACTGAGTAACAACTGAGTAACGAGTAACTAATGAGTAAGTATCGAAACTTTCAGCTGTAATGATACGAAAGTTTGTGTTTTGTTTTTTGCTGGTATAATTCAAAACAATTAAGGCAATGTAACTTATTGAATGAAAAACTTGAGTAGTCATATTTTGTTGAATGAATGAAATTGACATTATTTTATGTTTTTTGGACACTTGGCAAATTTTTGTGCAGGGTTGTTTGTTTTGGAAATTAGAATATACCAAGTTAATTTCAAATTAAATGTATTCTACATTTTGATATTTTAGCACTTATAGAGTAGATTAAACTCATTGATAAACTTTAAATCAAAGCTTTTGGTTGTGGTACGTTTTGAGGCGAAAAAATTTTAGCGCCTTATTTTTTTACCTACGTGGGCATAATCACACCTCACTTCCAGGTATATAACACTACAGACAACGCAAACGTATTTGTCAATTCAACAAACTACTGTACTTTTATTCTACTTTACTTTTGTGCTACTTTATAACTTGACAAGCACCCAAAGTGATTGTTCCAGCGGGATATGTCGTACTTATAGAAGGCGTCAAAAACCTTTTGTTTCCAAGAATGCTATAAATAAATAAATACTCAAAGAGATTGAAAAAACCACAAAAATAAAATGACGGTATTGCAATAAAAACAATACTTACACTGTTTGCTGAACAATTCCGTCACATCTAAGATTGCTTTTCACCAGCTTCAGCTAATCTTTTAGCTTTCTTTAAAGCTCTGACTCTGATTGACTTGTGCATGTTATAGTTGATACCATTAACGAGCTTGGAGAAAACACCAACAGTGTTATCAATAGCCCAGTGCATCAAAGCATGAGTTGGGTATGGAGTAATAGTGGCGAATCTTTCTTGTGCACCAACTCTTCTACCAACGTTTCTTAAAGTTGCAGCAACAAATTGTTTTGGAGATGGAACCATCATGGAAGATTTTCTAATCTTGGACATTGCAGAAGTGACAAGGTAAGAAACAACAAGTTCAACATCAACGTTATATGGTTTTAGTTCAGCAGCTAATGCTGGAGACCAACCTTGTAAGAAGAATTTAGAACCAGAGTAAGTGGATAACAAAGGAGATGGGAATAAACCGGCAAACGAACCCATTGTTAAAATTAAACCTCTAATTTGCTTCTTTTGTTTTTCAATATTTGAAATAATCAAAGGAGCAACTAATTTAGTGATTTTTAAAGTGACAATGTTGTTTAAAGTAATAATGTTTGAATTTTCCTTTTCATCAGTCTCTAAAAATGGAACTGGAATCGAATGTGATTGACCGACATTATTGATTAAAATAGTTAATGGCAAATCTTTAACGTTTTCGTAAATCAAATCATAATTGGATTGAGAATCGGTAGTGGCATCGAATGCAATAATTTTAGTTTTAACTTTGTATTTTGTTTCAATTTCAGTAGCCAATAACTCTAATTTAGATTGAGTTCTGGAGATTAAAACAATATTAAAACCTCTCTTGGCTAATTGCAAGGAGTATTCTTTACCAATACCATCTGAAGCACCAGTAATTACAGCCCATGAATCTTTCTTTGAACCGTATTTCGCATACTATAGAGCGGAAAAAAGGGCATGGCAACAGCACACTTATGTTAGTAAAATGAAAAGCAATGGACATAATTAAGCAATGGAGACAACTCACGTTAACTGGAGGTAAAATAAACGCATCGAATAAAAGAGCAAGATAACTCAAGGACACAGTGGTGATCTTGTAAACACCGATAAATAAAGCAGCGTACCCTAAGTATGTAATTGCTTTGGAATCGGCGTTGTTCAAAGTGGAGAATAAAGCAGACATTGTGTAATTGTAATTGACTTGATATCCTAGATTACAGTAGGTAAGATAACACTACAATGCCCAGCCAACCAACAATCGGTAAGAGCTTTTTATATTATCAACTAACTAGTTTGTGGTTTTTGCCGGTATTCTTTTTCCAATTTTTCGTCCTGTTTTTTCCCTTTGGTGAGGAGTGACAAAAATAAAACACTCATTGCGGCTGTATCTTTGCTCTGCCGATTTTAAAAATTTACAATTAATTACTAATTACTGTTGAACTATCACATTAAAAAACGTTATTAACTACAGTAGTTATCTATATACATATGAACATCACCATAGTCCCAACCCGTCATCATCGTCGTCAAACATACTTCTTTGCTTGTCCTTTTCTATCTTGAGGTTTTTCATTTTTTTA
The DNA here is from genome assembly GCA_037951595.1 of Ogataea sonorensis. Classification (NCBI taxonomy): domain Eukaryota; kingdom Fungi; phylum Ascomycota; class Pichiomycetes; order Pichiales; family Pichiaceae; genus Ogataea; species Ogataea sonorensis. Next base: position 463,454 of record JBANDG010000007.1, read on the forward strand.
ACGTGCAGAGATTGACTACGTTTGAGTTTTTGTAACAAGACTGACTTCATTTGATTGTTTGTTGAGAAACGGTCAATTAGCGTTTCACATTTGTAAAAATCACCACGTTGCTGTAATTTAACTCTGCATGTGTTTAAGTAAGAAAACAACAAGTTTTCATTATACGAGACATCAGTAGTTGTTTTGTTCCATTTTGACTCTGTCACCAATTTGTACAATTCAGGCAGTTCTTCAATCAAGGACTCAATAGAGCTGTATTGTAGTCTTGATCTGACCAAGTTCCTACTTGGTCTAACGTTGTGCTGATTCAGCGTGGTTTTGATATGTTTCCACAGCAAATCCATCAGTTCGTATTGTACCTGGAAAGGTAAACTGTAGTAACTTGAATCACCACCTTGTGAGTAGATTTCAGTTTGGATGTTTCTGTACACGTTCAGTGTAGTTAGACCGGTACACTTCATGACAAAATTCCAGTATTCATGAGATTGTTTTGTATCCAAATTGTACTTTGAAATGAGTGAGTTGCAAATCTTGACACCTTTGAGTAATTGATTATTATATGAATATGCGAGGATAAGTGACTTCAAAATGGTGAAATTTGGACGATCTAGTGAATTGGAATCGTGTTGTTCATTTGATGTCTCGATAGGCGTATGTGCATAATCCCCAGATGGGTCAATGTTCCAGATATTCAAAATATATCTGTCAAGTAAATCGACGTCTTTCAATTTCCCAGTAGCCAGTATGATGGAATTGTACAAGGTCAAGTCAGGCACTAGTTTGGATTTGTTGTATTCAGTTAAGAAATCGTACATTGAAACTCCATGATGAGGGTATTTGTAGTTGGGATCGAGGTTTTGGATTCTATTATTCATAAGGTGGTATCTATTCAGGACCCAGTTTTTATCTGTTGAATTTGTCAAAATGTTAATCTTATGAGCCCAGATTTTGTTGGTTAGTTGGAAATTTGGATTTAGTCGTGATGACTTGTATTTAGATTCCAATGATTCAATAATATTGATGGCATTTTGATAAGATAAGTTACTGACATGAAACTGGATAATATTTTCAAAATCCAAACTATGTAGTTCACTATGGTTCATAAAATGTTGGTATATTTGGTTGATCTTCTTATATGTCATGTTTCTGTACTTGAAAATCTTGGTAAATTTGGCGTCTTTAATCAGTCTTGAAGAAAATTGCTGTTCTTTTGAGACATGTTTCACTGTCTCACTGAAATGATCATTTAACCGCTTTATTATTAACGAGATTTGTAACGAGGACAAAAAAGGTATTATGGTTGGTAATTGGTCAATAGTCTCTTTGAAGAAGAAAATGTTAAACAAATCTGAATCCCTGGAAACTTTCAAGTAAAGTTTTATCTTATTCAAAGTCTCTAATTCCAAATCGGTAAGCTTGATATCTGCTGTGGTAGAGAGACTCTTGTCATCAAGATTTTGAGTTGAAGAAGCAGAAAAGTATTGGTTGACTGTATCCAAAAGGTTTTTCCCGGTGTACTGAAACTCTTCAATAATAGAAGACGAGGATGTGGTGGCAGGTGTTGATGGGGAATCAAGTAGCTCGTTCAGGTATGATTTGAACAGGTTCAAGTCTTCAACTGTAGTAGTAGTGGTTGGAGTTGCAGCAGCAGTAGTATTGGCGCCTGCACTTGCTAGCGGACTCGAATCACGACTGGCTCTGACTTTTTTACTTATGAAACGTGTAAAATTGGTCTTTTGAAGTAGTCCAACAGATCTGGTGGACGAGCTATGCAGAAACATGATCGGGAGAGGAGAGTTGTTGAATGAAGTAGCCGGTATTATAAATAGCTTTAAAACCCAAAATGACAAAAGCTATTCTGAGTTGAACCTACACAGTTGTCAGACTTCAGCTGTAATAGTATTAATAATACTCAGAGATCAAAGCTAATCGTGTCTAGTTACTTTAAACCAATTAATCCACTAGCTAATTGGAACTTTTCACCGTTTCCTCCATCAGTGAGACAAAAAAAAGGTCGTGCACAAAACTGAAAAATTCATCACGGTTTGAAAAATAAATTCAATTGAGCGCTTAATTTTAAAATTTTTTCATTTCAAACAAAAAAAAAAGCGCTCATTTTTAATTTTCTTTTCCGTCCATACGGGGTCACATGTGAAAACACTGATAGAGTGGTCAAAGACAGTTGCCAAAGTGTTACCTAGTGTGTTCATGTTTTTATCATTTGAAACATTAGTCTTGTTCAGAGTAACCACTATATGCTTATTTTGGCTACAGCTTTGGGCAAGCAGTCAGAGAGTACTCTGTTACACTAGCCACAAAAGCTCACTCGCCTCAATTGAAACGAACGCGCCATGATATATAAATATATATTCAAGTCGTACAAAACTTTGAAGTAAAAAGTACCTACACAAGTATACAGTTGATGACAAAAGGCTGAATTGATATTTAACATCCGTTCATTCATTAATCTTTAGTTTCACAGTAACATTCAAATGCCAATTAACCCAGTAACAGCAACAACACTAGCTCATTCATTAAAAGTCGTCCATCTCCACACCGACTCCCTTCTCACCAGCCATTTTCAACACATGCGCCCCCACAGCCACATCCATGATACATAAGCCGACTATTTTCGAAACAACAACAACTTTGTCTTGACCGATATATGTGAGCTGGGTTTTGACCGACTCTTCGACATCTTCAAAATGCTTGTCACTGAATAGATCTGCCACCTCGATCAAAGATTCGTGCTTGATGTCATTTTGTAAAAACTCACCCGCTTCCTCCATGCAATGCTCAATAGAGTCAACGATAACTTTACCACCTTTGTTCAAACATCTATTTTTAATTAACTCGCCTTCAATTTCAATCATGTGTGGCTTGTAGGACCCGATCGCACCAATGAATATTTTGTCTAGACAATTCTCATCTAAGTATTTATCCAAGACCGTTGGCTCTGTAGATGGGATACAACTGAAGATACATGATGCTGTTTTAAATGCATTCTCAATTGATTTTTCATCTGAAGACTCAATTGATTCGAATACTTGATTTGGGAACTCAGGCTGTAACAAATCAATTAGTAAGTTTGCCTTTTCGAGTGATCTGTTTATAATGGCAACTTTTCTGAATTTTTTAGGATACAGTATCAAGGCTAATCTGGTATGCCAGATGGCCTGATCTCCAACACCAAAACAGATTAATGTCTCATTCTCGATACTTGCATTCACCAGAGTTGCACAGTCCAAGGGAAACGTCTTGATCAAGGCTAAACTTGTACACAGAGCTGTTCTGAACGCGGTCAAAGTCTTACCATTGATAACTCCAATTGGGAAACCTTCGTACTTGTCTAATATTGTAGTTATGCCTTTGAAACCGGCTTTGGATCCAGTAATGGCTTTCATACCGACATTGGTTCCCGTGGATGCCATAAACAAGTGCGTACAGAACGGAGTCGTTGTCACAATTCTTGGTGGAATCAACGAGTGATCTTCTTTGTACTCAGTCAATGCTTCAACCAAAGTGGTTTGGTAATTGATAACATCGCTTTGACTCAATGATTTTAACAAATCTGAAACTACTTTATCGCTTAAAATCTTCATTATTTCTTGTGTGTATACGTATATAACTAAATAAGTTGTCCAAAGGAGACACAAACCCCAGTTATAAGTGTTTTACAAATTATTAAACAGTTAGTTATCTTTAAATACATCACAAAGTGCTTAAAATGTTTCCAACAGTTCGCATGTTCCGAAAAAGGAAATTTTCACTGTTGTCTTATTGACCATCGCTTACACTTGCCTCTCTTATTAATATATAGTAGTCTGGTTTAATGTGCTTACCACTTCTTGTGACTTTATCGACTGGTGAACTGTCACTTAGTTTGTATCCATTCATTTCAGTGTAAAACTTGAACGCACCAGTGTTTGTTGAAAACACAGTCAACGAGGTACCGTCAATCTCGTCACAGTGTAAAAGAAAAGTTTCATCTTTGTTCATTAGTATAGGCAATTCATGGAAACAGCGCATTAATTTTGATCCAATTTTCATGTTTCTATATTGCAAAGACAATTGGATCTCGTAGAGATACACAACTTGTAACCCGTCATCGTCATACACCGTTTTCATCGACATGAAACCAACCAGCGTAGACCCGTGTCTTAGCAGAATATATATCAATCCGGTCTCTTTCATCTCATCAAGCTTGTCGTCTTTCCAGTACCGTCCATTCAGCTTAGAATACGTGGAGCCCAAGTTTGCATCGAGAATATCGAGACATTCTAGAAGCGCCTGTTCTTGGAGCTTTTCTATTTTGGACACAGTCAATGTCAAATTCAGACTGTCTGTAAATTGTGCTGTTTCTATTGTTATCTGCTCAGGAAACGCTTTCTCAATAGCTCTGTACAATCCATCGGATTGCAATTTTTCAAGCGCTCCATACTGCAAACCCATTTGCGATTCCGTCTGTCCCATGTAATTTCCAACTCCGATTCTGCAGATAATGGTGTATTTGGGTCTCAGAACTAGTTTCCCAAGATACACATCGTAACAACCAACATCTCTATCAAGACACTTTACTCAATACTTTAGTAAACCAAAGAATGATAATATGTAAAAAGCCATTTACAGATCCAACCTGGTGCAGAGTTGCGCGGAATTAAATTTTCAACTTAACCGCTGAAAAATTTCCTGAGTCATCTTCAACATGCATTTGCAAATCTTGCACTCTTTGACTCAGATCTTGACTAATCTTTCTTATCTTTAGAGTCGAGTATAAGTAGATTTGATTATCACTAGAAGTGGTTTATATTTTTTACAACTTAGTCTTTTTCAATTTTTTAATTTTCTTCTTTTTTTTAATTATTCAATCAACACAAAATGCCATTTGATATTACACAGATTGCAAGACCAAATATATTGTCTCTTGAGCCATACCGTTGTGCTAGAGATGATTTTAATACTGGTATTCTATTAGACGCTAATGAAAACACCCACGGGCCAGCAGTGCCAGATTTAACAAGTTTCGAAGAATCTTTGGAACTTAACAGGTACCCAGACCCATATCAAGTTCAATTGAAGCAACAATTAGTTGATTTCAGAAACGGTGAAGCTGCAGATCCAAATGCCGAGATTAAAAAACCACAAGATGCTCAAGATTTAATCAGTCCCGAAAACTTGTGTCTTGGTGTAGGCTCAGACGAGTCAATTGATGCTTTAATACGTTGTTTTGTCAAACCTGGTGTTGAAAAACTGCTTGTTTGTCCACCAACATACGGAATGTACTCAATTTGCGCCATTGTCAATGACGTTCCAATCGTCAATGTTCCACTAACGTTGCCAGATTTCCAACTAGATCAAGATACAATCATCAAGACAATAAAAAACGATAAAGATATCAAGTTGATCTACGTCACGTCACCAGGTAATCCAACTGCGTTCAAGATTGACTCGCAGTCAGTTTTAGAATTCTTGGCCAAATTGGACGAGATGAACTGGAACGGATTGTTCATCTTGGATGAAGCCTACATTGATTTCTCGCCAAATGGCTCTTCGATGTCTGTCTTGGTGAACAAACACCCAAGATTAGTTGTGTTGCAAACTTTGTCCAAGTCTTTTGGTTTAGCTGGTATAAGATTAGGTATCTGTTATGCTAACAAGCAAGTTTCTGCATTGTTAAACGCTTTAAAGTTTCCTTACAACATTAGTAATTTGACCAGTGATGTTGCGACAAGGGCAACTACTCCAGAGGCTATTAAATTGATGAGAGAAAAAGTCTCAGTTATCAAACAGCAAAGATCCAAATTGTTAAAAGACTTGTCCAGTTTGAAAGGTATTGGTGCTAATCGTGGTGGATTGGATGCAAATTTCATATTGTTGGAGATTTTAGATAAATCAGGCAAGCCATCAAATGAAGTGGCATTGCAAGTTTATAATAAATTAGCAGTGGATAGAAAAGTTGTTGTGAGATTCAGAGGTAAAGAATTAAACTGTTTAGGCTGTTTGAGAATTACCGTTGGTACTGAAGAGGAAAATACAACCTTGGTGAAAGAATTCGAAAGCGTTTTGAACTCAGTTTTAGCTTAGTTATTAAGATAGTAAGAATTATTAATTTATACGATTCTGTGAACATTCACTAATATAATATAAATATATATATATATATACAAAGCCGATCCACCGTAGATACATGCGAAAAACCACAACATAATTAGTTCAATGCATCTCTGGCGAAATTTGGCAAGACAAATGAGGCTTCGTGGATTTCTTTACTGTAGTACTTGTACAACTTCTTTTCAGTTTCGGAATCTAAAGTTCTCAATGGTTTCTTAACATTGGCGCTAGCGTCTTTGGAACAAACCATGAATCCAATTTGACCTGATGGATAAGTTGGAATGGTACAGTAAGCATATTCAGCAACTGGGAAAACTTCTTTACAAGCTTTTTTCAAGTCTTGAATGATTTTCAAGTGTAACCAGATATTTTCAGCTTGAGTTGTAATGGTACCTTTTTCAGTCAAAGCTTCGTTTAATAATTGGAAATAAGGTTTTTGGAATAAAGATTCTGCTGGACCTTCAGGATCTGAAGAATCGGTAATAATCACATCAAAAGTGTTTTTGTAATCGTTCAAGAATTTGAAACCATCACCAATATGAACTTTAACTTTTGGATGAGAGTAAGCTTGTGATAAACCAGGTAAATAAGTCTTTGATAATCTAATAACAGCTTCATCAATATCACACAAGACAGCTTCTTCAACACATTCGTGCTTGACAATTTCTCTCAAGACACCACCATCACCACCACCAATAACTAAAACTTTTTTAGGATTTGGATGTGAGTTTAATGCTAAATGAGCAATCATTTCTTGATATGAGAATTCGTCTCTTTCAGTGACTTGAATAGCACCATCCAACACCAAGACATTACCGTAATCGGTGGATTTGAAAATCAAGACATCTTGGTACTTGGATTTTTCAACATGTAAAATCTTTTCCACTCTCAATGACATGGCTTGACCAGGCCACATAGTGTCTGAAATTTCAGCAAACCAGCCGTCTTTCACTAAAGGATGAGTTAATTCAGATGACATTTTTCAGTAATGTAATTATATTTGAATCGTGTAAGTATGATGTTTCTGTTACTTTACCACTGACTACAATTACAAAATTACAGTACAAAAGATCAAAAAAAACTATTTTAAACCCATATAAGTTGAATACAAGCAATACAAAGTCGAATTAGTTGTTGAACAACTTCATCAATCGTCAATTACAATTGAGCAAAAACGTGAGTGTGGAAATTTTTCAAATTTTTTTCTTCAATTTTTTTTTCTTTCTTCATTGGGGAAAAAACCCGACCAAGAAAATTACCTAATTTGGACCTCTCTATGAAAAATCTGACTAGAAAAAATTTTCACAAAGATTTATATGTTGTTTACATAGCTTTACTAAAAGTTTCAAAATTGTAAGTCGATTTGAAAGATTGCAATTTAATAAATTTAAAGGGTCTAGTTATGATTCAACAGGTACTAAAAAATTCAATCTGCTTTATATGTGTTAAGCCAAAGTGAGTGTGATAGCTGTATATTGGCAAGTGATAAGTATCGCTGTATGCTGGTAGTCAACAATTTCCGTGCTGTATTATACGATGTGACAGAATATTGCCCATATAAAAATCTGCCTACCTTTTTGGGAAGTTTTGCAACGTGAACCGCGGAAAATTTATAATTATATGAAGTAGTCACATGTCAAGAGTCAGGTGAGCAAAAACACAAAGTATATATCACGTGACGAGAATGGGGAGTGAGTAGTCATACTTTCATTGGTAGTATAGTAGATAGATAAGTTGGTACAATACAACGTTATAAAGTTCCATTGGCTAACAATTTGGCCAATCTCAAGCCTTCAGCAACATTTTGGACCCTTGCGTCGAGTTTATAACCCTTTTCGTGCAGTTCAGTCAGAGACTCGTAAAATGTGTTAAGTGGAACGGTAAAAGTTTCAATAAACTCATTCTCTTCCAGTTCGGAGACTGGGTGCTGATTTCTTTCGTCATTTAAATCAACCTCCACAGTGACAATCACAGTATTTGTATTACAGAATCCAGGATCGTTGAAAATCAGTGGCGATTTGCTCACGCATTTACCAATGTACCCTGTTTCTTCTTTCAACTCTCTCAAAGCACATTCTTCAATAGATTCATTCGCATCCAGCAATCCAGCAGGCATCTCAATGCATATACCACTGACTGGTGGTCTGAACTGTTTCTGTAACACAATCTCACGCTCACCAGTGGTGACGTTCTTCACGATAGCAAGTATACCAACTCCATCCACGTCTCTTCCCTCTGGTCTAGTTGTACGACTAGCCATCTCCCACTGTCTCTGTTTCCCATCTGGACCGTTGTATTCTAGTTTTTCAAGCTTTATCCAACGAGCTTCAGAGTTACTCATTGCTTGAATTGAGGTAACTTTAGCATCTTTTAAATTTAAATTTTGCTTACTTGTTGAAAATGACATTGCTAATCTTGGGTTTTTTAAAATCACTCGTTTATACGACTTGATCAAGTGATTTTTAATCATTCAGGTCAAGCTGTGTCTTCTAGGAGTTTAACTTTATTTATCTTGTAACTCCCTCCCCACACTTGCCACTATCTCGATAAAAATCATGTAAATGGTTAGTCATTAAAACGCAATGACTATTTGGCTCTACGCAACAATACTAAAAATATTAACTGGTGTAAAGGTGAGTTAGAGTAAAACTCTGATAATTGATTTGCAATCTTTGCAATATACTCTTGACTAATTTATTTCACCTATCATTTTTGATTATAAAACATGATTTTTGAATTAATCAACGCCTATTTATCTATATAAACATACCTATCACTTGCTACTTTTGTACCAGAAACAGATGACGTCGGAAGAGGAGGAACTGAGAAACAAGATTCAAACTGAGCTTGTCTCTTCAGGCGCATACAATCAAATCTACAATACATTGAAAATTCAGTTGATGAACTCAGGATGGGTTGAAAAATTTACACAACTTACTAATGAGACAATAGACAAGTATCCTAATGATCAAGAATTGAAGTTTGGTAATTTGATAAACCAACTTGAGTTGAAAGGTTTAGATATGGTTGACGATGAAGTGAAGATCAGTATACTGAAAATGATAAAAGAATTTCTCAAAGATGTTGTTCGTTGAGAATGGGGAAGTGGAAGTGGACTAATATGGTTGAAGTTGTGTACTGGACTTGCACAATTTCATATTGTATGAAATTTTGGGTTACAAAGGGACTTTAGTGAGTTTATTTTACTTTTTACTAGAGTAAACATTTTCTCATAAAAAAATAATCATAAATATTGAAACAAATATTTAAACAGTTAAAAATATACATATAAATATATAACATCGTAATAAGAAACATTTTGGTAAGCAAGCAGTAAAAAAAATAGCAGTAAAAAATAAAAAGTAGATAAATTCACCCTAAATAAACACAACCATTGGAAAGAAAACAGCAACAAAAAAAAAAAAGATAACATAAATGGAAATAAAAAGTTATTGGAAAGATTAAGCAGAAGCTATTGTAGTTGTAGTTGAAGTTGTTTCTTCAACGGGTTTTGATTCAGCTGGAATGGAACTTTCAGAAGGTTTGTCTTCTTTCTTTGGTTCAGTTTCAGTTTCTGTCTTTTCTTCTTCCTTCTTTTCTTCTTCCTTTTTTTCTTCTTCCTTTTTGTCTTCTTCTTTCTTTTCATCTTCTTTCTTTTCTTCCTCCTTCTTTTCTTCTTTCACTTCTTCCTTGGTGTCTTCTTTCATTTCAACATCCTCTTTCACCTCTTCATCTTCTTTAACTTCTTCAGCATCTTTCATTTCTTCGTCCTCTTTTTCTTTCTTTTCTTGGACTTGTGATTCTGTTGCAACTTCACTTGCTGTCTCTTTGTCAGACTTTCCATCCACAGCATCTGTCGTTGTTGGGGTTTCAGTCTTTTCAGGATTCAAAACATCTGTAGCTGGCTTGCTTTCAGTGGCTTGAGTAGTGACTGAAGTTGAAGCCTCCTTTTCTGCTTCAGCTGGAACAGTTGTAGGTTCTTCAACAACTGCGCTTGATTTTTCTTCAACTTGTTGTTCTTCAGCTTGCTTATCATCTTTGCTATCAGAACTTGATGACACAGTCTCAACTTTTTGTTTCCCATCATCATCATCATCATCATCATCATTAACTTTAGTTTCTTTTTCTTTTTTCTCCTCTTGTTCAGCTTCGTCATCTTCATCATCATAATCATCATCTTCTTCAATCTTTCTGACAGGTGGTTCAGGGATAGTTTTATCAGATGACTTTTCACCATTTGTTGTACTAGCTTGACTGATAGATTGAGCTGGATCTGAGCTAGATGTCTTGGATTCAGTTGCAGCAACATCTTTAGCTTCTTCTTTATTCTGTTGTAATTCTTCCAAATCGGCTTTATCCAATGGTTTCAATTCAATTGAAGGTTTTGATTCTTCTTGTTCTTGCGCAACTTTTGTTTCTTCTTGAGTTGATTTTTCAACTGCTGGAGTAACAACTGGCTTTGGCTCAGTTTGAGTTGGTGAAGATTTTGGTGATTTTTTTTCAGCAGCAACGGAGGTAGCAACTTTAGATTTTTCAGTCTGTTGTTGAGGTTCTGAAACTATATTACTCACTGAAGCAGGAGAAGATTTTTGCTTTTTAGAAGGCTTTTTACGTTGTTCTTCAGCTGGTTGATCAGCGTCTCTTTTAGATCCTGTAGTTTTAGAAGTGGTTGCAGGAGCGGTTGCTGGAACGGCTGCTGGAACGGCAACTGGTGTTTCAACAGTGGTTGGTACAACAGGAGCAGTAACTGGAACAGGTTCAGAAACAGGAGGAACGCTAACAACAGGTGGCTGAATTGGAGCAACTTGAACACCAACTGGTTGTTGTGGTTGTGGTTGTGGTTGTGGTTGTGAATGTAGATGTGATGGTGATGTTGTTGGAACGGCAACGGCGACAGGAGCAGCAGTAACATTATTGACAACTGGTGAAATTGCTGCAGCAACAGAAGGAGTTTGAGTTGGCAAAGCTGTTGAAACTGATGTTGGAATTTGTTGAGGTGCTTGAACAGGGATCTGTTGAATTGTTGGAGGTTGAACTTGTTGTTGTTGTTGAACAGGTAATTGTTGCTGTTGATGCAATTGTTGAGAAGGAGGTGGAATTTGAGATGGATTATTTGGTAATTGTTGACCTCCACCAACTTGCAAAGGTGCTGGTGCTGGACCTGTTGATTGTTGTTGTTGTTGTTGTTGCTGTTGTTGTTGTTGTTGTTGCACCATTTGTTGAGAAGGCATTGTTAATTGATGATGATTTTGAGGAGGAGGAGGTGGGATCCCGCCTTCTTTTTGATATTTAGTTAATTGAATTAATCTTTCTTGAATATGAGGATTATTTGGATCTAAAGATGAAGCTCTATGATAAGCATCTAAAGCGTCATCAATTTGATTATTACAGGTTTCATATAATGTACCTAAATCGTACCAAACTTCTGAAAGATAAGGATTTAATCTGATTGCTCTTGTATAAGCATCTAAAGCATCTTTATATTGACTAATCTTATAATATAAGACACCAATTGAACACCAAAAAGTTGGATTTCTAGAATCAATATTAACAGCATGTTGGAAAGCTTCATAAGCATTTGGATAATCTTGTTTTGACATGTAAACTCTACCTAAATAATACCAAGAATGAGCATCAGTATTATTTAATTCAATTGATTGTCTTAATAATTGTAAAGCAATATCTAAATCATGGAAAGGAGCTTCATTTTGAGAATATAAACAACCTAATTGTTGTAAAACTTTTGAATGATTTGAATTATTTTGTAAGACTCTTTCATAAGCTTCTTTAGCACCATTAAAATCTCTATTTTGTTCTAAAACAGAACCAATTTGAAACCAAACATCAGTTTGAGTTAATGGAGCAGGTGGCATACTTAAAATATAATTAAAACATTCTAAAGCTTTTGATAATTTTCCTTGTAATTTATAAATAATACCTAATCTGAAATAAATTTCATTTGCTTTATCGAATTGAGGATCCATTTCAAGTACTCTTACAAATGCTTCTTCAGCATATTCTAATGAACCATATCTATCATATAAGATACCAATACCATGCCATAATTTTGGAACACTTAAATTTTGTAAATTTAATAATGCTTGTTGATAAGCAGTATAAGCACTTTGTAAGTCATCTAACATTAAATAACAATGACCTAATAAACCCCAAGTTTCACCATTATTTTGATCTAATGATAATGCTCTTCTGTATAAATCTGCAGCTTCTGCAAATGCATCTCTTGTTCTGTAAACATTTGCTAATTGTGTTAAAGCTTTAGGATTATTTGGAGTATATCTTAAAGCTGTTGAGAATGCTTCAACAGCTTTTTCAACATTACCAATTGTATCAGCACATGTACCTATTGCAATCCAGGTATCTGCATTTTCCTGGACAAATCTTGCCTCGAGAGCGTTCAAGTCGTTCTGAGCCAGAGAATTACCATTAAGCTGTTGCTGTTGCTGTTGTTGTTGCTGGAGTAACTGCTGGTTCATCTTGTTGTTGCTGTTGTTTTTTTCTGTAATTTGTCAAAATGTATTGAATATATTGTTTTGAAATTCCGGTTCAAATTTACTCTAGTACACCGGGAAGTAGTATATGGTTTACAAAAGTAGTATGGAATTGAAATTGAAAACTGGTGTCGAAAACCACAGAAGGTGGCGTCAATTTCAAATATTTAGTTGATATAGTGTCTATCAACAAGGAAAAGGAATGGAATGGAAAGGAATGAAACAAAGACCAATTAAATAGCCAAGATAAAGCAATGTGGTTGTGAATCTCCCTACTATTAAAACTGTTTCAAGATAATTTAAACCAATAACAGCAATAACATACAAGATTACTTACCACCATACAGTTGAACAACAAATACAGAGTGGAAAGAAAAAGACTAAGAGGAGGAAAGAAGAAAGAATAAAGAGAGGATGGAAAACCGAAAACCAAAAGCCAAAAAGTTGACTGACTTACTGACTGACTGACTACAACAGATTGTTTCTTGGTAAATTTCCCCTGTTGAACAAGAGACAAGGGAATTAAAGCAGATGCATCATCAACAACAACATCAACAACAACAACAACAACGACAATTGGAACGAGACGAGGCAGGACAATTGAAAAATCAAAGAAGCAAAAAAAAGAAAAGAGCGCCATTTTCGTTTCTTTGTATGTATTTTGTTTGCTGCCGCACTTGCCGCAATAGGTGCCGCAGGTGCATTTATTTGGGTATAAGTTCAATAGTAATCTCCGACACACAAACAGGTATTTAGGCAGGCAGGCTGGGAGTGGACGGATAGTCAGCCACTGGGCAATTGGCAAGTGCAGAAAAGGGAAAAGGGCAAGAATTGAAAAAAAAAAAAAAGGAAAGAAAAATAGAGTCGTTTTGGGTTATGCAAAAGCGTAAATGCCAAGACATTAAAAAAAATAAAAGAAGAAAAAAAAATTAAACACAATACAAAACAATAGAAATAATGCACCGATAGATGATAACTATAGAAAAACCATTTCTTACATATGACAATAAATTTTAATAGTTTCTCTATTTTAAGTAACTTAAAAAAAAAACTAAGAGTAACTTGCAGATGGATGCACAATCTTTATTGCTTAGTATGTGTTGCAAAGACAATAAGAAATTTCAGAAACTTTATTATCAAGCCTGGGTCCTCCTGGGTTTTCTATATGCATTAGAACAATTGAAGATATATATATATATAATTTGGATTTCAATCAGTTGTTGTAATTTTACAAACAATAGCCGCATAATTGTAGTGTGAATTTATTTGTGTCTGAGTTTTCTATTAAACAAACCAGGAAGCATGATGTAATGGATTAGATAACCGGCTGACATATTGACAGCCCTAGCAACAGCATGTGCTGAAACACAGTCCACAGTCCACCGTCCACCGTCCACCGTCCACCGTTTCAGAGTTGTCCACTAAAGCGAGTTTCACAATATGTATGTAAGTAAGTATCTCATGAACGCACCTTTACCCCGGGAGTGAGTTTTAATATAATGTAATTACATACTCACAAACACACTTGTTGTGTTTGTCAAATAGTCAATTACACAGGCAACATCTGTGTAGTGCCATTCATTACCGTATAACAAAACGGCATCAATTTTTTCTTTTCCAGTTTCTGTATGGTATAGTACGGTATGGTATGACCACATCTTGTTTTCCCTCTCTCTCTTTATCTGTATGTAGTAGTAAATAGGTAGGAATTATAAATAAATTTACTCTGTGTTTATGTTTTCAGCCATGCGAGTCACCCACACAACCAGAGACAGAGGCGAAAAAGATCAAAAATAGAAATTTACGCCGCATAACACCGCGCTCTTATTGTGTTTTAAATAAAAAAAAAATAAAAAAAAAAAAAACTTTGCCAAGAATTATGTAACTAGCTCTCAGCTTTTTTTTTATTCGGTTCCTTTGCTTTGCTTTGCTTTGCTTTGCTGTGTTTCTGTGCTGTGCTATACTTTGGAATCGCTGCCTTTCCACGCCAATACTATTCGACTGCTAGCTAGTACTAAACTAAACTAAACTAAACTAATAATAAAGAGGGGCGTAGAACAAGAGGGAATAACAAAGACAATTTCACCTTTACATTTACATTCAAATTTACCGATTGGCTTCTATTTTAAGCTGCACGTGATGGCAACCGCTTAAGTTTGACTTGCCGGAAAAACTGGATCTAGACCCCGCCCCTGTATATTATATATAATTACTCAGTTGAATAATAACAACAACAACAACAGGGAAGAAGAGACAAACAAGTAGAGAAACAACCTGGAATCAGAATCGGTCATCACTAACACTCTGCCATATTCCTCACATTTTCATTCGTTCACGGGCCTCCTTCAATGATGCCAAGAAGCTTTGTTTTGACTAGATACCTTATGCTGTATTATATTGTATTGTATTATATTGTAATGTATTGTATCGTCCAGTGCTGTTCCGTCTTCACTCACATAACTTGGTTGCAATCTATGCGTCAAATCTTAATTTACGTTTGCCACCACTTTACATGTAACAGTTCATTTCAGCTCTTTGTTGTATCTAAATATATCAAGCAACAAATAGGTCTAGTCTCTCGTTTCACCCGATGAAAAATGAGAATCTCACTTCCCGAGTAAGTGTGTGAATAAGTAGGTATTTCTTTTTGCACAGCCGTGCTTGCACTGCCGCGGTTGAATCACTTTGACTTTGACTTTGAGTCAGTCAGTCACTACGTCAGACAGTCAGCCACCGTTGAACCGGTTAATTGTTTGATTGATTGGTCACCTGACTACAACTATTAATTCACCTCTACACACATACATGGCCTGTGTACCAATACACCCTTGCATCTTTAAAGTTACACAGTTGTAATCTCATGTCTTTGAATCAACGTTACCACTATACACTACACTACACTACACTCTTTATCTATACTATACATTAAACAATCCAAATTATCAATTGAAGGTCTGTCTCTGTCTTACCTAGCGCAATGTCTTTATAAAAGAATCCAAGTTGTACTCTTCCTCATACTGCGCTTCGTCCCACAATTCAGCCAATTCGTTAACCGCTGATCCAGCTTTACCAGTTAATCCAGCCTCTGTTGGAACATCTCCCAGTTCTTTCAACTTGTCGCCCTTTGCATTTTTGTTTGAATTTTTATCACCATCAGCAGATCCGCTATTATCATTCAAATCACCACTGCCACCACTTGTAATATCATCATTCTCGTTATTGTTGAATAAATCTAACAATTGGTTAGTATCCATTGATGCTAGTCCTGAATTTTGCTGATTCACAATTGTACTAGCTATATTCATTTTAAATTTCTGCAATCCCATGATTTTCTCTTCTAATGTACCCTTTGTAATTAATCTGTAAACATTAACCACTTTCTTCTGACCTAATCTATGCGCTCTATCCATAGCTTGTAAATCATTCATTGGATTCCAATCATGTTCAACAAATATAACAGTATCAGCACCAGTTAAATTCAAACCTAAACCACCAACTTTAGTAGTCAATAATAACACATCAATTGATGGATCACTGTTGAATTTACGAACAACTTCTTGTCTGTATCTAGGCTCAGTTGAACCATCAAGTCTCATATACGTAACTGATGGCATTAATTTTTTAAGTAAATCTTGTTCAACCATATCTAGCATGTCTTTCATTTGACAGAAAATCAATGCCCTGTGTTGAGAAATGACATTCTCACTTCCAATACCAATTGAATTCTTGCCAATGTTACCTCGACCACCACCACCACCAGTACTACTGCTGTTCAATCCTGATGTACCAATACCACATTCAATGAGTAAATTCTTCAAAGAAAGCAATTTTGGTGCATGTTGAACATCTCTAACGTCCATATTGTAATCTTTTAAATACTTCATCACGTCTGTATACTGTGGATGTTTTGGTGTCAACACCAAAGCTGGATGATTACACAATTTTCTCATATATTGCAACACTTGGAAAATATGTTGTTTGCTTTCTTTACCATTGGCATTATTATCATCACTATTTGTCAATTCTTGTTCAACTGTGACTTTCTGCTTCTTAATGAAATCCTTGTATAGTTGTTTTTGTAAATTCGACAACTCACAGTAATAATCTTGAATAATCTTTGGTGGTAAATCAGACAAGACATCTTCTTTCAATCTACGTAACATGAATGGTAAAACCTGTTTATGTAAAGATTCTAATGCTAAAGCACCAGCTTCTTGCTCTTTTTCACCTTTACTTGTTCTAGATGTTGCAATAGGTTTGGCAAATTTCTCATTAAACATCTTTTCAGATCCTAAGAATCCAGGCATTAAGAAATCAAACAATGACCATAATTCCAATACATTGTTTTGAATTGGTGTACCTGATAATAACAATCTATGTTCTGCTTTAATTCTTTTAACTGATTTTGTCAATTTAGTTGACGGATTCTTAATAATATGTCCTTCATCCAATACACAATAATTGTAATCATGTTGACTCACATACTCCACATCATTACGAACAACATCATATGATGTAACAACAACATCAACTTTATTCAACTGAGGTCTTAGTGAAGCTCTAACAGATGGTGGACCAGCATAAACTAATATTTTCAAAAATGGTGCATATTGTTCAAATTCTTGCTCCCAATGTCCTGTTAATGAAGGTGGACAAATTATCAATGATGGTAATTTTCTTGATTCAATTGAACCTGTCTTGGCAAATTCTTCACTTCTTAAATGATGATCACTAGCTACAATACAAATCGTTTGTAATGTCTTACCCAATCCCATATCATCACATAATATACCATGTAAATGATATTTGTTTAAAAAGAATAACCAATTAACACCTTCTTGTTGATATTTACGTAATGTAGCTTTGATAGCAACAGGCAACTCAAATGGTTTAATCTTTGTCGGATCCATCATTTGTTGAATAAATTCTCTTTCTCTATCTCTACCTTCCAATAATTCTGCTGGCATGTTTTCCGGATCTGGAATACCAGCTTCTAATGGAACTAACTTGATAATCGATGCGAACGTCGATGTAGCTAATAATCGGACATCGTTATCAGAATCACTCATTCTACCCAACACAGGAACAATTAAAAACACAACGTATGGTAAAATATCAGATCCCATTGTATTTGCCAATCTGAAAACACATTCTATACCACCTTGTCTTTCTTTGACTTCTAACCCATTGTTCAACATTGGTAAGATATTTTTGACTAAAAATTGGAATCCAATTGTTGGTATAATACTACAGATGCTTGCAAAACATTTTGCTGCTGAATAACGGAACACAGAAAGATCAGATTTCAATCCATTCAGTATATCTGGTAAATGTGCTATTATCGAGTCATATAATTTTGGATCAAGTCTCTCCAATGAACATCTTATCAATTCTAACGAGTCCACCACTGCTTGTCCTTCACTATCTTCTAACGTTGAAACTTCTTTTTCAAATACGTATAATGAATCAAACATCAATGATTTGAATTTAGGAACTTTATCAAACAACTCACTTTTGTATTCAGATAATAAAATCTCAATAGCCATCTTGGAACCACGTCTTTTGATCTTTGCCAATTTGATTTCTCTCTGGCTTATTGCCAATTCTGCTGGATCAATAATACTGTCTTCTTTCTTAATCGATAACACTTCATTTGTAAGTTGCTTATTAGAGAAAAATTCAGGAACCTCAGATGTATCAACACATAAGAATGAACATAGATTTTTAATCATCTTATCAGCAGCACCATTCTTACCAGCATTGTTTAATCCCATAATTAAATTTGCAACAGCAACTGCTGAACGATTCTGCAACAAGATCGACTTCTCACATTTGATTGAATCCATTAAGGCTCTGATCACAGGATTCAATTTTTTCGGTAAACCTGAAATCTGAACAGAGGCTGCTGCATACGCAGATAATATCGACACCATTCTTTCCGTCTTTGCAATCTTGGCCTCGTTAATAGACATGCTTATTCTGTATTTACTATCCTCTAATGATTGTAATGCATTCATCTTATAAACAGGTGACATGGATTTCAAAATATGATTATATGTTTCATTGATAATCTTTTCAGCAACATCTAAACCAAAAGCTCCCGATCCTGCTTCATTCTCGCCTTCCACTAAGACAGCCAGGGTTGGAATCTTGGAAGATGAAACTTTGCCCTGTTCTTTGAAAATTTGGAACAATTGTAAGCATTGAGTTCTGAGACCTCTTAAAGTTGGCACAAATTCTCTGAATGCAGGAACAGAGTCTGGGTCATTCAATGAATCATTGATTATTGGCATAAACAATGTAATCACAAGAGGGTCAATTGGTTTGTTTAAGCGTCTTAGTGAAATACAGTACTCTTCAATAACTGTAGCTGCAAAGACCCTTGGAGACGAATGTGCATCATTGAAAAATGTTGATATTTTCTGTAAAATTGGATAAGCTTTTGAGAATGTTTCGTAGTAGGACAATGTTAATCCTAATGCCTTAGCAGACGCTAATCTAGTTCTTACCACAACATCGGCACCAACTAATGTGATATCACCATTGATAACAGGTGCATCAATATTGACTCTGTTGTCAAACTCTGAATCGGGTATACCATTTGAATCATGTCCATTGTTGATTTTCTTCGAGTTTGCATCTGACCCGACTTTTCTTTTTTTGCCTGAACCAAAACTAGAGTCATCTGCATTTAAACCAGTCAAGGCTATATCAGATGCTGATAGTGTATGGCCACTAGGTCTCAAAATGTAGTTAATGTTCATAGAGTAGTTGAATCTTGCAATACCTATAGGAGTCATCAAAAGTGATAATAATGGGTATGAGTGATTTTTGAATAAGTCTTCCATTTTAAGTTCAGATTTTTTAGCAATTTCCTTGATGCATATTTCGTAAACTTCTTCAGACGCTTTTAGCACATCAGGATTTTGTTCCATAAGTAAATTTTGAAATAAAAATCTACATGTAAGACCATCAATCCAATCTTTCATACTATCATCTTCAATCAATAAGAATGCTTTTAAAGTGCTCAACACAGACTTTCTCACTTTAGTAATCGAATGTCTTAAAAATGGATAAAGTCTTGGAATTAACGATTTGAAACTGAAATCTTCGTCTTCTCTAGCATGATTTTTCAATAAATCTAAAACTTCCTTATGTGAACACAAAGTTGCAAGTAAATCCATCACCGAACCAATGGAAGCAGACAAATCATCTTTTAAATTGGTTAAACCTTTCCAAATAACATTTACAGTTTCAAAAACTAAATTCACTTTCAATTTGACAAATTCATTTGCAATTGGAATTAAAGTCGATGCAGCAACACTTTGAACATCATCATCACCATTTTCATTCAAACAAAGTAAAACCATTTGAATTGTTTGATCCAACAATTCAGGATGACTGAAAAGTAAGTCTTTTCTTATACTGACAAAATATCTTAAACCTAGCATACCACCATGTTTAGCCTCCCAACATGGTACTTTTATCTCTAAATCATTCAAATTTTGATCCACAAGTTGTGTAAGTGCATGGAAAGTGGTTAACACTGTTTCCTCTTGCAAATTTTTCAATAATGCAGCTAAAGCTTGAGCAGCATTTTCTCTAACAGGGGCAATAACGGTGTCAGACACATAATCACCAAAACGATCCATTGCAAATAATGTGATAAGTCTTACGCATAAATCCTCTAATGTCTTTTTATTCAATTCGTTATTTTCTTCCAATGACTTCCCTTTCACTCTTCCAGCACTTGTCGCTTGATATTTCATGATTTCTCTGATACCCATGGTGGAACCATGTCTTGTCTCCCATCTATCACTAAATAGATCTTTAACTAGCAATTCATAAACACCTTGAAATTGCCAGACCCACGATGCATATTTTGAATGCTCCTGTAGTATTGGAGATATTTCAGGCACTTTGTGTTCAACAACAAGTTTGGATCCATTACCTTGTGAAGTGATATCGATATTTGGAGTTGCATCACCGCTCGAGCTGTCCATGTCCATTTCGTCTTTTATAGTTCCGTCTTGAGTCAATTTTCTTGTAACCGAGCTTTGCGATAAATCAACAGGCGTATTTTTCCCATTTCCAGTCTTTGCAAACTTAGCCTTACGTTTAGCCATAGCTCTCATTCTTGCAGATTGCTGAGTCGTTGGTTTTTCTTCTGGAATATGCTGGTTTTGTTTACTGTCTTGTTCTTGTTTAATTTTCTCTTGTATCTGTGTATTCTGCTCTAATTTGGCATCTCCTTCGGATTTAACCAATTTCTCTTCCAAATCATACAACCCTAGTTTTTTCGAAAATTCACTTTTTTGTTTCTTATAAGCTACATTATCTTCTGGCAAATCAGAGGAGCTTGTCTTGTTGGAAAACAAACTGTACTCTGTCCCGGAACTAGCCAAAAGTACCTTGCCTGAATGCAGCACTTCTTTCAACGTCCAATCGTCAAAAGTGACAAAGTGATCCTGAGCTTTTTCAATCAAAGATCTCAAATATGCTGCATCATCCTCGGGCTCTTCTTTTTTAATTTGACTGTATTCTGTGTCAATATCTGTATTAGTGGTGTCGTTGTTTAAATCCTCAATCTTAACTTTTGATTCGGTACTGTTTTCTGCATCATCTTGATTTGGATCCCATTTGGATGCATGCGATATTATTCCTCCAAATGCTCTAGCGGCAGAGACTCTGGTTTCCCATCTTTTATTTTGTAAAAAAGGGTACACTCTGGCTAGCAAGTTCAGTATCTCTTCTGGATGATCTTTAGCCAAGTCGCTCAATTGATCAGCGGCCGTGTTTCTGATGAACTGGTTGGACCCCGTATCTAATAAAATGACCAATCTATCTAATCTTGACATTATTCAGATGTAAGCTAGAGCAAGAGCAGAGGTTCAATAATAAACAAGCAATTTATTTATAATGGTCTAATAAATGAATATATACAGTCAAGCCAAATAAATAGAATGGGACAAAAGGTAGCTGAAAACGACTTGTACACGAATTTATAAGCGTGAGGGTGAGCGTGTGTGTTTTCTAACTGCTAGATCCTATGTTTTCAGAACAGTGCCTATCACCTGTATCAGTTATAATAACAATTGAGTGGCACAAAACAAGTGTTTAATGAATAAATCAATGCAAATCAACACAAAAACACCAAATTTCAATTTTAATTTCAACTTTATTGCTGGCTGTGGTGAATCTCAAAATTTTCTCGTATTTGAGGATTTCAAAGCCTTTTTATACGCTTTAAACGCTGAGCCAAAAAAGGTTACGTAACTGCTGGGTGTTGACGAGGGAAGGGTGATTTTGTTTTGATTTGCCTTGTTTGACTACAAATCACTGTGTATTTTGATCAATTCAGCTAGTAATTACCGTGGATATAATAGTTCTGTTGATTGATCGACAAGTCTGACTGATACAGAACAGCAGCAAAATAGGCAAGTTAGTCCAGAGTTTTCTTATTGAGTTAATTGCGACATCAAATTTATAATGTCTCTCATTGAATGCCTATACATAACAGACGAAAAAGAGTAAGTGTTTTTGCTTTCTTTTTAACACATACAGGATACTAACAGTTTTGTTTTTTTCATTGCAGTAATCTTATATTTGAGCATGTTATAAACACTGCAACGCCAACATTTGGCTACATACAGACCCAGTTACAGGCTATTCAAAAGGAGTTAGCAGTCCAACAAGGTAGGTTTGGCGAGCTCAATGACAGTAATGCATCTTCAGGATCAGCGTCAACTCTATCCTCGTTATTCAAGAGGCAGAATGGTTACTCGATTGACTCTATTATCGAAATAGACTCTAAATGGTCTATTGTGTGGTCTTGTTTTGACAACTTGTATATAATGGCATTGACTGAAAACACTCCAGAATACACCGAAGTTGTGAGTGAAGACGAGGATGAAGACGAAGACGAAGATGATAATAATGGAGAGTCTAATGGCCAGAGCAAACTAGCTTCTCACAATGGAGAGTACGAAAATTTGATTGATACAGACAGTTTAGATACCGAACAGACACCACCAATACCAAACAACACAAATGCTGTGTCAGACTCGGTGACAACGATAATCAATGCTAGAAATCCGTTTCAGTACATGCAATTTTTTAACGAATTCAAGTACATCTTACATATCTTTTTAGAAACTGACAAGTTGACTGCGTCACTGATTGAGAGAAAGGCGCACACAATTGTGCTTATTTTGCAAGAAATGGTGGATGCCTCACTTCCATTCATTACCGACATGAATCAATTAAAAGAACTTTTGCCATCAGATAGTATCATTAACAAGATACTCTCCAAGACTAAACAATTGCAACATACAGCGACATCATCCATCAACACATTAACCCACAATTCGAATGGTCTTCACCAGGAATCCAGATCCTCATCTTTCTCTTCAATTTCCGGTACATCAACAGCAGTTTCCAACTCGATTTTTGAAAAATCCTGCAATAATATTCCATGGAGAAAATCCAAAGTGAAGCATACGCAGAATGAGATGCTAGTGGATATCAAAGAAAAGATCAAGCTCATTTTTCCACCTTGTAAGAATATTCTGAAAGACAAACTAGCAAATCCTTCTTCATCATACTACAACTCAAGTTTTTCAAAGTCGAAGAAAAGTCAAAGTTATCAACCAATTGTGGCGACAATTGATGGTACGATTGATTTTTCAAGTTCTCTTTCTGGAGTGCCAACAGTTGAATTACTACTGAATCTCAATGGATTAGATTTCAATATACCTTCTTTCCACAGATGTGTGGATTTACCTAATTGGATAACACATCCAGGCTCACTACAATTCATACCTCCGGATGGACGATTCACATTGATGAATTACCACTTGGATTTACTTGAAGAAAAGTCCATCAACATCTGGAATCACATTGGTCTAGTTGATGTCGAATTCATTACTGGATTGGGAGTCAATAAAAATGAGTTTGAAATCAGATTACAGACAAAATTATTGAATTCTGTGAAGTTTATTGAAGATTTGAAAGTTGAAATATTTTTACCAAACTCGGTTCATGATTCCAGTAGTGAAGATAGTAAAGAGAATGATAATTTGTCTACAAATTACACGTTGCGTACATTGAGAGCGACTCATGGTGATTTAGAGTTCAAGAGCAAAACCAAGTACGACTGGGTGTTTGACAAACAAACAGTTGGTGGATTGACTTGTACTTTGAAAGCGGCTCTTGAATCCGAGGGTCAAGACTACTTGAATGCACAAACATCAACTTTGCTCAAGAGACCTAAATTTGTTCAAGTCTCTTACTCCAACAAAGGATCGGTTCCAAGTAATACCAAAGTTAGCTCATTGAAAGTGATCAAAGGTTTGAATTCGTCTGTCAAGCCTTTCAAAGGTGTCAAGTATATTTCAGAAACAGGTGACTTTATTCTACGTTGATAGATCAAGGTACTACTTTGCGTGCGTATGTATGAGTGTGTGTATACTACTTAAGAAAAAAAAAAAAAATCGTCTAAATTTCTCTATCATTTAACCTCTTTTTTTCAGTATCCAGAACCGTGTTTCTTTTCACCAGGTGTTTTACTCTTTTTTTCAAACCCACCATTTTGCAAAAGACTCACCAGCTGATGACAATCTTCGACAATGTAATCAATCTCTGGGATCTCACTAGATAAATGCCCATTATCGTTATGCTTCATCAAAATCAAAGAACAACCAGCGTTCAGTCCAGCGTACATATCGTCTCTTGAATCGCCCACCATAATGATATTCTCAGTTGGAATCCCCCAGGACTCGGAAATGTGCAACAAAGGCAACGGTGATGGTTTTGGCGGTTCAAAAGACCTGGTAATAACAGGATCGTGCAGCTCTATCCCAGTGAGGAAGTTCTTGTGCAGGTACTTGACAGGTCTCATTAAATTTCTCGTACATATCGTAAACTTGATACTGTTGTCGTTGAGAAACTTGAACATGTCGAGCAGACCAGCCTGTGGTTCCATTTTCAGCATTGTATTCTCTTCAATGTCCTGAATCTTTTTCTCGGCCACTTGTCGTTCATCAGGGTCGGTTATCGATGCTAGCTTCTGCAAGATGTCTATATCTGGAGTCTTATCAATACCCAATGCCTCTCTCATTTCACGAAACATATAAGTTTGCGGCTTTGTTAGTGTTCCGTCCATGTCGAATATGATTCCTTTGATCTGAGTCTCAAATGGTTTTTCAGCCTTGAGCACCATTCTCGTAGTGCTCGTGATGATTGATGGTACAGGCAAAGTCATGGTACGTGGTGAATATAAGATACCCAAGGTAATTAACTTTTTAGGTATTAAGTGAACTTATAAAATCTTTTAAATGCAATAAATATACGATACTGAAAATGCATGATGCACCTTGAGATCTTAAACTGAGATAAACTTACTCAGTTTGTAGGCGCGCAGTGAGAGAAAAAGCCGCAAAAAGAGGTTTAATCAGCAAAAGAGTTATCATCAACATACTGCTTACATCTTTTAACAAGCTACAAAATTGTAAGCTAAACAGAAGTAGCTAATAATGAACAAGATACATTGATCAAAATTAAGAAAAAAAAAAGAAAAAAATAGAAAAAGAAAAAGAAAAAAAAAAGAAAAAAAAAAAATTCAAAAAAACAGAAGAAAACATTAGCAAAATAATTATACAGAAGATAAATTATACATTAAGAAAAAGAATAAATAAATAAACATGTGAATTAGTAATTAAGGTGACGCTAAGAACTGTACCAGCCATTAATGTAGTCTCTTTTCACTCTAGAGTTGACATATTCCAAGGCCTCTATAATCCAGCCTTTCAATGCATCTATTCCGGTCAAATTTAGATTCAATCTTATAGATTCAGTTTCCAAAGAACCAGAATTCGACATGAGAGTTCTCAAAAATGGTAAAGGGATGCGTATAGTCATTAACCGTGATAAATTTTCGTTTATTGAATCTAAGAGTTTAGGAAATCTTGTTTTGAAATCGTCGTTATGAATCAAGTTGTTTAGTTGGATAAGCGAGTTGATGAGAGTTTGAAGAAAGCGAAGCGTCTTGAAACATTTGATCACCATGATGGGTAATAAAGGTTGTAATTTAACGTTTTCAAAATCATTAATTTGTTGTTCAATAAGATTAATCAATGATTTTGATGTTTTGGAGAATTCGAGCTGAAGTTCGAAAATGAAATCATCGGCATCTTTAGTGACGAGTCTGCTTGAATTTTCGTTTAATGATTGGAAAAAGAAAAATAATTCATTTTCAAGTTTCAAGATATTAATAAAAGTGATTTTATTATCTTTTTCAACTTCAAATTCTACAATTTGATGAGTTGCAGTGATATAATTTGTTGTTTTACTAAATTGCACCAAATTCAAACCAATTGTAAAATATTCATAAAGTTCAGGCTCTTCATTTTCAATTAATTTCAAATAATTAGTGATAAATTGTTTATCAATAGAAATTTGTAAATCTGTACTTCTTGGGGTTCCAAATTTCAAAGAGTATAACGAATCAAAGATGATTAAATTAATCAAGTTTTTAAAATTGATACTATTAACTTCAGTACTATAAATTTTCCAATCGTTAAAAATTGAAAATGCTATAGCAAAACCAATTGAGTAATCATGTCCTGATAATAATACAACATAGTTCAGTAAAGTCAAAGATGCTAAAAATAAGACTTTAGCATATTCATCATTATAAATGACAGATTTCGAAGCATATAATAAACTTATCTGTTGAAAATTAGAAATAATCAAATTGAAATCAAAGCTAACTTCTAAAGAATTTAAAGTTTGTAAAGAAGTGTTGAAAATTTCCAGCACAGCTAAATTTTTCTCATAATTCACTTTTTCTAAACATTCTAATAATTGGTCTTTTGTAGGTAAAATAGGGTTTTGACTTGACATCTTGGACATATGCAAATCTAAACTAAACTCTATTGATTTTAAGACATTAGCATGTCTAGGTAATTGTTGCATTGGAGGTAGATTAACTCTTGATATACCTAAACTATTCAAGCTAGAATTTGAAGTAACTGGGCTCATTTTTGTATCTTTACTAAAAGATTGTTTTGGAGATCTTGCAATAATTGGAATTTGGAAACTGTTGCGTGGTAATTTAGATGAATTGTTACTCAAAAAAGTATCTTCCGAATCTGAACCACCATTAAAATCTACTCCAGATGCTGCTCTGGATCTTGGTGAGCTAATAAAACCTGAAATTGAAGAAGGTCTATTAGAAGGGGAGAAAGATCCACTTATTGAGGATGAGATGGAATCAACTGATCCTCTTCTGCCATCAAATTGTGGCATTTCGTAAGGCACTTTCCAAAACATTGGCTGCTGTTGCTGCTGTTGTTGTTGTTGCTGAGATGACTGTTGTCGTTGTTGATCATTTTGAGAAGACGTTGAATTTAGTGAAGTTGAGCGTTCTCTTGTGTTTAATGATGGTAAAACGCCACCTGAAGAAGATACCGATGATTGTTGTTGACCTTTCTGTTGATCTTGCTGCTGCTGCTGTTGTTGAAGTAATTGTTGTTGTTGTTGTTGTTGTTGTTGTAAAAGCAACAATTGTTGCTGCTGTTGGCCTGGTGGTAGTTGGGATATAGCATTAAAAGGGGGCAAGATTATATGTTGACCTGTTTGATTTGGATTGATTTGTGTACCTGGTACTCCCATAACAGGTAATATGGATGGGAAAGGGGTCAATTGTTGTGGTTGTAATTGATGTTGGAAAGCGTTGTTTTGTGGATTAAGCTGTTGTTGAATTTGGGTTTGTTTTTGTTGATCTGTTAAATTTGGTGGATTTGTGGAACCTAATTGTGGTATTATCGTTTGATGTTGAGTATTTAAATTTAATGTCGAAGTGCTTCCATCATCAGATAATTTAGTGAAACCTTTTGTTGGTCCTCTTTTCAACGGTACTCTTGTGAAAGTACACACATCGCCTGTTTTCTGACAATTTGAGCATATCTTAGCAACATCTTTTCCGGCATTTACAGCTCCATCACATCTAATTTTCTTCCTTCTGCACTCGTCACAAGCTCTTGAAACTTTGGATCTTTTTCTTGGAGGGACTTCGGTCGATGTTGTAAGGACTGGAGATGTCGATTGTGACTGCGACTGTGATTGTGGCTGTGGTTCTGATTGTTGTGAATCTGATTTTAACTGTTGTTGTTGTTGTTGTTCGTTTGCGGTAAAGGTGGTCTCCATTGAAGAAGAGTTGTTTGAATTTGAAGAATTTGTGGAGTCCTTCTCAGAGGACAATGACTGAAGAGACTGAGATTGAGACTGTAGTTGGGAAGGTGAAGAAGTTGTTGTTTGGGACCCACTGGAAGGGGTAGAAGATATTATTTGTTTGGACTCTGATTTGGAGTCGGTCTGGTTTGGGTTCAAGATGGAGTTCAAAGACTGTGATGTTTTGGATGTTTGGACAATAGATTTCTGTTTTTCCTTTTCAGACTCCACTGAAGGGTCTATCTGTTGCTGAGATCCACTCGAAGTCATTATATGTGTATGTATATTGTGTGGAGTAAAAAAAAAAGAGAATTTGGTTTTACCCCTGCTTAGTTAATAGTATACTGAGTGAGCGGTTAAGATTGATATCAATGCAATTGGCTAGAATTGAACAGAGTACCAGCCATGAAACAAATAAACAAGTTGAAAATTATCTTGTTTTTATTTAAAAACCAAATGAGAAATGACAATAATAGTGAGATGGTGGTGCTCAAAGCATGAATTGACCAAAGAAACAATTATCTTGTCTTGTCTATCTTATTTGTTCTTTTCACTTATATTAAAAGGAAAAGAATTAAAAAAAAAGATGATATGGAAATATGTACCCTCAATTTAATGATTAAAAAACCTCGATGCATAGACGAGAATGATCAACCAACTATTCAGTAACAGTTGAACAGTCTGTATTAGTTCTATATAGTATAATACACACTTGATTTTACTCTTATTTTACAGCGTTTAAAAAAACAAACATAAAAAAGAAGCAAAAATGGAGACATGGGACGGAATAAAAGTGACAAGAGAGGAAAAAGAAACAAAATATGCGTCTGCGTTGTGCAATGTGCGATGTTTCCCCCGGTGGATAATGATTTTTTCCCTGGTGGCTTGACTTGTGTGTCCCCCCAGGGATAAAAGTGAAAAATTAAAATAGAGATTTTTCCCCATGTTCCGCCGCCCGCTTGCCCCGTCTTGGGGGAGGAGGAACTCCATAGAATAAGAATAGGGTGTTGTATAATAATAGGGGGTATAGTAAGTAAATAATAAGGGGTTTTTACGTTATTGCGTTACTGCGTTTGCCAATTTTAAATCAATTCATTCCGGGGAATTTACTGCCCCGCGTTGGCATTGGAGGGGCACAGGCGCAGAGGCATTTCATTATTATCATGCACAATGTCTAATGGGGAAAGTTAATCGGGTGAGTGAGTATTAAAATTAGTTAAATTACAATTGAGTGAGGCTTAATAGTAAGTAATTGATATAACCTGTAGCCTCTCCAGTTGTTTGAAAACGGACGCATTTGCCTGCCTCACTTTACTTTTCCCGTCCGGGAACACAATTAATTACACCGCTTCTTTTTTTCTAAAGGACTAATTGGGAAGTTTATCCGTAGAGCCGTTTCTTGTTGCGAAAAATTTAATCTTGTGAGAGCAAATCATTAGCCACGGCTTAATTAGCCACTTTATTCACTAGCCATTGAAGAACTTCATTCTTTGATGTAAAGATGTGTTTGGCTTTTTTTTTTTGCTTTTAATACTGTTCCGCAAGCGGATAATTCACCGAGGCCCGACAAAACCGGATTTTAATTATTAAAATACCGACTTGACTTCGGTATTTTGCGATATTATCTAATAATCCCTTATATTGTTAAATATGTGCATGTATCTAACTTTACACTCTTAATTGATCAATTTGTCATATTCAAATCAAGTCAAAGTAAAGCTAATTCAAACTTAAACTCAAAGAAATAATCAGCAACTGGTGATCAAGTCTGAATTGTCTTTATAAATAATTTGAATAACCGAGTTACCAATTTTTAACATCATATTCTTGCTTTGCTAGTGTACGATGCTCAAGACATCATAACAAACTTTACTGATTAACATTTTATTGAACAAATAAATTACTGCTTTAAAAATACCCACAACTTTTCAACATGATTACACAATTGGGTGATTCCCAACCAATGAGGAAAAAAAGAAGAACACCATACTCGTGTCAATGCTGCAGAAAGCGCAAAGTTAAGTGCGATAGAACAAAACCTGTTTGTCTGCGATGTGTCAAATCAAAAGCCGTGTGTGTTTACGATGGACCAGTATCTTGGGTCCAAACAGGTAACCACGCCGTCTCGAGTATCCATTCAAGCTCTGCACTCCCACAACCACTCCCACAACCACAATTACAACCACAACTACAACCACAACCACAATCACAACCCGAGCAGTCACTATGTCTCGATGGAATCACTGTACCAGCATCCACAAACTCCGAGTCAAATTCAAAATTAAAATCACGGTCCAACTCTAATACGACATCCACATCTATATCCACAACCTCATCGAAACCGTACATGGGTGTCATTCGATTAGAAAGTGGCAATTCATCTCCTAATGTCGTGGTACCATCATACCCTTTTGCCAGTCCTTTAACTGGTGACACCAACAACAACAATATAATAAACAAGACATCTTCGCCATATATACCAGACCAAGGCATGTTGATGTTCAAACGCTCGCAGTTCAACGCTCCAATCACTACAATTACAGCCAATGCTCCTGGTGCAGCTGTCGATATCAACTACACCATGACTGAAATTGCTGAACTGAAACAGAGACTCTCTTTATTAGAAGAAAAAGCATCAACTTCCAATTCTACATCCATATCCACTTCCAATACCATTGCCAACGCCAATGCCAATGCCTCGGCCACGGCAGCAGTCACTGCAATCACTCCGCAGAGTTTGGACATTTCCACTACCAACAACTCTTTGTCAACAGACCACAACAACGACACTTTCAGCGTGTTGAACGGTGAAGAAGGCGAGAGCTCGCTACTGTTTGCTTCTAAAAAGAGCAGATTTATGTGTCTGGGTACCTTTTCAAGAAATGCTCTTTGGAGAAGAGACCCGGTGATGTCGAATTTGCTCAAGAGTTTCCAAGAGTTGCGAAATGAAGTTGAAGCGCATTTACAAGAAGCGAATAAACGGAACAAGAACCTTGATTTGTCTAGTAAAGCTGCCATGTCGAAGAAAGATGAAGCCGGTGCTGTTAAGAAAAGCTTGCTTACCCAGGTGTCGATGCGTAAACAGAATCCCGTCACTCAGATCAATGTTATGATAAATCAGACGAGAATCAACCACGAACCAAACATTTCTCCGAAAAAATACCTCGAATTGGAAATGGCCTGTTTGATACCGCCTGAATCTGTTGTCACTTTGCATTTAAAGTGGTTTTTCAAGTACTTGTACCCATTTATGCCTGTGTTGGATGAACTCAGTTTCCGCAAGTCCATCAAAAGAATCATCAATTACGAATCAGGAGAACCGGAGAATGATTCTTCAACCACCACCAGCTCTTATAAAGTTTCATTGAATATTGAGAGTAAATTGGACTTGGTCACTGTTGCAACGTTAATCCTAATCATGAGATTCTCATACAGTTCAATCTATTTGAAAACTGAAAGTGTACTAGTTGATACACTCACTGACGATGAGAATAAAGTCATGCAGTATCCTATTGATGCAAAAGTTATAGGTTATGTTGAAATGGCATTACACCAAGTTAATTTCTTAAGAAAATCGTCGCTGGAAATACTTCAGCTTCTCATGTTGCTCAAAAATTATCAAACATTATCTCAAGAAGACAGTGACGGTGAAGACGGCGCAGACGGGTATATATACACTGGGTTGATTTGTGAAACTGCTAGAAGTATGGGATTAAATAGAGAAATCAAGCAACCTACACGTGATAATCTCAATTCTAATTTGGTTAACAACGATGATCCGATTTTCAATTTTTACTGGAAAAGATTATGGTGGACAACATTAGAACTAGATACAACTTGCGCATTACAATTTGGTAAAATGCCATGTTTTGCAGCTCATGAATCAGATAATGATCCACCTAAATTTGAATCATTTTTCTGTGATTTGACTAATTTCTCAGTAGAGAAATTTGTCACTTCTAGATTTGAAAACTATAGTAAAGTTTATCCTGTGTTGAATAGACTGTTGGTCAAATTGCATACCATTAACAAGAGAATTGTCATTTCCGATATTGAATCAGATATATCACTATTAGACGATTTGAAAAAAAAATTATACGATTGCTCAGAACCGATTTCAGGTAATTTAGAAATCAACAATTTCCACTATATCGACTCTGTGAGAACAATTACTAAGATTAATGCTTTCCAATACTTGATTTATTATTATCTTTTATTCCATTTTGAAAAACAGGAAAACTTGCCACAATTTCAATCTATTTTCAACACAATGTTGAAAATTTGCTTTGAAACTTTGGAAATTGGATTTACCGCTTTTAATCGTCTCAACAGCGATTTATCAGCTTTTGTGATGCTGGTTGTTCATCCATTAATGTTATGTGCACACAAGATGTTTCAATTGTTTATATATTTGGTTGTCAGATTGATCTTGTTCCAATTCAAGCTTCGTCAAAATTCCACTCCTGGTAACCAAGAATTGGATAAAATTGTTGATGAACTCATCAGAAAAGCTATTCATGTGTCACAATTATGCACTAAAGTTTTCTCTTTAGTTGGTGACTATTTTTACTATCCATTCAGATTCTTTGGTCATTACAGTTACTTATTTGAGTGTATTGAGAATCGTGGATACCCAATTTTCAATTTTGAAAAAATATCAAAAACCAACTACACAAGTTGTATTGAAAGTTATTCAGTGTCTGAATTATCAGAAATGTCACGCGCTTTTGACAGATTTCTAGATCGTCCGTGTATACAAAAGATTTACGAAACTCATTACTATTGGAAGGCTAACAAGTCTGAATCTTCGTTGATCAACAAGTCGCAGGTGCTTGCAAGATTGGCTAAATTCTCACTGTCTAACGACAATTATACCAGTCTGAATGAAGTGAGTAAACAAAATCTTATGTTCCCTGGAGGAAGCTCCATATCTACGTCTGATATTCTCGATATGCCTTCAAATGTGGGCGGTATTGACGATTACAAAGATAAAGATTATGGTGCACAATTAGCGTTTGGTATGCTGGAAGATTGGCTCTCAGTGAATGACATTTTCAATGATCTGGAAGGATTTGAGATGTTTTCCCCGTGAGTTTAACCTTTACTTGTTTTTTTTTTTTTTTTTTTTTTTGTTCCTTTTTTTGTTTCTTTTTTTGTTTTCTCTTTTTCTATTTGATTTATTAAACTATATACAAGCACAAAGAATGGGGATGATAAATCAAAATTAAAATAACAAATACAACGAATGGTAAAAAGTAAATAGTATCTATAACTAGTGGTCACTCGATCGATCGACCAACCTACTAAAGGGGGGTAGCTAATTATTTGTACTTCTCTTTACTTTATAACCTTCCTCTTCACCGGTATAACTACCGCTCAAAACGCTCATTTCGATCAACTGCAATCTTTTCGCCTCTTCTTCTCTCTTGACTGAGTCTTCAAACTTGATCACTTCTCTTTCAGTACGGAACGAAGCACCTGCTGCAATCCAAATAGTATGGTAGAAAATACGAATTCTGAAACCAAATGCTCTGTACAATGGAGACCGCCATCTGATCAAGAGCTCAGTTGGCACAGATATCAAAGCACCGTATAAACCGCCTACAAAGATAGACTGTAGAATGACATTAGAAAGACGGTTGATTCTGTCCTCGGTGACATGTGCTAGCTTTCTCGTTGGTGGTGGTGCGCCTGGTGCTGCTGGAGAAGACATTAAATATGATGGAATATGGTGGAATGTGGTGGAATAATGTATGTGTATTTATAGATCTATAGATCTATTGATTGATTGATTGGTTGATTAATAAATTAACAAGTGAGATCAACCCCACACTTTATTTCAATCTTGGCAATGATTGTTTGTTTGTTTGTTATCTGCGTTGAGAGAGAGTGTGATGTATGCAAATAAATCTGCTAATCTGCACTTGCACTTGCACTTTGACAACGACGCAATATTCACTATTGTCGTCTTCTGCCTCTTATTTTATGATTTCTAAGGCTGTGCATTCTAAGAAAGAGGGAAAAATCACGCTGTGGAGATGTCTTCTGATCGATTCGGTCTAATTACGATACTCAAGAGTTATAAAGATTAGTCTATTCTAAATGGAAATTACACATAGCTTAGTATAGAAATTTATTATATATATTACAACACCAAGTACAACCTCAATCTCAACCTCAACCTTAGCACACGATCCACCTCGACCCATTCCACACCACACCATCATATCTTCAACGTCTTCATCACTTGCTCTTTGACAATCTTGCAAAACTTGTCCCTGTCCTCTCTCCACAGCTTGGCTGCGTCAACGTCTGCTGGTGAGTTTGGATTCGGCTCAGCCAACATCGAGCACACACTCAACAGAATCTTCTCGATGCTTTGTAATGGCCCCCATCTCTCATCTGCAGATTCGTACTGCATAGGATCATCCCCTGGTGGATGCAATATAGAGATACATACCGTACCGTCTTTGTATATATTTGGATGCAAGATCTCGCTCTCAAATTTCAACACCGGTGGCGATAATGGGTAATCTTTAGCAAACGTTAAAGAGGCAAGAAAGACACCATTCTCGTATGGAGTATCTGGGGGGCCTTCTAAAATACACCTCCATTTAAATAGGTTGTTCTCGTCCACGGGACCAGCCACTATCCCATCTGTTGGCTGCTTCAACAACTCTTTAAACTCTTTAGCCAATCTACGTTGCGCCGTTGAAACTTTAGGGGCCATAATTTATATGATATATAGTATAGAGATAGATGTGTATGTTACTTGAAAACCTTCGCTATTTGTGTGTATGCGTATCTCCTACTACAGAGTTGAGACGTCACAGGTCAGTAAAGCAAACACTATCTGTATTAAAGATAAGTTGTAAAGTAGAAGTTAAAGTTGAAACCAAAATTCACTAACTAACCGCTCGCTTTATTTGTACTTTGAATATTAACACCGCAGTCGCCGTCCACGTCGCCGACGCAGTCTCAAATATTTTTTTCAAAGCACAGCCTCATTGTTTAGAAAAAAAGTGATTACCTCATTGCTTTAGTAATCTTTTATTTTTCTCTTCCTCATTCTCCCCACCACCACGGCTGTGCAATTTTTAACAAATGCCCTAATATTTAAAAAAGCCGCTATTATAATTACACAGCCATGATATTAAATCAACCAAAAGTAAAAAAAAAAAAAAACGAGCAAATTAAAGAGAAAACGGAAAAAAAAATTGAGCCTCTTTTTACTCTTTCTTTGTCTATTTACTGTTTGAGCGGCTCTCGTCTTGCGATTAAATTTGAAAGAAAGAGAGTAAACAGGCACTCAAATGTGAAATCATCTCCAGGTCTTGTTCTAGTTGATATTATTGTTACTTGTTGCGAGAAGAAACAACTCTTTGGGAAGAGTCAATCAATTATTCTCATTTTTACTTTACACTTTCATAGTGTGAATTAGAATACGGAAATAAAAGATAATAGGGAAATTTCAAGACAAAAGCTTAATGAGAAGCACTGCCCATCAAAAAGATGATTTCCTGTCCTATGCTATAACATTTATTGTTTGTTTCCTATTGTAATATACTTTGATTGACTATATTATTAATATTACAATTACTATTGCCGTTACTGTTACTGTTACTGTTAAAGTTACCTACCTACATTTGATTCAACTTGAAAACTGAATTTTATTTCTTGTTCAGGGCTTGTTTGAGATTGTTGCTGGTTTTCATGCCCATATAGGCTTCAAACACTTTACAACTAGTATTACTGTTAGATTCTATCGATTAGATAACCGAGGACAAGAAGAGAAAATCATTAAGACTTTTTCTGCAACCGAGCTAGGAAACAATATCCACTAAGAGTTACTTTGGTTCCAACCTAAGGTCTTTTTTCTTTTTTTTCTTTTCTCTTATTGAATTTTTTTTTTTTTTCCATTTAATTCTCTTTTTGCTTGTTCTTTCCGGTTCAACTATAACTTATTTTTCAATAGTTGATTGTCTGTTTTTTCTTTGCTAAAATACCTGTATCACTAGTCTAACACACTACCCAAAATCCGCTTCACGATGATTTTGGTTGATGGTGAAAAGTACGCTTGTGAGCAGTGCATTAGAGGTCACAGATCCTCGACATGCAAGCATATGAAAAGACCACTTGTCTTGGTGAGGTCCCGTGGAAGACCCTTAACTGACTCAACACAAAGAATAGCCATCTTTACAGAACACACCGAAGAGATTGAAAAACAAGTGGCAAAGAAAAAATCAAAAAGAAAATCAAAACTCATATCTGAACAAATCGCTAATATTAAACTAGAACAAGACGTTAGTATACCCAAAGCAATAAGTTGTTGTTCGAAAAAGATATCCAACGGTACAGACTGCTCTTGTAGCTCTGATACTTTAGAACCTAAAATTGAAAAATCAACTACTAGTAGCTGCTGCTCAAAAAAATCAACATCTGTTTCAAATTTACAAGATTCAAGTGTATCTGAGCCACAAGGTTCAAAAAGCTGCTGTTCTACTAAACATTTTAACAGTGATACTAAAAACAAATCTTGTTGCGGGAAAGATGAGAATGAAAATTCAAACACTGATGAGATAAAACAGGAAAAATCAGATACTTTTTCAGATTCAAACAATAAAAGCAGCAGCTCATTGTCGTCTTTAGCTTCAACATCAGGCTCAACATGTTCATGTTCATCTAGGTCCCATAAATCTACTTGCGCAAATAGAAAAAATAGCGGGCCTGTAATTGTACTAAGAGCTGCTAAACGACAAGTGTTTAATGTCTCTAAAAGATCATTGAAGTTATTAGAACCAGTCACTGAAATACCAAATAGTCAAGTGGGGATGGAAATGATTTATAAAGTGTCCAAGAGTAAAAAACACGGAAAACTCCATTGTCAAACAAAATTCAAAAATTCAGAAATGGTTGATCAGCTTAATAAAGAAATGTCATTGTACTCGTCTCAGTACGGCAATAATTTTAGAACCGATCTAACAACTGCATGTTGTTCAAAACCCGGCCATATTCAACATCAACAACAACAACAACAAACACCTGTAATTTCACAAAATTCAACCTCTCACCCTTACAATGCCAACTCCCTAAATGTTGATATCGATGTCTTGGCTAACAATAACAATAACTCCCAGTCCACTTCTCCTCAGATACAAACGCAAGCCAGCAGTACAGGAGAAAATTCAATGCTTTACGATATATTTCTTGCCGACTCATGTACTGTTCCAGGATCTTGTGCTTGTGATCCAAGTACATGTGCTTGCGAGGACTGTGTCGATCATCATAGAGACAGTATTGATAGATTTTACAAAGCTTTGACGAGTACTGAATGGACCCAAAATAACACCAGATTAAATGATAGCAATGAACAGTCATTGTTATATCTACCAAACTCAGGCCCTGTGGTGAATAATATCAACAATACGGTGTTTGATTCACAACAACAACAACAACAACAACAACAGCAGCAGCAGCAGCAGCAGCAGCATCCTGATCTAGCCCAAAATCTTCTTGAACAAAATACAGATTTTTCAAACCAACACCAACAACAACAACAACAACAACAACAACAACAACAACAACAACAACAACAGCAGCAGCAGCAGCAACAGCTTCCTCAGATTGAAATTGCAGAGTTGCAAAAATTCCAAAACCAGCATTCCATTTCACTCGGTAAAGCACAGGTGCAGCCTGTTATTCCATTATTTGAGCAGAATTTCCACAAATTATGGAAAGCGTCAGAGACTCCATTAAGCACTGATAGCAGTCCAATGAGCAATTCTGGAATCTCAGTGTCTGAATGCTGCTGTTCCGAAGATGAATGTGCTTGTTATGATTGCGAATTGCATGGAATTGTTAATGGTGTCAGACTACGCGATGGCGTCAGAGTCGCTGATCTGATACCCGATGAGAAAGTAATAGACTCGCAACTACGTCAATTCATTCCGAACAAGGACAATGATGAAAAGTTGCCAGAGACGTCTTTTACCAACAGTGCTGTTTCACTATCGACAATCGACAAATCCTCATTGCTTAATTATCAGTACCAAGTTGTTGATCAGCTAACTGCGCTGCCTGTACAGAAAATAAACCCCGATGTTGAGCTCTCTTTGCAAAACTTGAAAAAACAACAGAGTCAAAGTCCAGACACGTTAGATGACAAGTCTCAACTCCAGAGCAGTAACTTGGGTAATGCTATCACTAGTACAATCAATTTACCTAAATTGAACGATATTGAAGCTTCTGCAAATGCATTCCTGGAGAATTTAAACATGACAGAGTTCCAAGATTTTTGTTCATGCTCTGCAAGCGACTGCTGCTGTGAAAATTGTTTAAAACATGGTCGGAACCTTACAGCAAATACATCTTGACCTATGCACATCTTGTTTATAATACGAAAAAACTCGTAAAATTATGTAGATATGTATGTATATATATATATATATACATCTATAGATTGACTCTTACATAAAGCTCCTGCTTGTACTTAATATACGTATATCTATTAACGATCCATTCTAAATCACCATTCGTTCAACTCTCCTTTAATCACTCCGCTGTGTACAAGTATGTATTCTGCCTCCCTTTTGCCACTTAACCAGGCACCGTGCACAGCACCAGCACCATCTAAAATCGTATGCTCGCCTGCAAATCTAACATTGTCCAAACCTCTCTCTAACGCAATCACAAGATCTGTTGGATCGTCACCTGGCTTACAAGCTGCATAAGAACCTCTCGAAAATGGATCAATTGACCAACTAGTCGTTATCACGTTTGTTGGTGAAGGCAACTCAACTTCCCCATTTGCAAGTTGGGAAATCACAGGTTTCATAAACTCCCATGCTTTATCTGGTGCAGATTCCAAGTACGTTGTCACTTCACCTTGGGTGAAACACAGTAATGCTGGGGTATTGTTAATCTTGTGCATGTTTAGTATAAGTACCGGAAAATCCCACGGTTTAGGTAAAGTATTCTCGGTAGATGTGGAAACAAACTGTGAAATGTCGGGTTTCCCACTATTTAAAGAAAACTCTGCATACACTGCATCGCTGAATTCGTCCGGTTTAGAAACTGCAACAAACCGATCTGTATCTAAATGATCCCAAAAGGTGAAGGGAAACTCAAAGATCACTTTGCCCAAGTTACCAAAACTCATTAATTTTAAAGGCTCCTGGATGCTAACCGGTAATTTTGGTTCCCACTGAATTCCACCAACTTCAGTCGGCTGCAATTGCAGTATACTTTGTGGTACCGTGCAAATAACATACTTAGAGTTATAAATACAACCATCAGTTGTGCTGATAGTTATCATATTATCTCTTTCAATCTTACTGACAATCTTGGTTGTCAGTAAAGAGTCTTTGGGGAGATCAGCAATTATGGATTCAACTAAAGACGAATAACCGTTTCTGATTAGACAATTTCTTCCAACGTTGTCAACTAAACAGTATTTTGAGCTCATCTCGTCCCAGCTTATCCCGTGCCATAACTCTAAATGTCTCATAAATTGAGGAACATATTTGAACTGGTCTTTAGTCAACAGTTTCCTCTGTTTGTATAAGTACTCAAACACAATTTCATGTAGTGTAACATCTTTATAATCTAGGTTTTCAAAAAACTGTAACTCTATAAACTTGTTCAACTCCTGCAGCACTTGGTTGATTTTCATGTTATCGAAATCGTCTGACATCAAATTCTCACTGAAATAAAAAGGCTTGAAATCATCGTAATATAAATCATACTTTCCTGACTCAACCATTTCATCAAAAAGACTGTTACTCAACGTATCGTGAGCCCACGATGCGCCCAAATCGTACGGTGCTAGTCCTGACTTGTCAGTAAGTATTCGTCCACCAAGTCTATCTCTAGCTTCAAGCAGAATAAAGTCAACATTATGATTATGTAGATCCTGTGCTGCTTTCAAACCAGCTATTCCAGCTCCTATTATGATCACCGTGGTTTCATGCCTTGTACTCACCATTGTAGTACGGTAACAAATTATTTCAAGTTAAGTCTGAAGACAGATTGTGTTCCTACTCAACAATGATTACTATAAACTGGAAAAAAGATAAAGTAGATATGAACAGTATTATCTTGAATAAAAAAACTAAAAAAAAGAATAAAAAAAAAAACTAAAATATAAAAAATGAAAAATTAAAACTAGAGCGCTAATTTTACAATTAGCGCTTCAAAAAAAAAAAAAAAAACGTTTCTTTGAGCGGCGTAAGATTATATTGGGTAGATTCAAATTCATATCTGTAAAATGAGACAATTTTCCATATGACTTAATTTAAACTAGTTGTTTTGCTTGCGTTTCAAGTCAGATTCCACAAGACCGTACGTGGAATCACTTTGATCCACTTTTTCTCCATCATCCCTTTCAAATTGGATTGGCCCACGCGACGAATTACCACTGTCAACACCTTTGAACTTCTTTGATGGTCTCTCTTCTTCTTGTGAAAAGCTCTTCAGTTGTTGTGTAGTGACATCAGTATTATCTGAGTCAAAATCTTGACCAGACATCCCACTTCTTGCTCTATAAATATCATTAACGGCATCCGTGGTAGAAAATAGTGGAGTGTCGTAAACTTGATCTTCGCTGTGTTTAGCATTAGCTCCAGCAGCGTTTAAAAACAATCTGGAGTCGTATCTGGTTTCCATAGATGGTTTTGTCTCTTGTTTGTTAGATAAGCCTATTGCTACCCTTTCGGAAATGTCTCTACCTTGTTCACGAGCCATAATCTTAACTTTGCTTGCGCTACTCATCGAAGCAAGTTTGAGTTCACGCTCAGCTTTTCTTCTTCTCTCTGCACGGGCTTCCTCTCTTTTCTTTGCAGCTCTTTGTTTTTCATCAGATTCGTCGTCTGACTCACTTTCTTCGGTTGCCCACCTACTTTTACCTTTTGTTGAATTGTGAGAAGCTTCTTGTAATTTACCTTTTCTTGCCTGTTGGGCTATTTTATTCAACCTTTCTTGATTCTGCAACACTCTCTCCTGTTCTAACTTTTTCTTCAGCTTATTTCTAGCTTTCAATTCTTCTTGAGCTTGCTTACTAGCATTATCTAAAGCGTCACTTAAACTACTAAACTTATCACTCATTTCATCATGATCGGCATCTTTTGCCATTCCTGCCATTCTCTTGTCTATCGATATCGTAAAACCCTTTGTGTTCTTCCAATTGGAGATTGCCGGTGGAATGTACCATTTTTTCTGATCCTCGACTGTTAATTTCGCCGTTGATTGTTCGTGTAACACGGGCACTGGTGCTTCACTTGGGCCTTGTGGCGTTTTCCGTATTTTAAAGCTAGGAGGTAAAACAGGATCCACCTGTTTATCCACTATCTTGATTATTCTTTGCGAGTTTTGAGCTGTGTCAAATGCAGAAGTAGGAGTGTATCTGACATATGTTGCCTCGCTTCTCTCTCCGGTGTTAACTGTTGTCGGTTTTGCGCCGTGAAGTTTGGCCTGAATAATCTTTTGAATGGCTTCATTCGTTTTCAAAGCAGTGTCGGTAGCATCTTCAGACATTTTTTTGGCAGTTACTATCAAATTCTGGAAGTTGTTTGGTCAGTTTGGATCTATTCATGGCAAGATATCCTAATCAATATCCCTTTTCTTTATCCTATCAAATTTCTGTACTTTTGATAAACTCTTTGAGAGGGAGAAAAATTTTGAAGTTGAAAACAAAATATTTATTTGCACAGCCTTGATTAATATATCCTTTTGTTAACAAATTGCAATTAAGACGTTGGTGGGTATTAAGGCCCTTGGAAGGTTTATAGTTGAAGTATATCTAGTTGCCAGACTACTATTCTCCCGTGGATTGATGCCAATTGACATTTTTGGAAGTTGTATTAGATAAGGAAATTTTCTCAAACGATTATTATCCAACGAGTGATGAATTTTTTGTTGCTTCTTTGTGGCTTTAAACTACTGTCTCTAGTATTGGGAAATGACGTAAAATCGTCTGATCATACTATTGACCTGAACTTAGTGGCCAATTGGAATAGCACTCCATTTCAGCTGAACGTCATTGAGACATATTCATCTTATAATGAGTCGTTGTATGTACCTCTTGTTACAAGACTTCTAGGCATTGAGACTGTTGCTGAGGATGATTCCGACTCGTTTGAGGTCTTATTGAGCGATGACCTTGATGAAGTCTTGACCCATGAGCAATTTTTTCACTATGCTAATAGCCTGGTTGAATCTCCGTTTGCACAGCAGCTATTGGAGATCAAGTTGAAAAATAAAATGCATTCTCCACGAGTTGAAGCTCATTATCAGTACTATTTGAATGTCGTCAAAGATTTATCATATTGTCCTGAAGGAACAGAAGCTTGGATAGTTCAAGGCAATAATCACTACTGCAAAAAAGATGACGTGTTTGCTTTGAAAACTGTGACAACCCATATCGACAGTAAGGAGATTCTGTTGCCTTTTGATAGAGTAATTGGTGATCCTGCAAACGATTTGTTCGTCTTATACGGTGACTATAGATCTCAAACTTTCAAAGAGATTTTTGTCAACCTGTACGAGTTTGCGCTTGCTGGAAAGATAAGTTTTGTTTGGAGATATGTTCCTCTTGAAGCAGAGAACCCAGAAAAGGAGGTTCTAGGTGGTTACGGAATCGATTTAACCTTAAAGAGAACAGATTACATCGCA
The DNA here is from genome assembly GCA_037951595.1 of Ogataea sonorensis. Lineage (NCBI taxonomy): Eukaryota > Fungi > Ascomycota > Pichiomycetes > Pichiales > Pichiaceae > Ogataea > Ogataea sonorensis. The sequence goes on from JBANDG010000007.1 coordinate 505,972, forward strand.
ATAGACGACAGAGGGTTTACTGAAGAACAGCAGTCCAAACTAAGCTTTGAAGAAATATCAGATCTTGATTTGGAAGTCAGCAAAAATACAACCAACGACTTGAAATCTGTACTTGAGACATACGTCTCCGATATCGTTCATATAAAGCAAGAAAAAGTTGCAGACTTGGATTTGAAGTTGACACACTTTATCAAGACCTTTACCGAAAATGCATATGAACAGCTAAAGTATTTGAAAGCTATAGTGCAAGATTTTCCAAAATATGCAGCACACGTTGCTGGTGTTTCACTTCCAGAAGATAACGAAATTATTAGCAGCACTGGCAGTAGTATCAGTATACCTGAAGGTCTTTACATCAATGGAATTCCTATATTTGAAAAAAAATTAAGCATGTTTGAAATACTGAATATTTTTGATCAAGAGCACAAATTGATTCAAGCGTTTCAAAAGCTAGGGTTTGCCGGAAAGAGTGTAAAAGAACTAGTGTCTAAGTTTGCATCCATGATGATTGACTTTCATTCCAATGTTAATAATGTTAAAAGTAGGTGCCAATTTAATGATCATGAAAATTCGATTTTCTTTTTCAACGATCTTGAGAAAGACCCTCAGTACCAAGAATTCCACACAGCTAGGGAAGTGTACAATTCACCGTTGTCATCTCGTTCAATGCCACCTGTTGCAGAAAACATTCATGAACTAATATTCACTGTTAATTTAGCTGATAGAGCCCAGTTGTACTATACTTTAGCATTTGCAAATCAAATTTTATCTCAATTGATACCACAAAGAATTGGTATTGTGCCTTTACTTAATGATGACTCAGGTAGAATTGTGGCTCAAAAATTTGTTTATGTCGCAAAGACTAAAGGACCTAGAGAAGCTTTGACCTATCTGTTCAAGCTTAATCAGATTTTAGCTGATCCTGATTTCAAAATTGATGAAAAAAATGATTTTTTTGCAATTCCGGAAACTGCTGATTGTGTAAAGTTTATGAGTCCAATACATAAATTTTTGGAAAACTTTCACTTGACAGATGAGCCTTATGTCATTGTTAATGGTGTTTTTGTGGAATTTAGAGAAAGTTTACAATACGATATAGGTGCACAAGTCGTAGCCGATATTCATCTTTTACAAATCGATTTTCAAAATGGGTTGATTAATGAGGATACTTCATTTGCTGACTATTTGAGAAAAGATGCTTTGAGACAAAGAGTTCCCTCTTTAATTCCCGAAAATATTCAAGAATTGGAGAATTCGTATAAACAAGTTCCTAGTGATTATGATGCATTCAAAACCTCACAACACTTGAATAATGCATTGACCTTTTATGTGAAAGATTGTGAATCGGGATCTGATTGTGGAACAGCAAAAACTATTACATTGATTGGTTCCCTTGATGAGTTGAAATTTAGAAAACAAATTACAGAAACTCTTTTGTATCTGCAGTTAGATAGCACCAATAGTACCAAGTTGAGAGTTATTGATCTAACTTCATCGTCTATAAAGTTGCAAAAAGCGCTGGATAATTCTATTGCTATGGCCATAAATTTATTAGAAACTTGGGAAGAAACCGGATCCGAGATTGATCAGTATGTGGTTCGTTATGTTAGCAAAGTATTTCAAGTATCTGCTGATCAATCTTCTCATTTATTTATCTTAATGAATGGAAGATTTTTGGATCTCACTGAGAAAGGTGCCCTTTCTTGTGACCAAATTGAACTCTTAGTTTCATTTGAAACTAAGTCACGTCTAGATTTTGCAAAACAATTGTTGGATTCTTATAGTGTCTCGTTTGATCCAGAGTTGTTTGATGACAAGTATGATTTTTTTGAGTATTTCTCTTGGGCAATTACCAGCTCTTTTATTTCTAAAAACTCTGATGTTATGTCCACTTCACCTTTTCCAAGATACAATTTGTCATTATTGAAGAATACTACCCAAATTCAGCTTGGAGACGATGGAATTATTGATGTTTCATTGGTGATTGATCCTATCAGTGAAACTGCTCAAAAGTTGTTGGCGTTCACTTCATTAGTTGAATCCAACCCTTTTGTGAATTTAAACGTGTACTTGAGACCTGTCTCAAAATTAGAGACATTACCTATCAAGAGATTTTATAGGGGTGTTTACCCTGTAAAGCTTGAATTTGATAGTCAAGGTAACGTTTTATCGACTGACTACAATGCAATTTTTGAAAACGTTCCAGAAAAAACTTTGTTTACCTTAGACGTTGATGTTCCTCCATCTTGGATTATAACAATCAAAGACGCAAATACTGACCTGGATAATGTTAAATTAGATATTTCAGGTCCTGTGAAGGGTACATACGAGTTGAAAAACATTTTGATTCAAGGTCATGCTAGACAATTGGACAATTATGCTCCGGCAAGAGCAGCTGTTGAATTATTGAGTCAAGACAAGAATTTATACTCAGATACGATTGTTATGGCTAATTTAGGATACTTTCAATTGAAATCTAATCCAGGTGTATGGAATTTCCAGTTGAAACCTGATTCAAAAACTTCTGAATTGTATTGCTTGCTTGATGTTTCTAGCGAATTGGATGTTCCTGTTTCGAAAGAATGTCTAGACGATAACTCGTTCAATCTTGCATTGCTTGATTTGAATGAACTCTATGTTTTTCCAGTGATGAAAAAGAAGGCTGGTAAGGAAAATGAAAGTTTAATTAGCTTGGATAACTCTGATAATTCGGCTAAAAAATCGGTTTTGTCATCTATTTGGGGTAAGTTAGCTGGTTCTAAGAAACGTTCAAAGCAGGCAGACATAAACATTTTCACTGTTGCAAGTGGACATTTATATGAAAGATTTTTAGGTATTATGACCGCCTCTGTTATGAGACATACAAGTCACACTGTTAAATTTTGGTTGATTGAAAATTTCATGTCCCCAAAATTGAAGAAACATTTACCGATCTTAGCTGAACATTTTGGATTTGAGTATGAGCTCATTACTTATAAGTGGCCTATTTGGTTAACTGGACAAAGAGAGAAACAGAGAACGATTTGGGGTTACAAAATTTTGTTTTTGGATGTTTTATTCCCTCAAGATTTGGATAAAGTGATTTTTGTTGATTCAGATCAAATTGTGAGAACAGACCTTAAAGAACTAGTTGATCTTGATCTTGAAGGTGCCCCATATGGTTACACACCAATGGGAGACTCTAGAAAAGAAATGGAAGGTTTCAGATTTTGGAAACAAGGCTACTGGAAAACATTGTTAGGAGATAAATTGAAATATCACATAAGTGCATTATATGTGATTGATTTACAAAAATTTAGAGACATTGCTGCAGGTGATAAGTTAAGGGAGCATTATCAATCGTTATCTAAAGATCCAAATTCTTTAAGTAATTTAGACCAAGATCTTCCAAATAATTTGCAACATACAATCAAAATTCATTCACTACCTCAAGAGTGGCTATGGTGTGAAACATGGTGTGACGATGAAAGTTTGAAAAAAGCGAAAACAATTGATTTGTGCAACAATCCGCTAACAAAGGAGCCAAAATTGGATAGAGCTAGAAGGCAAATTCCTGAGTGGTCGGAATATGACAACGAAATTACTGAGCTTATAGCAAATTTTGAGAAAGAGTCATTATCATCAAGTGTTTCACACGATGAATTATAGACAAATATTATTATACAAATTATTGAACAGAATTCTAAATACTTCGCAATTGAATGAAAAATAAAAATGGAATAGTTTAACAACTTTCGCATTACCATGTATTGACATTGATACCTTGTTCCCGTAAAACCTTCTTTTTTTCCTTTTCTTCCTTTCTATTAAACTTAACATCTTCTGGGTTGAAACCTGCTCCTTCTGAGCCCCAATAAGCCCATGAAGGTGTTTCAGCAATATAATCCATATCATTGAAGCTGCTACCGCTTTCCAACAAATTGAAATATTTGGTATAGTCAATATGAGTAAACCATTTATTATCAATCTTAAATTTCTTATGAGCAATAAGAATACAACATGAGTGGGCGTGTTCTGCAGCAATGTCATAATTCAAACCTTTAGCGTTCAATTCGTCATTCAAGTTACGCACAAAACTTTGACACTCCTGATAGAATGGAATATTTTGCATTGTTAATGGGTTACCATTTCCACTACTTGAACCACAAAAAGTGGCACCTTTAATTTCAATAAAAGAAGGACATCCCCTTTCAACTAAATCTGCATAGGCTTTCGCATCACTCATATTGAAACCTTTGACCAATGTTAGTCTAAAGACAGTTCTTTGGTGTGATTGTGTAGTTCTCAAAATATCCAAACATCTGTTTAATCTTTCCCAGTAATCTCTAAACAAAGGTCTATCGACAACTTTCAATTCTTCTTTGGTTGGTGCATCAATGGAAACGTATAATTGAGTGACTTTAGTCAAGGCTTGCAATTGGTCAGGGTGTTGAGCATTACAAACCAAAAAGGAAGAAATATGTTTTTCATGAAGCATTTGTAAGAATTTGTTGATGTGTGGGTAAAAGATTGGTTCACCAACAAGTGATAACGCACAATGTTTCACAGTGAATGCTTCATTAAATCTTTCAGCAGAGACACCTGGAACACCTCTCATTTGTTTGATTTTTTTATAATGACCTTCCAAAGCACCGTTCAAAACAACATCAGGCTCATCAACTTCCCATCTCCAAGTTGTTCCAACTGGGTTGGTACCATGTCTCCAACAGAAAACACATTTATTCGAACAGGACAATGAAGGGGTGGTTTCCATACAAAGGTGAGATCTAATACCATAAAATGCAAACTTATAGCAAGAGCCTCTTCCTCTCAAAGCTGATTTTGTCCATCTGCAAATTTTCACACCAGAGTGAGATCCAACAACGGTATATCCTTGTTTTGTAAGCGACTTATAAGTTGGGGAATCTTTGGCCACCATTTTCTTTGTTGTAATGACATTTGAATCTGAAAGTTGGTCTTTTGACATAATTTTTCCCATATCTTCTACATCAACTAACGTTCCTTCTTCTGATGAACTTCCTTCATTGTCTGACGAATTATCTTCAAAATCACTGTTATCCTCAAATTGTTCTTGAGTTTCAAATAGCATTGGTTCATTATCCTTTAGCGTTTCAGTCAGTATATTAGACCATTCGACAATTTTATCATCTCCTCCAGTCTTCATGCAAACTTCACCAAGAGGAAAGATTCTACGGCCACCTAGTTTTGCTAATAGTCTGTCAGTCATTTTAGCTTGGTAACAAAACTTGTCAGGCCAAGATTCAGTGTCGCCTAATCCCAGCACTGTGAAACCTGTCAATTTTTTCAAAGGATACTTGTCAACTCTGAAATCGTTTGCAGTATCATCTAAAAATTCCAAGAAATAATCTATTGGAGAGTCAGTCTCATAAGATGGTAAAACCATAATGTATACTAAATTCGGCAAATCTGGTGTATTCAAGAAATAGTTATCTAGATCGACTATGTCTTCATCCATATTTATGAGCTGTGGCTTATTTTTAACATTGATACTCAAAAGCTGTTCATTGATTCTATTTGCTGCTCTTTGAGAAGAACCGGTTAATGAAGTATAAAAAATGATAAAGTTTGAATCAATCAATGGGGCTACATTCTCTGTAAACTCGCTAGCAAATCCAGGACTTTTTTTTGACTTTGGTTTGCCAGCTTTAATGATCTTGGGAAGTCTTTTGAGCGGACCATTTAGTGGTGAAGTTTTCTTATCTGTTGTTTTCTTACTTCTGTTTAGTAGCACTGCTCCATTTGGTAAACTTTTTTCCACAGTGGAAAATGCCTTTGTAAAGTCTATTTCTTGTTCCTCCCTTGAAGTGTTTTCCTTTATTTCCTCTGATTTTTTGGTTTCTGATTGTAAAACAACTTTGGAATCAGGCAAAATCAGGCTCAATACTATACATAACAGCACTATAGACCATCTTCCTCCAGATGACAAATAGAGAGCTGCAGATGCAGCCGCCAACAATTTAGCTGAGACCATCCTGTGACACGAGTATTGAAAAATTTTTGTTCAGTGGTATAGAGCAACTCGTCTACTCTTTAGTATGATCTTAAGTACTGTTAAAAGCTAGTTAATAGCACTGTATGACAAGGTAGAATGCTTTATATAAATCAACCCCATACCAAAGTTGAAAAGTTTTGAAACTGAAAAAAAAAAAAAAAAAAAAAAAAAAAAAAAAAAAATTAAAAAAAATCTCGAAGTGAAAAAAAAAAGAAATTGCGTAATCAGATTAAATTCCTCTGTGGTTGGCTGAAGATTAGATTAGTAAAGGTCGGTTCAAGTGAGCTTGACTTGTATATTTGGTAAGATGTTACCGTTTGGCATCTTGAGATTATAATTAAAATGAGAGCACTGATCTGGTTTTTGTCTATTATAAATATGTAAGTTGGTGTTGTAGTAAACAAGTCGTCTTAATTGTAGCGCTGTGCGCTGCGTTGCAAAAAAAAGTGGGGGAAAAGACCCTCTTTGTATTGAATAGATGTAAATAAAGCACATTGCAATTCAGAAGATACTGCAAAGATCTGCTTTCTTTTTTTTATTTTTCAAAAGATTTGTTCAACACTTTAAAAAATTTAATGATAAAAAGGTGTTAGTATTGAAAACCAAAACGCACATGTAGGGTAAGAAATTCTGCAACACAGATTTTGTTGGGGTAGAAAATGACACTCTTTGTGCTTGTTGCACCAAGGAAACACTATGGTAAAGAAAGTTTTTTGTGTTGGGAATTTTGTTTTAAACAAAATTTTGGAGATTTCTGTTTTAGTCTCATAAGATTTGGTAGCATTTGGTTGAGAAAAAGTCTTCCAAACAACATTAGACTTAAATTTTACAATGATAAAACAATACTTTTCAATTTTCAGATTCTTGCTATCAAAGTTTTGAATACAACAAAGCACCTTCAAAGCAATCTAGCACCATTAGGTACAATTTGAAACACCATTGGACTAATAAACAAGGGTTTGTCTTCAACATCTGTTGTAGTAACTTAATTAAATTTTACAAATTAGCGCCAAAACACTTTTCATTCCCCAATTGAGAGATGATAAAAAAATTTAAAATAAGCGCTCATGCCCTTTCTCCATTTAAACTCCTTAAACATGTATATTATTTGGGAACATAATTGCTTTTGTTCAAAAGATTATATTGAAAGTTTCAATGTTTTTTCTTGAACACTAAAGGTGTTTTTGAAAAACAAATACAAAAACTGAAGAATAAATTACGCATATACAAGACTTCTAGCTAAACGACGGCTCCTTTCACAGGTCTTTTCCTACATATTAATTAACGTTGCTTGTCTATATTATTTAACACCAGAAAACACATTATTTCCAACTGTTAAAACTTGAGCAATGTTTTAAAGTTTCACATATGCTACGCTTTATCTTCAAAACTAAACCATACGTTTCATTATTCTGCTAAAAGGTACATAATTGCTACTCTTGTTAACCGTTTGAGTGAAGTCTGTTCAACCCGATGGGTGCTGATTTCAGTGAAAAATTAGTTCAAGATAGTAGCATCATCTTTATCTAGACGGCCTAGCAATCGTTAAAATTGAAACTCGATTAATAGTTAGTTCAATGACAACTTTAGATACAATGTTATTTACAGTAGGGATACCTGCAAACAATGTAACTTTGCTACACGCACAACTGCTGAAATCCTGCCAGCTTTGCCAATCAATAATTGATAACTAAAGTGAAAAGCATGAATTAGGATGAAACCACGTTTTGCCAGTTTTTGAAATAAAGGACAACAACTATCTCTGACAAATCCTACTGTTACTTCAAGCTCACTCTCACTCCTTCCCAGGGTTTTAAACCTTAGAAATATCTTGTGTCCAAAGTAGTCGAACAGTAAAACCAATCGAAAACAGAAGTATTGGAAACATTTTCAACTAAAAAACGTCTTCTATCCACAATATCAATGAAAGAGTCTATCAAAATGATCCAGCCAAAAAAAATTGATCTAGCTAAATACTCAGAACACTTCAGAGATGCAAATTGTATACTAAATTGGAACTGTGCTTGATCACGACCTTTACGTGTGTTTTCTTAACCTTTTTGAGGGTGGAAGAAAATCTGTAATTTCAACCTTTTTTTTCCTCTTCAAGCCGAGTTCCTTGCTATTTTTCGAGTCATCATTCTCTTCACCGGCATTTGGTCCACCTCTTCCTTTAGCAGCATCCTCATTCAACAACATGTCATCCTCTTCTTTTTTCACAGAGCCCGGCTCGATTAAGTCGGTTTCTTCATTCTTGACAGGTTTACTGTTGTCTACTACATCATGGTCCTCAGATTTCAGGGGGTTTTTCGCATGAGTGTTTTTCTGTTTAACCAGATTGAAAATATCACCTTTACGTTCAGAGAGTGGCTTCACAAACTGTGCATCTTCTAACCTACTGTTACCCACGGCTTTATCCACTTTATACCATTTCAAGGTCTCTTTATTGTAAATTTTCAATGTTGAATCAAGCTGCTTAGAGTCGAGTTTTTCCCCACTGAGCCACAAATCAAACTCACTTGTATTGGGCTCTAACACGACAGGCATTCTTTCATGCAACCATTCTAACATCTTAGGTGCTTTTCTCGTTATAATAGTGTAACTGTAAACATCATGACCATCAATTGTCGCCTCAGAGTACAAACCTGCTAAAAACATCAAATTATCGTCTTTTCTCTTTATGAAATATGGGATTTTCTCCTTCTTGCCAGTGGTCAACCATTCAAAATATCCCTGGATAGGAACAACACATCTTTTTTGTAAATGGGGTTTCCACAGCTTGCTCTCTTCCAAAGACTCAAATCGAGCATTAAACGTAGTCAACCGCTTTCTTTGACTATCCTCGTGTGTAGCCCAAAATGGAATCAACCCCCATTTCATATATTGAATCACTTTTCTATGTGCTGCCTCCACTTGGTGATTCTGATCAGTTGTGAAGAAATACACAGGCTCAACTGCAGTTGGACCAATATTATACCGATGTGGAGATGCCTCCGAGACGCCTTGCACCGAATTCACTGTTAAATTCTGTTTACCAAACTCTGCAGGCAGCTGATCTGGCTCAACAGCCAACGCATATCTTCCACACATTGCTGTTAGATCATGTTATCAACCCTATCAATGCTTCTTCCAAAGGTGAAGCGATACTAAACGATACAATAAACTCAATCATTAAATCATTTAATAAAACGTCATTTGCTCTTTAAAAGACTCTTTAAGCGCCGCGCAACAATTGTTCATTTTGCAAAAACGCAGAGAGATTTTAATGAGAGATGAGTAAATTGACGTTTTATTCTTTAAGAAGATGTCATGATTGAGTAACTGTCACTTTACAGTTCAAATTGAGCGTCTGTAGTATCATATAATTTGAGATTGTAACTGAAACCAACAGTCATGTTTAGATTGTCCTCATTGGCATTGAAACGAGGTTGTGGCAAGACCAGCAGCTTGTTGAAGAGATTCAACCACTCCACAGAGACCAGCAAAGTTCCATCATTGAATCAGTTTCAAAATTTGCAGGCACCACCACCACAGTATTTTTACAACGGTTCTAATGGCTCTAATAGCTCCAATGGTAGATTTAATGGGAACTATCAGCATCAACCTCCACCACCACCACCACAACATCAACAAGCGTCTAAAAGAAGCAAGTGGTTTTATATAATTCCGCTCTTGACCGGATTGGGCATGCTTGGGAAGTACTCATATGATTACATTGTCTCTGATGAGATAAATTTTGTTAATAATGACAAGTTTCTCGAGCTGTACCGTAAGGGGATCACGGCAGAGTGCGCTGAAGAGTTTGATAAAGCACTAGAGTTCTACCAACAAGCGCTTATTGAGGCGGACGAGGCATGGGACCCGCTTAATATCCATACTACAGGAATCATCATGAAGATTGCTGAGATTTACGAACATCTCGAGGATTTTGATAAAGCATTGGCAATATATATGCATACCGCGGAGTACCTAAATTCAGCCATCTGTGAAATGTACGAAACCAACAAGCTACCACCTTCGAATCACTTGAATTCTTTGATTCAAGCTTCGCTCACGGTGTCGATCAGATGTGCCACTCTAATACCAAAAGAAAAGGACCTTGAAGCGAGATCTATCTTATACTCTAGCATTCTCATTGCTATGAACAGACTATTGGACCTCTACCCACCATATTTAACTGCTGTCAATACCGAATTGAACGATATGTCGAAAGATTTTGTCAGAATTGAATTTGAGAAATCACTTGAAGGCTTAACAATTGACGAAAAACGTGCTAAAATTGCCCAATTTGCAAGTAGAGTCCATGTTTTACCAGTTTATCTACCTAATGATCAAGTTAAATGGAACTGGAGTGCTACAGTGACAATGAAATGGCCAGATTTTGTTAAAGAGTTGGTGTCTGCAGTTGACCTTTTAGGTGATATCTTGGCAGATAAGAAACATTACGGTGATGCAGCAAAATATTTCAATATAGAGTTCAAAATGGTGCAAGATTTCACCGATCACCCTGGTAAATATGCCTTTGCAGGCACAAAATTAGGTATTGTCGCTTACTTGTTTGCAGATTACGTGGAAAATAGCTGGAAGGCCTTTTCTGATTTTGACGCTAAGCAAATCCAAATTGCCGAGGATTTGTCTATTCCGCCTGAAGTTAAAGATACAATCAGTTTACAGGCAAACAAAGCTTTAGCTGAATTGAAATCAACCGATCCATCTAAACTAGCAATGAGATCACTAATTGATGCAAAGATGATTTTTTTGAAAACCTTGTCCTCAATTGACCAGTTGCACGAGACTGCTCTTATGAGTGACACTGTGTTGCCTGATTTTGTTGAGATATCGATGCAGTTAGCAGAAATGATCTCCAACTGCTGTGTAGGTGTCATCTGTCTCAAAGAGCAAGATTACCAAGATAGCAAGAAGTATCTACTCAAAGCCAGAGTAGTTGCCAACAAATGCAAAGCTATGGACTGGTTGAAACTAATTGACAATCTCATGAGGGAAGTTGCCGCTCTCCAGTCTTCTCAACCACCGAGTGCAGACGAAAGCGAGCAAACAGAGGTCTAGTTATGCAATGTATATAGATAGATAGATAATATAATTAGACAGATAGACAAAGAAACAACTTAAACAAGATCAGGAACAGACAAGATCAGATCCATTTTATCTTTATTTAAATATATATATATATTTCACGGCTGTGTAGAATTTTTTAAGTATAAATTTGGTAATCGCACGCCCCAAAAAAAGAAAAAAAAAAAAATCTGAAAAATCTGAAAAATTTTAGAGTTTTTTTCTATTCACTAGGTACAAATGATAGTGAAGAAGTATGGGTGGTAAATGACGATTTATTAAGATAATAACAAGTTGAAGTTAGACTAGTTGACAGTATATCGATAAAGCTAAGAGAAATAAGAAGTGAAAATGTCGGCTGCACTAGAAAGAGTGACCCCGGTGAGAAATCCAACGCTTCCAGCGCAAACAACACCGGAGCAGCGTTACTGGAGAGGATTTACAAGTTCTCAATTAGTGAAAGAACACAATTCTGTTACACATATCCATTTTGATCCTAATTCTCCACACGATTTTGCTGTGACATCTTCAACGAGAATTCAGGTTTTCTCTTCCAAGACTAGAAAAGTTATAAAGACATTTTCAAGATTTAAAGATACAGTGTACTCGGGTGAGTTTAGACATGACGGTAAATTATTGGTTGCTGGTGATGCATCTGGTTTAGTTCAAATATTCGATGCCATCCATCCAAGAACGTTACTAGTCTCTTTAAAGCCTTCTTCTCATCCTTCCCATGTCACTAAATTCCACCCAACTAATACTACCCAACTTTTAACCTGTTCAGATGACAGAATAGCCAGATTGTATGATATCTCACAGACAGACAAACCAATAATATCGTTCAACGATCACGACGACTATATCAGATCTGGTCAATTTATTGCTAGTTCATCAACAAGTTTGATAGTGACTGGATCGTACGATAATCATATCAGAATATTCGATCCAAGAGCCGGTTCGACTCCAGTGATTAAATTTAATCACGATGATCCAGTGGAAGACTTACTTTCGTTGAATTCTATCAATCTAGTCTCTTGTGGTGGTAACACCATCAAGACATGGGACATAACAGCAGGTAAAGCTACAAGATCAATGACCAACTTCTCAAAGACAGTCACATGCTTGAGTAATGCAGGTGAAAGAGGTATACTAGCAGGTTCAATAGACGGACATGTCAAAGTGTTTGACTCCTCGTCTATTGACTGGGATGTTAAATTCGGTTGGAAGTTTGGTTCAGGGGTGTTGAGTTGTGGTGTCTCGCCAAATCATAAGCATCTAGTTGTCGGTTTAAATTCAGGTTTATTAACAATAAGAACAAGAAAGACTGAACCTAAAGTGAAACAAGGTGAAAAATTAGCCAAGACAAATGCATTTGCAAGAATGATGAGAGGTGCAAATTACCATGGTGAAACCGAACATTTGATAACAGATGACAGATCTAAAAATAATAAAAAATTAAAACTTTTCGAAAAAGATTTGAATAATTTCAAATGGTCAGATGCTTTAAATCACGCTCTTATATCTGGTACTTCAAAAGAATCAACTATAACTTGTTTAGAAGAACTTAAGAAAAGAGGTAAAGTCAGAGCAGCATTGTTGGAAAGAGATGAATCCACACTCGAGCCACTACTTACATGGTGTTTGAAATCTATTGGTGATGCAAGAAATGTGAATATCATTGCTGATTATCTATCTTGTATTTTGGAAATGTATGCTGACTTGATAGAAAGACAACCAATTCTAGAAGAGTTAGTCTGGGGTTTACAAAAGAAAATCGACGACGAAATTATTAAATGTCAAGAAGCGCAAAAAATTAATGGTATGTTGGAGTTACTAAGTGTTTGAAATTTCAAGGCTAAATTTATCCTTTTTTTTCAATGTTACTACTTAGTTCCACCCATTTCCAATCTACTTTTGTACAATAATATAAATTATGTTATAATAAAATAACTTAGCATTATGTAAAATAATCGTATCATGCGTAATTCGTAATTCATCTTCTGCGGAACTTTCCTCTGTTCTTGTGATGTATTTTCATTCTCACAAAGTTGTTCGACAAAGGATGAGCACCAGTTTGCTTTTTTTTCTGTGTTTGATTTGTGTAGTCGTGGTGCCGTTTTTCGTAATGTTGCTCATCTTCACTGTCATCTGTCAGGTCACTAATCTGATCATTATCATCATCACTGACATTTATGATCGTAACTGGCTTTTCACTCAGCTCTTCTAATTCTTTAAACTTTTGTCTAATATCAACGCCTTCTAAATCGTCCACCTCATTTTCAAGACTAACAGTCTTTAGTTTAACTCTTCTTGTAGATCTTTTAATAGTCTTTTTGTGACCCTTTGATGTATCTCTCTTTTCTTGGGTTTTATCATCGAATTTCGTATTTGGTGTCTCGATTATTGCAACATCCTCATGCTCAACAGCTGGTTTTGCTAAATCATTCTCGAACTGGTTCTCTAGTCTGAGCAAGTCGTCTACATATTCGTCTTCACCCAATTCCGATATCAATCTGTCCTCGTCAGCTGCAGACATTTGTGGGTTGTTCTTGATGGTGTTGTCACTAACACCACCGCTTTCTTCTTCATTGAAAAATTTAAGATTCTTTTTGAGACTATTCAACTCTTCGCTAAGTTCAAAAAAAGATTTTATTCTTCTTTTTTTCATTATTGGACTTGGCTCGGTAAATTCATCATCGATATCTTCGTACTCTGCAGTTTTACGTAACGGAGACTCAAGAGTTTCATGCAGTTTCGGTATCACTAGAACTGAATCGTCTTCTATATCATCTTTGACTGTTTTCAAGCTGTCAAACTCTAAAAAGCCGCCACTCAGTGTTCTGGAAATACCTCTAAGGTACTTTGGAGTCTCATTCACAGGTTGGTGTCTTCTTTTCAAAGGAGACACTTGAGCTGGGGTAGTTTTGTTCGCTTCAACTCCGAAAACCAGTTTTCTTTCAACTTTGTTTTTACTGGGCGTCTTGAAAATGTTGTCATTATTACTGCTATCAATAGTTAAAACTTTACTTGATAACGGCGATTCAACCTTTATGCTGGTTTTGTTCAAGCTAGGTGATTTAATTGGAGTTCCTTGTAGTGATTTGGACTCAATTTCAAAGAGTCCCAACACTCTACCATTAAGCTGCGGAGTCGGCCCTATCTCATCAATTTCATCGGCAGATAATGCGGTTACTTTCTCTTCTTCCTCTTCTTCTTTTGCTATGACTTCCTTAGCGTTTTGAGATGGTTTATGTATCTTGGGCACTTTGGCTATACCATCGTCGAGTATTTTGCTATGCTGTTGTTTCGCCCCAAATTTGTCCTTATCTAGCTCTTCTTGCGACTTTCTATTCTGATGAGACTTATCTGAAAATGCCTTCCTCTTGATGTCTTTCCATTGCTCTATCGTCAATGATCCGCTCTGTAGTTTGTGAAGTATTTGTTTAAGTTTCTGATACTGCTTGTATTTATTGGCAATCTTGGCATCTGCTTTTATATCTTTAGGAGTCGGTTTCTGGCCATTTGCAAAAGTATGTTCCCATTCTTTAATTTCTTTTTTGTATGACAGTATCAAAGCTTCAAGCTTATCAATCTCTTTTGACATCGGAGACGGAGACGGTGTTATACTACATCTAACCTGTTCATTGCCTTGCTCGAAATGCGTGCCACTGTGGTTTGCTATAGCGTCTATCATTGTTTGACGTAAGGATATATATCGCTCAAACAGAGAATTCGTAAATTAGCGTCTAAATACAACGGTAATGAATAAGGGTTTAAATTATACAGATGTGTAATCTTCATATATGCAATCGCACAAAAGAGGTAAAAAATTATGATTTATTTCAAAACGGAAATTTTCGCGTTGCTGCGAATTTTGGCGTAATTGCAAGAAAGTGAGCGCTTAAGATTTAAAATTTACATTAAAAAAATAAAATTAGACGCCGTTAATGATAGCAGTTTATGTGGTTGTTATCAGGTTTATAATTTAAATAGCACACAAAGATCATTTACGAGGTTACTTAGTAGAATACATCACTGAACGACTGTATTAAATAAAAATGAATAAATAATTATAAAGGGTAAATAAAAGTGAAGGAAACGGAGTGAAAGTTTGTAAGTCTCTCTTTTTGGTTAGACAGATCTTTGCTTAGATGGTTCAAATGGCATGAAGAAAGCTAAAATAGACAAGGATCCAATAAGCCCACCAGTGACCCAAATTGGAACAGCAGTACCAGTCTTGGCACCAAACCAGTAAACAACTGGAGCAAAAGCACCAAAGATTCTACAAACAACCAATGAAAGACCAATACCTGTAGTACGAGCAGATGTTGGTAAAACTTCTGGAGTATAAGCGTATAATGTACCATAATAAACATTCACCAAGAAGTAAGTGGCGGCACCAAAACCTGCGTCTGCAGCAGGAGTACGAGCAGTTGTGTAACCAAACAAAATTGCCATAGCTGACAAAGCACCAATCATCATAGTACCTTTTCTACCGAGTAATGGAATCTTAATTAAACCAGCAGCAAAGATAGGTCCAAATATACCAACAAAATTGGCAATCGATGCATTTCTGTAGACATAGTAAGTAGTTGAACCGGTATCACCACCATGAGAAGCAATGTAAATGTACAAGAAGTTATAGAAGGTTGAGTAACCAATACCAATGAAACCCCAAGATAAAAATAGCAATAAAGTTTGTCTGATCATGATCTTATTATGGAACAAAGTCTGGATATGTTTACCCATAGCTGAATAGACAGACTTGAAAGTGTAGTTTTCAGTTTGAGCAGTGTAATTAGATGGATCAATCTCACCACAAGCTCTTAAGTCTTCAATTGTTAATGAGAGTGGTCTATTATGTTTGACTGCAATTTTTTGTAAAATTCTAACGGCATCTTCATCTCTTCCAACGGAAACCAAGAATTTTGGAGTCTCGTCTAATTTTAAAAAGAAAATACGAATTAAAGAACCAACAAGCACCAGTGCAGAATTAACCCACCAACAGTATCTCCAACCTCTGTTAATACGTGAAGGACAGTAATCAGGACCATCACAAGAATGATTTGGTAAGAAAGCCCATGAAATCAAGTTAGCAATGGTTTGACCAACACCCCACCAACCGGCAAGAGCAGTAGATAAGAAACCCCATTTTGTTGGTAAATATTCCAAAAACACAGAAACATCAAGAGCAATGTTACCACCTGCAGCAGCAGTTGATAAAAACATAAATATACAGTACATGGCATAATTATCGGTACCACCAACAAAGAAACCCATGATAGAAGTTGTAAATAATGACCAATTGAACAAGAAACGTCTACCAATGATATCAGCATTAAAACCAACAGCAATAGAACCGAAAATCAAACCAGCATAGAAAATTTCAGTTGCAATAGGGAATCCACCACCTTTCATTTGATAATCAACATACACTTTAACAGCAGATTGAATCATTTCCATTTGAGAATCGGCTGAATAACCGAAACCGGCAATACAGAACAATTTAGCGTGATGCCATGTGAATCCAATTTCGTCCAAAGCATTATTAATTAAGAAAATCTTTTTAGCTAAGACAAGATCTGTGTCCACAGCAGCAAACATATCAGTTTTAGTCATTTGTGTGTCAAGACCATTTTCAAGGGAGTTTTGGTCGACAGTGACGTCGCTCACCTCTTTTTCTGGAAGTGAGGATGAAGACATTATATAAAGGAGTTTTATTCTTTAATTAGTGGTTCTCTTTATTTGAAAATAATGACAATACAGCAAAAAAAAAGGTGAGAATTTGCTATTGAATAAATGAAACAAGTAACAAATCAATCACAAGATGCTACCTTCCTCCGTTAACCAAAGAAAAAACAAGTTATTAGTGAAAAAAATAAAATTTGAATTAAAAAAATAATTAACAACAATCAAATATTATTATCAACTAGCTGAAAAGAAATAGTAGAATTGTTATTCTATTTATACAAGATACAAAGATAATGTAAAAAGTAAGCTTGTGACCTTTAAACTGCACTGGATAATAGAGATAGATAGTTTCATCTCCACCATGATTTTTTTTTTTTTTCTTTTTGGTAAGTCATCTTTCAATCATGTATGTATGTTGTATTTTTTCACTATTTAGTCAATTAGTACATGACATGAAGCTCTGATAAACCAACTTGAGCTCATGCGAGATTACTACAAGAGTAAAGTAGAGATAGCACCGAAGCGCAAGATACACTTTTACCGTTACCGCTCCCAATCTGTAAATTTTTATGCCGCCCAGCCGCATTTTAAAGAGTACCGGTAATTTATTTATACTACGAATTACGCTTTTGGTGAGCTTTTCCACTGTGGTGTCTCGGCCGCCGCCGCCGCTGATAACTGATGCTGATGAGCAAGAGCGGAATCTCTTTGCATTGCATCGAGAGGCGGGGTCGGATATCCAATAATTAAGCGCCCAGTACAGAAGTAGATAATAGTGAGAGTAAAAATGTAACAATTACATTTTTTGACCTATGTCGTCATAGTGGTTATGATTTGCACTGATTTGAAATAAATTATGTTTTTTTTTATTATTTTCGTTTTGCAATCCAGTGACAGAATGACATATTGTTACTATTGTGTAAGTACAAAAGGTACGTGTGATTCATTAATAGAGGCTTACTAGTGGTGTAGGGACTATTACGGCGAGCTCAAAGTATTATGAGTCCGGCTTGTAAAGTAGTTTTGGACCCGTAAAAGTAAAAAAGTGGAGTTAATGCTTATAAACATTTTCCAAGACTGGCTGAATATGGTTTAGGAAAAAAGAAACGGACCGTTGGAGCACAGAAGGAAACAGCACGACAAAGATTGAAAAAAAGAAACAACAAGAACAAAACCGAGAAAAAGAAAAGCAAAAAAGAAATAAAAAATAAAATAAGCAAAGAACATAAACACTCACTCAGATATTCATACAAGGTCATCCAAAAAATCATCGAGCGCTTTAAGCTGTGCAAAGTCAAGTCCAGGATCTCAACGTTTTTTTTGCTTCATGGAGTTAAAACAACATCTCATCATCTTACTGCTTGAGCCGCAAATACATGGTTTGATTTAATTGATGTATTCTCGACCCAAAAAAGTTGCAAAATCTAGCCTGTGAAAAAATGTTATCATTTTACTGACGATAAACGAAATGATAAACAGTATTATATCGACTGATAAAGATATCTTCTTAATCTTTCTAAATTAGAAATTAAAAACAACATCCAATATCTTGTTTAGCAGTGTCTAGGAATATAGATAATAACCAGGCAACAAAAACAAAAGCTGATTTCGATTCTCTCTCGCTTGCAATTTCAGTTGCTTTTTCAAAACAAGGTATTGTCATCTTTTGTCAGATGAGCTTTGAGCATGTACAAGCGGTGAATCTTTCTGAACAATAAGGAAAAACAACAATTTCGAGATGAGCTCAATCAAGCGGCTATTGTTGTATATTTCTTATTATTAAAGTGTTGGTTTATGGTGATGTGTTTTGTGGTCTTTTTGTATTACTGATCGGACTACACTTCCTTCACTTACACAAATTATTTGTACGTTTTTTTACGATCATGTCTTGTATCTCTAGTAATCTGGATGAAACCGAATCAAAAAAATATAATAGGTTTAAAGTAGAAGCAAACTGTATATTATGTGTACATTCACACACTCAAAGATCTGGACAAACAGTTTAAAATTTGCGTCGGATCTGCACAGACATTGGATTCTCGAGATGAGCTTACGCTACACAACACTACAGCACACTGCAAAAAATTTTACGGCATTTGCGCCGCGCAATGGCTAGAGTACTCAAGGCAATTTAACTCTCTGCCAAATGATACATACGGGTGTGTTTACCATTCAGAATCCTCACAAGTATCTGTCACTGTAGGCTAATAACAGAAGAAACATTTCAAAGTGATTGCATAGATGCTTCGGGCCATCTTTTGAAACAGTAGTTACAAAAAAAATTCACATTAAAACGTAGATCATTGACATTTAACATCAGAAAAAAACCAGGTCCAAGCGAGAGCACTAGTAGAGAATATGTGCACCCTGCACCTAATTCGCCATGCCTTTCCCGGTGTACCTGGCCTGGGCAAAGACATTCTATTCTATTCATACGCCTAGACGACTACACTGTGAAGGAATAGTTCGGTCCAACTCGGTCAAACACTCTCAGAGACTCCAAAGCCAAAAGGGTCCTGTTGTGACTCAGCCAGCGCGCTTGTCTCTGTCTTTTGTCTGTGGCTGGAGACAAGCGGCCGAAACCCCAGCACCAAATTCCGCGCCGCGCGAGCTGCGACTATAATAGTCGGGGAGGGACCTCTTCTTTTCTTTTTACTGATATGACCGTTTTTTCCGCTCCTGCCTGTTTTGTGCAGTGTGTGGCTCAATCCGCGCTTATGGCTGGGCATAATACCGTTCCAGACTCTTTGTGCGAGTGAGCGCTTGTTCAGATTGAACTTTGAGTGTTCTTTCATCAACTGGTATATGTAATTATCATTATATATATATATACTTATATATATATAATTATATATTGCTTTGACACCTAAAAGCTGTTAAAATACTCGATTGAAAATATCCGGTCCATTTCAATTGAAAAATACAGAACCCGTTAATTTTTTTTACACGAAAATGGCTTTCAACGTCAGAAATACCAATCCTAAAGCTATCACCAAAGTTCTCACTGCCGAGTCCTTACCTTTCAATGTCACTAAATTACAAAACATTAGAATTCCAATGAAAGACAATTCAACATTGCAAGCACATTTGTGGATTCCAACAGATGCGCTCGATGGCAAGATCAAAGTTGGTACTTTGATCGAATATATTCCATACCGTACCGATGTCACTATCCAGAGAGACTCCATCAGACATCCATACTATGCAGGTAACGGATTAGCATCTTTGAGAATTGACATGAGAGGTGCATCCAACTCCGATGGGTTACTATTGGATGAATATATCAAACAGGAGCAAGATGACGCATTAGACGCATTTGATTGGATCATTAAACAAGACTGGTCAAATGGTAATCTAGCAATGTTTGGTAAATCTTGGGGTGGGTTCAATGGTTTGCAAGTTGCTGCTAGACAGCATCCTGCTTTAAAGACCATCATCACTTTAATGTCCACAGATGATAGATACTCAGATGACGTTCATTACAGAGGTGGTTGTTTGTTAGCATCAGATATGTTGTGGTGGGGTTCTACTATGTTAGCTTACACTCCAAGACCACAAGATCCAACTGTTGTAGGCGATGCTTGGAGAGAAAATTTCAAACAAAGACTAGAAATTGAACCAATGGTTAAAAATTGGTTAAGCCATCAAACCAGAGATGATTATTGGAAACACGGTTCCATCTGTGAAGATTACAATAAAGTTGATATTCCAGTCTTGGCAATTGGTGGTTATAGAGACGGTTATACCAATCCTGTTTTCAGAATGGTGGAACATTTACCAAACCCAAATTCTGCAGGCTTGGTTGGTCCATGGGTCCATGAATATCCAGAAATGGCAGAACCTGCTCCAAAAATTGGTTATCAGCAATTGTCTTTGGAATGGTTCAAAAAATGGTTATACCCAGAGACAGAATCATCTTTGAATTTACCAAGATTCACAGCTTTTCTACAAGATCCATCCTCAATTGCAGACTCTTATATTGAAAGAAGTGGTAAATGGGTTTCCTTTGATGATGTTAAGACTAAAAAGACAAAATCTTTGTTCTTGTCTAATGATAAGAAATTATCAGCAGAAACTACTGACGCTGAAATCAATTACCAGTTTAATGGTACTTTATCTCATGGTTTATTTAGAGGTACTTATTGTCCATTCGGTTTCAAGGGTGATTTCCCAGCTGATCAAAAATTCGAAGATTCTAAGTGTTTGTGCTTTGATTCTGAAGAATTTACAGAAGATTACGAATTATTGGGCCAACCTGTTGTTAAGTTAACCGTTTCTTCGGATAAAGAATTAGCTAACTTATCCGTTAGATTGGTTGATTTGTATCCACAAGATGGCGAACACGTTTTGATCTCATGGGGTCAATTGAACTTATCCCATAGAGATTCTGACGAGTTCCCTACTGTTTTGAAAGTTGGTGAAAAATACGAAATCACTGTCAACTTGGACGTGTTGGGAATCAAATTAGAAAAAGGTCATAAATTAAGAGTCGCATTATCCACATGTGACTGGCCTCAAAGTTGGCCAACTGCTCAAACTCCAACTCTAACCCTATACAAGGGTGAATTGATTTTACCTTTAGTTAACGAATCCGCAGTTGTCAAAGCACCTGACTTTGCTGATCCAACGATTGTTCAACAAATTGAGTCCGAACCTGTTGAACCTCACGGCAGAAACAAGACTGTTACTTATGATTACGCTAATGATGAATGGAATTTGACCGATGTTCAGGACTCTGGTGTTGTGAAAATGCCAAATTATGGCGAGCTTTCCGGTATCTACCATGGAAGTTGTAATACTAATATCTGGAAAATCAAGTCCAATGATCCATTGTCAGCTTATAATGAATGTAACTGGACTTATGTTATGGGTAGAGAATCAGACAACTGGGATATTAAGTTTGAAACTAACTCTGTTTTGAAATCAGATGAAAAGAACTTTTACTTGACTAATAAATTGAAAGCTTATGAGAATGGTAAGTTGGTTGCTGATAAGCTCTGGGATGATGTTATTCCAAGAAACTTCTTGTAAGTTGTATGTTACAGATTATATAGATTGATAACGTAACGTGTTGATAGATTATTGATTACAGGCAAAAATTTGTCAGTGCTTCTACTAGCAATATTTATTTGACTTGTAAGTAAGCTACATTCTTTTTTTACTTTTTTTGAAAAATTGTTACCACGTATGTACTGCTGCTGTTAGTAATGGGTTGTTCAGTTGTTTCTGCTGTTACCTTGGTCAATTTACTCCCCTACTGGATGCATTATCTAGATAAAAGTAAAAATACCAATTATCTACAAGCAATTAAAAAACCTTAAAAAACCGTTGAAAAATTATATTCAGCTGATAAAGCAAATCAATAACGGTAATTTTTACAACCTCGGTGAATATAACTAATGAAGTAAATGTGCCCGGATCTTGGCTGTACAGCTTTATTGTAGTAAAACAGAAGGTCTCAGCGGTATCGGCAGTCTCAGTGACGATCTAACTAGCAAAACTTCGCTAATACTTGACCCTAGTAACTCAGTCGAGCAAAACCCACAATAAGCTTTTACGTACTCAAGTTAACATCAATTATACTATCTATCGTAAATACAAGTGTACACCTGCCCCAATTCTATCAGCTACAAATTCAGTATCTTATCGTTTGAATGGTAGTCAGATAGTGAAGTTGAAATATTGCACCACGTAAATTCAGTCCGCATTAAGTGTGTTTGATCCATCGAGCCTCACAGCCAAATCCATTTCCGCTCCCTCATCTAATCTCGGAGGTTGCGAGACGCACAAAACAATAGAAAATAAAGCTTGTACAGAAAAGCGGAGGATGGGTCGGAAGTTCGGGAATTCTGCGTATCAGCCATTTGCGAGCTAACAATAGATTAAAGACATTTTTTTTGTTATCAGTCGCTATCGGCGTTTGTTAAAGAGGTATCATATAATAGTTGGTTCTTCAACCAATATGATATTCAGACACTCACCTTAATCAGGGCTTTATTCAGACACTCACCTTAATCAGGGCTTTGTGACAACCAAGACACAACTAAAATGTGTAGATGGAACAGTGAACTGTTACCTAACAATAACCCCCACGCTTTTTCTTTTCTGTGGCTTTGAAATTTGCTGCTTAGCTCGTAAAACACTAGCTTTTCAATTAAACTAAGATATCAATTGATCAGAGACTGATCTGTTATTCATGCAATGTACTCGTAAAAACAGCCATCCTGACCAAACTTACCGTACAACCCAGAGTCAACCCAATTGTCGTCATCTAGGTACATGTCATCAACTTTAGCTAGAATGAAACCTCTAACAGCAAGTTTTCCAAGCTTACTTTCTTCGTTTTCTTTCACCAATTTGAGTTCCAATCCATTTGAAGAAACTCCATATTGGCCAATGGTATACTTCGATGTGTTGGATATTATACGGTAGTCAAACACATTTGACTTCAAAATTGCTCCCAGCGATCCTGTAATTAACTTTTCTTTAATTATTCTAGCTCCTAGTATTGCTTTCAAATGATTGTATTCTTGTGAAGTTAGTGGGATAGTCTGCTGTGCATATATTAGTTTCAACCCCAATGACTTGTACTGCTTGCCGAAAGCATTGAAAACACCTATCGAATTGAAGTATTCACTTCTGTTGATCAACAATTGTTTCAACGGTGAAACATTGGTACTAGATGATACTTTTTTCAAGAAGACGTCTGAAACTGAAAGAATAGTTGGATCCTTAGCTATAACAGTGTTTATATTAGAGCTTGATTCGTTCAGTATTGTTATTTTGGACAAGTGAGATAACAATGCACATAAAAGTTTCAAAATCATATTATTCTTGGAGATAGGACGTGTCTCTGAAACTCCAATAACCAAACTGTCGTTTTCTTTCCAAGCGAAAGGAGTTGATAAAGACATGAGTTGAGACGCAATTCCTGACACAAAGTTACGTTGATAGAATTTGTAAATTTTGGAGTTATTAATCTCTGTATATGGTTGATTGTTGAAGCTATTGTAATCTTCGTTAGGACTGTAATCATAATTTGTGTCTTCAATCGTATCGGTTTCAACATCTAATAGCGAAGAAAAGCTGATAATTCTCACCGACTCTGAACCTAAGTTTTCCGACGCCGAGTAACTATCTCCCAGCACTATAATTGTTTTAAAAATATTTAAGCTCAGAACTTTATTTAAATGAAGCTTATCAACCACTATCAAGTCAAGTTCGTCTTTTATTGCTTCTTTTGAAACGGCAGAGTTGAAATTCACAAGAGATTTTTCAGAGTGGAAAAAACATGAGAGTATCACAATCAAACTAGCCAAACTGTCAGCGTTGGAAAACAAACCAACGCTGTTTTTTGCTGTTAAATTGTTTAGACTTTGCTTGAGCTTCTTACATAGAGAATTGATCTGCTTTAAATTCAAAGAAATCCCCGAGGCTTCAATAACCGTTGACGGTGAATTTTTTAAAGCCGAGTACCAAACATCTTTTAGATTTCCGTCCCTTAGCTTGTAGCCCATCTGGATCATGAGACCCGTAGTCAAAGGCAAGCCGTGAGGTACATCAACAGACCTAAAAATAGCACTTTCATTCTCTTTTCTTGTTGAACTAATTGAAGATTGGTGGCTTAAAACTATTGGATCAACATCTCTAAAATGCGATAGTAGATGTGGAATACAAAAACCAACGGTGATAAGTATTCCAACGACAAATGTGGTTAAATATGTGAATGCCATTATATAGTTTGCAAAACAAAAACTGGCTCTTTTGTTATTAATCCCTGGATTGTGAGTAACTGGCACTTAGATTCAACTTAAAATTGGTGTTCTTGTATATACGCCAATGGTATCTATCTATCCATTCACCTTCGTATAAGCTCAGATCTCACGCCCAGCACCAAGTTGAGATTCACGCCATGTTTTTGATTCAAGGCAGTGCTACATTTTCAGGTCTCTTTGTCAACATTCCGATGATGTGAATAAAAGGCCCTTTATTTATTTACCGATCATTGTGATTTGGGTGTTAGACATGGTCCTTCTTAGTCAAAAAAAAAAAAAAAACGCTTTAAAACCGCTAAAATTGTTTTAATTCAAGCTTCTGGGATATTTGTTGGTGCAAGTTGCAAAGAAAGACACCACAACATACCACAACGCTAAGATGAGAGTTCCAATCTCGGCGGTATACTCTACCATGCATAGAGCAATACGGTACAAGAGTTTGGTAATACCTTTAATAGGATGGTTAGCATTATTTACATTTTTTCAAGTACTATACCCGTATTTCCAAATGTCCAGTTGTCGATTCACCAGTGCTAGTGATTTTGGGTCTGGTGAACAATATGAGACGCACTCAATCTTGCTTATAGCTGACCCTCAGTTGATTGATAATCACACCTATCCAGGTAGAAATGAACTTGGCTTGAAACTCAGTAAATTCACGGTGGACAATTATATCAGAACCAACTACAAGTACTTGTCGAGACATCTCAAGCCTTCAAGTTTAATATTTTTAGGTGATTATTTAGATAATGGTAGATCTACTGAAGATGGTTACTATCGCAAGGAATTGAAAAGATTCGGTAGTATATTCCCTGAGTTCAAAACTAAAGACAACAAAGATGTGAAATTGGAAACACATTTAAACGTTCCAGGGAATCATGATATTGGTTGGGCTGACGGTGTTAAACTTGAATCTTTGGAAAGATTTCGAGAAACATTTGGTGAGACTAATATTCAGTATACATTGGATAACCATCAACTTATATTTCTAGATACTATATCGTTGTCCAATACAAACAACGAGCTTATATATAATGAATCAAAGCAATTTTTGCAAAATCTGAGTGAAGATACCAAAAAGTTTCCCAGAATAATGTTTAATCATGTTCCATTTTTCAGGGATCCAAATGTTCAAACATGTGGTCCTAAAAGAGAGTCTTTGAAACCATTTCCACTAACAAAAGGATATCAGTATCAGTCTGTTTTAGACGAGAATATCAGTAATGAAGTACTATCAAAAGTGAGACCGGATATCATTTTCAGTGGGGATGATCATGACTATTGTGAAGTTGTGCATACATATGCTGATGGGGGTAAAGCAATTGAAGTCAACGTGAAATCAATCTCTATGGCCATGGGTATAAGAAGACCCGCAGTGGAACTTTTAACGCTGTATGATAAGCCTGTTAAAGGAAACAATTTGGAAGTCAACAATGACAAGTTTGAAGATTTGACGTTTACACACTCAACGTGCTACATGACTATTCCATACATGGATGTCATATTCTATGCATCATTTGCAGTTTTCAATGGGTTATGGCTGTTATATATCTGTTGTGTCAATACGCCGAAATATTACGTGGGATTGTCAGAGATACCCGAGCAGCAATTCAGTTTACTAGGTGTCCTTCGTAGAATAACTGCGATGGATATGAAAAAGTTTGTGGAATTTGCTTTTGTGGAATTTATTCTAGTTCTTTTAATGTACTGGTGTTTTGTATAGCGAAGTAAGTTTGGAGAAAAAAACTATGATACAAATAAAATTAAATTATACCATTCCAGAAGGGTAAAGGGAATTTCATGATTCGTTAAATTTAATAATAGAGAGGAAGCGGATAAATAATAGATAGAAATTTTGAAAAATTTGTGCCCAAACTTATTCTTTGAGTCTTTTAGCACAGGTCTCACCTTCGTCATCACAACGGCTTCTTTTAGTGGATGGCTGTAAATCACCGCTACTCAAAGAGCAACTTTTAACATTTGTAGCATAAGCATTAAAAGTATCAATCTTTGAGTGGGTTCCTCTATCGTCAACACACTGTAAGAAACGAGTAAACAACAGCGCCATCGTGTTTTTGACATAAAACTGAGTAGTATTGCAGGTATCTTGAGCGCATACAGTTAGCAGCTCATCACTCTTTGAAGTGGAAGCGCTATAGTTGGCGTCTCTTGCAGATCTGCAATCACTGAGTTTAGATGTTATAAGACGAGTCGCACGAAGTTCACAAGTATCTGATACAGAGGATTGTAATTGAGGAGATGTTGGTGGGGTCAAAACAGCTGTCATATTGGAAGACCATAAAGTCTGTTTGGAGGTTGAAGTGTGGTGGTTGTTGGATGTATTGGCAGAATAATAAGTTGGTAACTTTGACTTTTGAGTGAGCAAGTAGCGGGATTTCAAAACAAGTTTTTCTAACCGTTTATAGTTTTTTTCCGTCACGCTCAAATCATAATTCAAGAGTTCAAGAACTTTGAACTCGTTCGAGTTGAACTCTTGTATTGGTAGTCCCGTTATCTTACTCCACATTTTGAAAGTATAGTTTTTATCCTGGCAAAACTTGGATGCTAGAATGAGACAGGTCAAAAAAAGCCGTTTCGGACAGCACACCGTTTGTTCAAAATCGCCCGAACCAAATGGAGTCAGCCGTAGTTTCTCGTACACTTTGAGCACGTAAAAAATGGTAACATAAAGTACCACTGTTGATGACTTGGATCTCTTCATAACCTCTTGAAGAAAGCTGTTCATACCGAGCTTTGTCGACACTGGCTCCGAGGGAAAGATAAGCAACAAAAGAATAGCACATAACTTGAGCGCTGTTTCTTGGTCACTTTTAGACACTATTATGCTGTGTTCATCTTCACTTGTAGATCGACTATTTGACTGTATATTTCGTATGGATGGCGTGGGATATTCCGGGCAAGTAAACTTGGAGCCAAAAGCACTGGTCTCCATCACCTCACGAGTTGAACTCATGTAAGACAATATCAACGTTGAGTCTCGGTTGTTTCTCACAGATAGCAAAATTTTACCACTAAATTAGTTCCCTGTTCTTCTCTCGTTGTTACTGTTTAAGCTTTTTAAAACCACATCTATTTATTCAGAAAGAAAGAAAGAAATACAGAAATATAGAGATAAAGATTCGAAAAGACAGACAACCACTTACACAGATGCACCAAAATTGACACCTCACAATAACAAAAAATCCGTTGCGGCCAAGAAAATATGTAACTTTTACGGCTGTGCAGTTTTTAACGCAAAAAAAGAAAAGAGAGAAAAAAACGGTCAGTTGTGATTATGTGAGCAATTATGTAAGTATTTAGTGATGATTATCCGCTGAAGAGCCACCGGCCTGGATAACAGCTATGTGTGTGTTTGATTTGACTAGATTTGACTAAATTTGACACGAATTGATTGTCTTAGTGGACTCAAAATACTGGTAATTAATTATTTGAGTGAATTAGATTGTCAATTGGGATCATCTGCTTGTAATATTGGCTAGAAGGAACTTTCGGGGCGACAATGACATCCTTGTATAACCTAGATGACAAGACGAAAAAGTTGCTTAATGCAGACAATTTCTTGGATGGATTGACAGTGTCTGAGTTTATTGAGGGACTATCGAAGGATCTTTCTCTAAAGACAGAGTTGAATAACGGTATAGAATACTTAGATCCGAAGCCGTATATTAGAACTTTTGAGTCTACTTTGAAAGAATTGAATAGGCTAAATGATGAATGTTTAGCAAAACAACAAAAGCTCGAAAAGATCACTCAAATGAAGGAAAAAGATCACTACACAAACGTGCTTAACCTGGCTCCCAAGGCCAACCAACTGAATCAAGATTTTAGTAATCTGAGCCACAATGTTGAATCGATTCACAAAAAGATCAATCCATTAGGAAACAAGTTGACAATGGCCAATAACGTGAAAGATCACGCTGACCGATCAATCGCAATAACCGAGTACTATAACGAATTTTACGTTGAAAAAAGAATTCCAAAAAAGCTTTTGAATTACAGTTTGGAAGAAACTAGTGATGTCGGTTCCATATTGAAAAATCTGTCTGCGATTTCTCAAAAGTTAGTTAGCGACGAACTCCCTGAATCGAGAGACTGTCATGAACTGATCAAGCAATGTTCAGCCAAGTTTGAGACTGATTTGAAAGACAATTTCATGAAGAATTATAGAGTCAAAGACTACGCAAAGCTTAAACAGCTTGCTGAAATACTGTTTCAATTTGATAAAGGTGACAGTTTTGTATCTTCATTTGCTTTTAATAGTGCCATTTTTAAAGAATTTGAAGATATTACTACACCACTTCCAGATTCTTTCTGGAGAGACTTGAGCAATCCCGATTCAGGTGCTAAAAGTTTAGATGACTTCACATTGCGCCTATTTGATTCTATTATCACCGTTTTGCACAATGAATTTGATAGTGTTTATGAGATATTTGGTCCTAACTCAAGTATAGTGTTGGTCAAGTACATTGACAGATTTTGTGACAAAATGATTAGCGCCCGTATTGGGTATCTTACCAAGATTTCTTTGTCTTCTTCTAATCTAGCATATATTAGATTATTGCATTTATTATCTAACGCTCTTTTCCAAACTTTTGAGAAAATGAGTCGGTTTTTTATGAGCAAAAAAATTGACCTTTCAGCAGAATTGGATAAAATATTTGCTGGATTGTTTGTAGAATTTGTCAAAGATGATTTGTATTTCAATGTTGAAAAGAGAAGTTTGACTGAATTGATTGAACATGCGACTGTTGGTTTTGAGACCAAAAATGAAAAAATTATCCAAAAGCATTTACTTGCAATTAAGATAGATCAATTCAAAGAAAATCAAAATAGTGAAACAATCCATTTGGAAAGTATAGGTGATTTTTCACTTGAAAACGATAACGGTAAAACAGATTCTGCTGATGTTGAATTTTCAAGAAATCGACTCTTATCATACTCGAAAAAATCAAGAAAGCTAACGTCTATATCTAACTTTATTAGAAACATTGATAAGTCCTCTTCACTTAGAGAAAAGAAAGCAAACGGGTCAAATGATTTGAACGGATCTTTACATATAGGAAATTCAATTGGTAGTCGGTCCCATGGTCGTTCAGCCTCTGAAACTGCTTTATTAGAAGAAAATAACAGCACTATTGGATTATCTTTGCAAGTCACAGAAAGAATTTTGAAGTATGCTGTCGAGTCATTGACTAGATCAATTGAGCTTGTTCCATCTCATAT
This sequence comes from Ogataea sonorensis, assembly GCA_037951595.1. Lineage (NCBI taxonomy): Eukaryota > Fungi > Ascomycota > Pichiomycetes > Pichiales > Pichiaceae > Ogataea > Ogataea sonorensis. Next base: position 535,768 of record JBANDG010000007.1, read on the forward strand.
TAATGAATACTCAACCCAAATATTGGAAGTTCTTTTAACCAAGTTTGGAAAAGGTTACGTTTCACAAGGTTTAGAGTCTGTCTATTATAATGGTATCTCAATTCAACAGTCCAAGTTGAAATCATTTTTCAGTTCAAATAAAGTCGAACTAGATCTTTCCTTTTTGGAATCAATAAACTTGATTTCATTGCAAATATACTTACTTGCCACAGTTGTGAAAAAATTCTTTTTCCCACTTATTATCTCCAATGGATTAAAAGCCAGTGTCAGTATTGCATTTAATTCTTATTTGTCTGATGTGGAGCTTGGATTAAATATAGTCATCAATGAACTTGTTGTCATGGTGGAAAAGAATATCAAAACGATATTAAGTGTACAATCAACCGATGACTTTATGCCAAGATCAAATCAGCCAGTTATCGATAAAACTGCAACTTGCGATAAGCTTATCAAATTTATTGATAACGTGTTGTATTCAATTTACCACTTTTTTGAGCACAATCCAGATTTGAAAACTGAAATAGTCAATAAAATACTGTCAAGTTTGTTAATTTTACTAATTTCTCATTTCAAAAATTTCAAAATTAATTCAAATGGATCATTAATTTTAACTCAGGATATCATTCACTATATTTCAATTTTTGATGGTTACGGAGATGAGTTGGAAAATATGAAAGAAAATTTCCTGGTACTAAAAGAATTAACAAATCTCTTCTCGTGTCACTCTGATTTGTTGAAGGACTTGTGTAACGAGGGAAAACTACTATATTTAAAACGAAGTTTGCTAAAGGAGTACATTCAGCAAAGATCAGACTACACGGAAAAGCTTTTAGTTGGTATCTAAGGTGACTTTGTCTATGTTTGCATTTGTATAATTAGATTAAGTACTCATTAGTGTATGCTTTTTCTAAATTCGTTAAATATAGCTATTTTTAAATAGTAAAACTGAATAAAATATAACAAAAATCTAAACTTTCTAGCTTTCCATCATAGCGTCAGCAAATTTCGTACATAATCTATTAAAAAACTCTCTCGATCTATTCTCCACATTTAAGTCAAGATCAGATATCTTTATTTCTTTGTTATCAATCCTCGTGATAGCAATTTTAAACTCCTTTTTGTTAGTTTCTTCTTTGTATCTTAGCAACTTCTCGTTAATAATGCCGTAATTTGTCATTATAGAATTCTTTACCCTGATTAGCAAAAAAATAGTTCGTATCTTCAATCCATATCTTAATATATCGTCTTGGTCTTCAACCTCTTCGTTCGTGACCAAATCCGTTAGATCGGTGCCCTCCACAACTATGATTTTGTCGATCGTGTCAAGAACTGTAAGAACATCGTCTAGATCCTTGAAAATCGCAGTGCCCAAATTCAAGGCAATATATGATATGTAATCTTTGATAAATATAGAGTCGTCAATATCATTCAAATCATCCATATCTCTTATCATACCCAATGATTTCAAAACTATCTTCAAAAACCTTTTTGTTGAATTCTTCCCTTCAGATATAATCTTCAAGATACTGTTGAATAGAGTTGGGATTTTGAAAATATCTGCAGTTATACGCCTCTTATAAGTAACTACGAGTTTTAATCCCTCTCCGTAACTGCTCTCTATCAATGATTCGTATTTTTCAAACAAGTTCAAGTGCATGTTCATCGCAATTACTTTCACAAAATTGTTCTCTGATGATTCTAATGCCAGTATCGTAGGAAAACAAATTTTTGGATTAGCAAAACCTAGTCGAACTATAAGTTTAAGGAAACTTAAAGATTCATAAGCGTGATCAAAATTTTCTGAGAGACAACCTTCCAAAGTTGCAGGAGTATATCTTTGTACTAGAGAAGAGCAAATACCATCGTTTATGTACTGAGTTGACTCTCCATAGAAAACTTTTAGATCCAGTGAAGCAGCATTACTTGAAGATTTTTCTCCTAGCCCATTCCTTTCGTAGCTTCTTTGTTCCTCAAGTTCCAAGAAAGAAGCTAATCCATGAAGAACAATGTCTTGAAGTCTTTGATCATTACCATCTTTGAACGATTTGTCCATAATTTTTAAGATTTGTTCGTTGATGAAAAACTTGGGGTTACTAATACAGACACTTAGTAAATTTTTCACAGCTACTCTTTTCAATGCTGGATCCGTTGTATCTTTGCAAAAAGCTAATATATGTTTTAAAATAAAACCGGAAACTGATTCTTGTGGCTTCAATCCCAGTTTAGCAGTTAAAAAAAGTTGATGATTTGTTTCGAAAGAACAGTAGCGGCCAAAATTCCCTAAGAGAAACAAAATTCTTTGAATTTTTGTGTCAGTTTTAAATTTTGGAACTTGTGATTTCGTTAAGTATGGTCTTATCAATGTCAAAGTACTAATGCACGCTTTAGCTAATGTGGTACTGTCATTTTTCTTGGAGCAAATGTAGGAAAGAATTGGCATAGCTTTTTCCATTTCTTTTGCATTAAATTTGGTCAGCCTGCTCATGAGTGATCTTTCGATTCTGTCAACAAATTTTGGATTGAATTGATTCAAACAAGGAAGAGAAGAGTGGAATATTTCAAGTGTATGATAGCATAGAGATGTCCCTGTGTTACTCTCATCAGTCAAAAACAAGTGCAATGAAAATAGTTGATCCTGTTTTATTAAGGTTCCATCGCAATCCAAAATCAACGATAATAGTCCCATTTTTTTTTCAATCTGAGGCAAAAAAGCAGCGTTATAACCATTAACTGTCACAAAATGTAGTATAGTTTCAATGATTTCGCCAATAGATTGAATCAATTTATCATAAATATTCATATTGATATGATTCTTGTATAAAACTTTTTCTTTGAAAAATCTCTTGAAGTACTCTCTGTTTTTACTATTCGAAGAAATTAAATCTGATAATGTATCAACTTTTGAAGATAATTCGTTCTCTTCTGATCCAATTCTACTCAATGAAGGAACATCAGATGCTACAGATTCTTCATTCGAAAGAAACCACATATCAAGTAAAGACCTAGTAGCCAAGTCAACTATAGAATCTTCTTCGTCATCTATTCGATGAACCAGTCTTTCTGATATTAAAAGTTTGACTTGTAAGTTATCCGTCAAAAAATACATGCTGGATAATAAGTTTATAGCTTTTTTTCGTATTGCACTACTTGCATCGTTGACTCTATCACAGATGATAGAATAATATTCTGAGATGAGTTCGGGATGAGAGCCAACAAATGAAGCTAGTAATTCCAAAATAGAGTCTCTTACTGTAGAATACGACTCTTTGAATCTTATCACAATCAATGACTTAATAGCTGGATTTGTTAATAGTTCAGGCTCACGATTCACTAACAATGATAATGTCTTGATTGCACCTCTTCTAGTCTTGGCTTTTGGATGTTCGAGGGATTTGACAAGTAAAGTGATAAAGTGATCATAGGTATCAAACAAACTTTGAGAGAGTAAAACTTTCAAATATGTATCAAGGACTACGGAATGTCCTTCAATTGTAGCTGGCATAATGGAACTTGAGTCATTGAAAAAATAAATTAATTGGTCTTGTACTTTTTCAACTTCATTCAAAAGTATATCGCATTGAGATTTTGAGTCAAAAGAGGAATTTGGTATAATATTTTTTAGATTCTTGTTCAAAATCATGATTTCTTTTAAAAATCGGGTGTAAAAGAAAAAAAAGCTGTTCATTCCGGAAGGATTTTCATATGTCTTCAAGTCAGAAGCTACAGACATGTAAGCTGCTGATAAATTAGTGAACTCTGTAACTGTCATTCTAGGTGAAAATTGAATACGGGTATGTTTGTCTCTTAAAGATAGCATCCTTGAGCCAATAACTCCAACCATTTCAAGGGAAAATAACTCCAATGCGTTAGCATACCTGTCTGAGTTACAAACGAGTAAAAACGTGTTCATCAGAGATGTTAATAAAAGCTCCGTCCCAGAATACTCGGGGTGAGGTAACAAAGTGATAAGATCCTCGATAACGTTTTCAAAAATCTTTCGACTAATCGGATCAAAACCATTAGCTATTTTTGTTACTAGTGAGGAAGCAATTTCATTGCAGATTTTGTTAACAGTTATGGTCATTTCATTTATGTGATTGAAAAAATTGGAGTTTAAACGATTTAAGACTTCGTTGGATTTCTTGCTTTTTCGGCTTGCTAACTTCCAATAGTTTTCTTCAAACTTAAAATTGGCTATATGGAATTGATGTATCAACCTCACCAATAGAATAGAAACTAGTTGAACTGAAAAGCCTTTTGAGACTCGAAAGTTTCTTGAACTTTTTGTATGTGGTAAGCTGAAAAAGTTTACAACAATTTCATTTAGCATAAAAGAACGCTGATCTTCATATTGATAAAATATATCAACAAATATGTTTGTGGACGTTAATCGAAGTTTTTCAAACTCTATCGATATACCATTACGAGCTTTCCTCGTATCTGATGGGGCAAAGATTAATTTGGTCGAAAGGTATTCCAAACGTGTTAAGCTACTTTCATCAACCGGAACCCTCGCAATAAATACTGACATGAGGTCCAAAATGTGACAGAGAGCCCCTATGCAAGATCTTTTGAATTCCAAACTGAAGGTGTCACTGTCTGAAGTGTCCAAGTTCAACCAACTAACCACTTCGTCACCAAAATCAAATATTAATTTCAGTAAAGGAGAAAAAAAGTTCTCTGAGTAAATTTGTTTTTCATGTCTTCCTAGAGTAAAAATATGAAGCATGATTTGAGTTGATTTAAGCCCATTAGAAGCAAAATTTTGCAACTTCAATATCTTTTCAGGATCATCAGAAGTCTTTAGATCTGGCCATAAAATTTGATCACAACTCAAAATTGACCTTATTAGCAAATCCTCGAGTCTCAATATTGTGTTCAATTCTAGCTCCAATGTGAGTCCTGAACGCTTCAGTCTATTGAAATTTTCATCCAGCAGTTGTAGAGCCTCCGTACTTAAAATATGTGCAAACTGTAAACTGCAAGAGGAAATGTTAGAGCATGAAAACCAATAAGCTGTGTTGTCGTAATCGGTTTCGTTATCTGATAAACCTATTTCAGCAATAAACGAACGGAAAAACTCCAATGAAGCAGTCACTGAACTACCATCAGTAATTTCATGACTCAAGTTTTCAATTTTTGAAAACTGTTTAAATCCCTCTATTACGCTAAAATTGCTACTGTTGTTCACTGTGTCTTCAGAAGCAGAACCTAATTCATTTGGCAATTCAGAGTTATCCATCGAATCGGAATTGATAGTGGTCTTGATAAAATGATCAATTTCCTCATTTTGCAAATCCTCATATAGTTTAATTCTCTTAAACTTCAAATCAGGTTTAACTAATTCGTTCTTATCAACCGGATTGATTGTTTTGAATATTTCAGACTCAAATTCTGAACCTTCATCAAACTCAATATGGAACTCACTTGGATCACTGGTGTCTTGGACATTCTTTTCAAGCTTTATAGCAGGTTTTTTGAACTTCAAGTATTTTAGATCTTCTGGTGGGTTTTCAAACTCAGACAAAAGTTCATCGATCAGTTCCTGGTCTATATTGTCATTTTGATATGATACAAAATTATTGTGGGTATTTTGAGAGCTTAAAATAGGAGGTTTGATCTCAAACGGTGCAGCAAATGGAACCACTAGATAAAAAGGAAAATTTCAAGTCGCAAGTTAGTATTAGATCAACATTCAAAGTCCAATTGATATCTACTTACAGTTCTCTTTGGGGAGCAAATATATTAGTGGGTTATTAGCCAACGAGGTTATCAAGTCAGTTGGAAATTGGGTATCTGTCCTGCTGGATTTCTCCAGCAAAATAGCCAATCCCTCCATTGAGTATCAACTTCGTAACTGGTAGATTTAACAGGTATCTGGCTGCAATATAATAATATTATACTCTTGTATTTCCACGTTAAATTGAAAGTCCCATTTAAATCATGGGGAAATGTTTGATTTCAACCCATACTGAAAAATAAAAAATTGCCCTTTTTGATCTGCCTTATTGTGAAGTAGAAAAAACCTTTTAACAGCCTTGCACCGCGTAACGTTTCTTCAATTGTGTCTCAAATTGATAAGTGAATAAATGATATTAAACAATATCTTTTTAATCAAGTATGATCATCTACTTTGTTATTAAGTTTAGTTTTGAATCACCCAAGCTTTGTTGCTATATTTTATACAGACTCAACTTGCTATGAGTACTGTGCTTTACTCTGAAGAAAACTTGACGGAAAATGAAATCTACTTACGGATGGAGGAAAACCTTGATAAGGAGATGGACTGGTTGATTGATGAAATAATCAAGCCACAATTGCCAGCTATTGATGAGAATTTAAAGAAATGTTTCAGTCATTTGGACGAAAACAACGAACAAAAATACAAACTCCCCTTATCTTCTCACAACTCAGAAATATTAAAAGGCGTGATAACAAGACAAAATTTCAAAATCACAGGCTTAAGCATTTCAATCAAATCAAAATTTTACAATGGAGGTAAGCCTTCGAAACTAAAGCTCAAAGAAGACGAATCTTTTATTATCAGACAATTGTTGGATTGTCGTGATTCCATTTACAATGCCATAACGATAATAGAAAAAATACAGCAGAACAATGATTTGGATAAATCAGTCTTTTTGAGATATATGGAAAACTTATACAATCATATAGATTTAGCTAAAAAATCACTCCAGTCACCCAATCCAGCGTATGTATTTCCAAAGTATAGGGTGCCTTCAGTGTTGTTTGAACCCGAACTATCCCCATATATCGCTTTGGATTTTCTTGTAAGCAACAGTGATCTGGCGATTGACTATAAGAGTCTGAAGAAAATGTCAGTGAAGCCATGGGATATTATCGTTGACCAAGAAAAAAAGTTGTCCTTTGCTGATTTTGTGAGACTAAGAATATCTGAAGACAGAACAACGTCAATATCTAATATTTTAGTCCATGAATACAAGAAATTGTTGGAATGGAAAAGTCATGATTCTCACGGCAATTCAGAGGAGCCGTCATCTGGATTCGGAGCAACAATTAAAAACATGTTTAACTCTAGCTCAAATCCATCTTATTCAACATTATTGAAAACTGCTGCCAAGTATTTGGAAGAAACAATCACATATGTGGACAATGAGGGGAACGCCAATGTTATCACTATACAAGAGACGTGCGATGTGATGACATCTGATCCTGTCCTACTTTCAATCAGCATCAAGTTGGAAAGTTTGGAAAAGACGGTTTCCAAAATAATTGACAATTTTAAATGCTGTCTATAAGAATTTTTTTTTTGTCTCTCTGGTAATCCGTGTATGTATACAAATTTTATGCGCAAAATGGCCACTAGGATTTATCATATGAAGAAGCCATTTTGTTTGACTGATATGGACTAACCCGCATGTTCATTTTTCTCTTCGGCACGTTGAGCTTTCAATTCATTCAACAAGGACATCAGTTCCTGTTTCTTTAAACGCAACTCTTTAAGTTTTTTTTCCTCTGTATCTAAAGTACTCGTAGTCTTGGTATTCAAATTTTGTAACTCCAATGTTGAAGTCTCATACTTTGTGTACAAAATGTTTCTATCTTTTTCGCATTTGCTCAAAATATCATTCAATACCGCCAAATCTTTTGCTATTTGAGGAGCAATCAAAGACTTAAGTTTTGCTGTCTTTTGTACAACTTCTGTTTCAGGAACAACGTCAAAAACTGTCTGTTTTTGAAGAATACCTTGAAAAGTTGGTAAATCTGCACTAACTTTTTTAATAGGGTCTATCGAAGAGTTGAGTATGCTGACCGAGTTTTCAAGCAACCTGATTGAAGTCTGTAAATCTCTAGAGTTATCCATTATTACGCCCTTGAGTTAAACAACTAGAAGTTTAGTTGCTGAAATTGTCGTACAAAGTGTATTCTTGATTGTAATCTACATTTATGATAAAACACACATTTAACTTGTTTGTTTGATCACTGTAATTATAAAATGTCTGACAAACGCGTAGATTTGGTTTTCACCAGCAAAAAAATTAAGTGAGCGCTTAGAAAAACAGCTCTCGCCTTACTTAATAAGAGATCTCTTTCTACGATTTCACTACTAACCTCTTAATATTACCAGTTTATCCCGTCATTCTTTGACAACTACGGTATGAGTAATACTTAGTTCCAGTTAGATTGTTTTTCAATTGTAAAAATGGACATAGTCACAACATAAATCCGGTTTCTGTTCTATGCGGTATAACAACTTGTTGAATTCACTGAGACGAGACGCTAAACGAAAAGAGAACCGCAAGTTGTTACTAACTTGGATCAATCCTGTTGTCCCCACGAGAAATAGTTATCGGGGCACCAAGTTATTGATCTATAGCATTTCCAGATCAGGAGTCGTGGGCTAGACTCGAATTTTAACCCTATTCTTTTAACATAGTTAGGTTTTCTCTGATTTTAGAGTTTATGCGTATGTGGTGTTTTTGTTGAGTGCAAGGAGTGCACTTACTAATTTGGTAACAAAGACCATTTTGTCATGCCACCTTGAATAAAAAGCTGTAAAAAGGGGTATTTGGTGAAAAAGTAACGGCCAAAGCCCTGGTTCTCAAACATCGTGTAGTAAAACTTGAAAAAAATAGCTTACTATACTTAATCGTCAAACCTGCAAAAAGTGCAGTTATCAATTGAATCTGATGATTCATTAATTTCAAAAGAAGAACAAATGAAATCAAGATTAAGTTATGACACGTTCAAATGCCTCACAGATAATCACTCAAACCGCGATAGAGCCTCGAGTTTTGAGCCCAATGAGGTGATAATCCCCTATAAAGGGACTCATGAATTTGTACTGCATAACAGTAGAAGTAAGGGGATACGTAGCTAGTTGTAATGCGCTGTTCAAATTGTCATGTGGTCGTCTACCATAGGCAAGAATAGACGATTAACTAGTTAGCTTTTCGCTTTGTACGGTGTAAATAAACAACGCAAAGTGAGCTACTCAAATTTATCTGCGTAACGCATGGAACAACTCTGCAGGTGAGCGACTTTGCTTAGATTTTCCTATTTGCATGTACTCGATCTTAAATGTATAGTAGCGTAAAAAATTTGCAGGGACTACTATCTATTCTTCCGTGTTGTAAGTTTTTTTTCTATTGGTTACACTAAGTGGTTTGCATGTGTTAGGTCAATAATAATCGGCCAAGCCCAAGATTAACCGTCACAAAAAATCAAAGTCCTTTATTCATTTATGCGTATTTAGTGTTAAGTATTAAGTAATGTTACATGTTTGCTCTATGCCATATTGAGGAAAACAACCTGCGGAAATCTACGTTATCTTTGGCACCACAGTTTAGAACTATCTGGTATACTTACACTTTGGCTACTAGCTTTAATTGGCCATCAAATTTGAAACCATTTCAATTGAAAGAAGATAAAATAGTATCGGTGTTGTATACAAGATCAAATTGTTTTGCTGATAAAGGAAACAAGTTTTGAAAACCGGATTCCTCAGAGGAGAAGCATTTACAGAAAGATAAAACTCACGTCTTGTTTAGAAGTATTGCCAAGTTAGCATTTTAGGATTGTATTTCCGATGATACAGCAACCAATCTTAAACACATGTCATGCAGTTCATGTTAATAGAACATTCAACATCATTTATACGTAAAATTACAAAAGTATTCCTATAAAAATGGTGTGTCTTGATGACTTGCTTGATTTCAGATACATTTTCAATGTTCAACTGCTAATATACTTTGTTTGTTACAATAGTAATTTACCTACAACTTCAGCTTTTTAAACTCTTTTGCAAATTTCTTACATTGTACAGCATCCTTCGCTTTACTCATTTGGTTGTGTTGATATTTGGTTGTTTTTCAACTTTATTTTGATACAAACGGCAATAATGGCTTATTAGGGCTCGATCGTAGTTTAGATGAATTAACAAGACTATTTTAACGCATTAATGTTATCCATCTCGCTCAAAGTTACTCTTACGGTTCTGAAAGCCTCACAACTTTAGCGATTGAGAGATTAAGTTCAAAAAAATACGCTCGCAGAATTGTTCCATGCAGATTTTTAAGGAGGTTAACTAAATATGCATTCCCTTTCTGGATAATCCCGTCTTGCTTTTACCAATGGTTAAATAAGTGTATGTAATAAAAACGATGAAATATACTGTGTCAATATATATAAAACTATCATGTGAAACAGTAGTTTTAATATTATTATTTCTCATTAGTTCCTTGCATGGTTCTAAATCGTTTTTTGTGTTTACAATGTTGCTGAATGAATGAACGGGAGGAAACTGTCAAAAGGGAAAAAACTCAGTATGCCATTAATGACTTTTCTCCTTATTTCATTGATTTATGATTGAGCAGAACCCCGATTTGTTCTATGATTCTATGCGTTGGTGAAAAATTTTAGCTACTAAAATATAATTAGTTTCAACGGATTCGCTGCATTTATTATGTCTCAACGTGTACAATTGTTTTCTGAGCGGTAGAAGAAAAAAATAAAAAAAAAAAAAAAAAAAAAAAAAAAAAATACACAGAGAAAAACAATTTATTAAGAATAAACAGAAAAAAAAAATTGTGAAACTAAAAAAAGAAACGAGAGGTACATAAAAAATATGCATGGAACCTGGGACAAACTATTTGTTCCGTATACATATCTCATGCGCGCAAGCGTAAACTTGCATTCAACCAAGCGCAGAAACCTGGCCTCGCATATAAATCACATACAGGTATAGGTGTTTTTTTTGTTCTTTTTTTTTTTTTGTTCTTTTTTAGGTGTGCTATCAAAAATTTGTTAATAATTAGTTTTATATAAATGTTCAACATTCCCATCTTTTGATCATGAATCTACTGTTCACCTTCTTCAATGCCATGTCGAAACTTTTTAGTAACTTTTATTTTCAGTTCACAATTGTTAATTAAAATTCTTCCTAATCATTTTACTAATAGAAATCAACTCAATAGCTTTTAAATATGGAATATGGTTTACCTCTAATTTCATATCTTAAACACAATTATCATAATGAACAACTGAATTATACTCCAAACTCTATTCCCACCAATAACGAAATGCCTCAAAATTTCAAGTTAGAGAATTCTTTATTACCACATCACTTGCAGCAACATCAACAGCACCAGCACCCACAGCAGCTATCTCAACATCAATATCAGCATCAATACCAGCAACCTCGTTGGACCCCAAATAACAATAACAATGAAAACTACTCTTATATCAAACCCAACGAAGTTTCAGTGAGTGATTTCTCTTTAAGCCCTACATACAGTTCTTCTCAAATGGGAAGTTCATCTACTTTTTCAGGCGGAAATGGGATAACAAGTGATAGAGTATTAGGTTCAGACATAAGAAATCTGAATCTCGCATCACCAATCTCCAACTATAATACCAAAAATGAAGCTGTGCAACATTCAAAGCTATCCAAGAAAATAAGTGCACCTTCTAACGCCGAAGGCATAAGTTATGGAAGTATCAGTAAGATATATCAATCCAATTCTGACATGACCCCAAGAACTGGTGCATCAGCTCAACATAATCCTTCTATCAATAAAAGTAAATCCAAAAGATCAAGAACTGGTTGTCTCACATGTAGACATAGAAAAAAGAAGTGTTGTGAAACAAAGCCACAATGTTATGAGTGTGCAAGACTTTCTATACGCTGTAGATGGCCAATTGAGGGTAAAGAACGCAAAAATAGATCAAAGAACAATAATATCAATCCAGATGAAATGATTCATGAGGTTTATGGTAAAATCAAAATACTAAGAGGCGTTGTTGATTACAAAACTGAAGAATAAGCTGCGCTACTAGTTTGTATTTTTGACCTAGACTTTATTTTACAATTCTAATTCGAATCATTATCTTGTTTTTAGTTATTCACATATTTAGTTCAGTAAGAATTATTTTGTCGTTCCTTTACATTTCCTTACTACATCTTGAGCTTAGAAACTCAATTAACAGTCGTTTTATCGTTTGCGTTTTTTTTTTTTTTATTATAATTATTTATTTTTAATTCTTTATGGTTGGGTTAAGCTGGAGTCTTTTGCTATATCGATTGTTAGTGAGTGTTTTTGTTTTATTAAATTTTTGTACTGCTTTTGAATCTAAAGCTTTAAAACAAAAATCACTTTGTCTTTTGTTTTTATCTTCTACATTTATTTGCTTCCTTGCATTGGTTTTCTTTTTTTGTGGTTTTGTGTGTTTTAATTGGGCTATTCAAAATAGGCCGCTTTACACAAAACTTAAATGCTTTAATAATACTTTTCTACTATATTGATACACATACCATTCACTCTATTTAAACTTGAAATGGTATCCTACCCAAATCTTGAAATCAGGACATTGAGAATGTTATCTCCCATAACCTATAGATTGAATAAGCAGCTCATTAAAATTAAATCATATTGCATTCATCAAAGTTAAAATCACAACTTAACTCGTTTGACATCAGTTACGTAGATTTTACAACTTTGGAACCGATACGGTTTAAAGATTGTAACTTGATTCAATTGAGTATTGATTATTTAATATAAGCTATGCAAATTTTGAAAAAAAGAATTAGTTAAAGAGACTGTGTTCTTTTATCAATAAGCTGCGTTTTTTTATCAATAAAGAAACACAAATTTCAAAATATTTTTGAGTTAGTTTATGCATGGAACACTTAGACTTCTATTGCAGATTGTCATTTAGAAGAATGTAAGCATTTTGCATTTGCTTGCTTTTGAATATGGAAAATCTTCCATGCAGACAAAAAAAAACTTTTAACGTTTCTTTTTTTGAGTTTGAGACGCATTATTTTGTTTTAACTCTGAATTGTGGTGATGATGCTCTAGACATAAAATTCTTCTACCAATACTAGTGATTTGAAAAAACGGTTAATCCGCCATTAACAAGCAGTGCTACACATTGTAAAAAGATAAACAAAAAAAATATATGTGATGTACTGTAAATGGTGAAATCTTGAGGCTTCACAAAAATCAAATTATGAGGAAAGATTTTATGCTACAAATTGAGTTACATCTCAATTTATTGAGGAGTTCCGATTACTCTTCCTTTAAGAATTGCTGAAATCATAGTTTGTAGCCTAACTCTATCTTAGAGGTGAATAAAATATATAAGCCTAGAGGATCGATTAGAATCTACTTGCTACTGCAGTGCAAACAGCATGATCTTGAAATACAGGCATTTTACAGATTGCTTACTAGTGAGAATAAAGTCCAGTTTCTTAAATTATTTTTGTTTTTTTGAGAAACGAAAAGCATACCTGATGTATTTAGCATTTAGCATCTATCTTGGGTAAATTTGAAGGAATCTATCGCTTTAATGCTACACTTAAAAAACATTTTACACGAAGTACATTGAACAAGAGTTAGACGTGGATAGCGCAATTATGTATAGGGCCAATAATTCCATATTACTCCATGTACAATTGTTAAAGAATATTCTCACGACAAACATTCAAAATCACCAAAACAAATGCGTATCGGGGCGCAAATTTAATGTTCAAAGTATTGAATCATGCACTAAAGCTAATTTTTTAATAGTGGATAACCTAAAAATTGTTGTTCGTTAAATCTATTTATAGTTGACAACTTTTTCTTGCAAGTGGTTTAAATTCACGCTAAGTTATAAGTGAACTAAGCCTTCAATCTTATGAAATACTTCAGCAAAAGTATCGTAGTACATCATAAAACACAAGTTGAAAATTGAGTAGTATCTTTTAACTAGACTGGTAATCTTCTGGTGAAGTGATAAATTTTTGTAAAACACTTTATAGAATCTAGGTAAAGAATCACGCATACTATTGTATGATTTTTTATTAAGTAAACTTGAAATATGCGAAGCACTCGGTTTTTGCATCAATATACCGTAATTGACAACTTCATTGAACAAAATACCTGTTATTGCTTTTGTGAATATCGGTCTTAAAGCGGTGTTAGATTCTAAGCTAATACTTGTTTTATCCGTTTGATCTATCAATCTGCTCGTCACATGGAAATCTAAATTTAACTCTATTATATTATTAGACTCTTCAAAAGAGTAGCCCGATGCTAACAATTGACAAAGAGCGTTAGTTTTCAATAGATTATAAACTTCATCTTTGAGATTTTTTTGCAAGATAGCATCTTCAATTGAATTTAAATAACTCTTCAGATAGTTGTTAAGATCATCAGAAAATTTAGGAAAACTAAACAAATGAATTTGTGTTTGATTTTCAAACTGTAACTTTGTTTCCACATTTGACGGCATAATAATTTTAGTATTGGAAAAATAACTCATTAAAATAATAGTTATACTTTGAAACATCACAATACCTCTAGCTTCTTTACTCAAGTCCAATATTTGGTAGCTGAATACCTCTAATTGCTCTGGTATATTGAACTGTTTTGAAGACATATTTGCACATACAAAATTGGCAAACACCTTATTGAAATACAAATACACTTTTAACGTATTTGTTTCGTTGTTAAATATTTCAGGTTGAATAGCAGTCATGAAAGAAAACAAGTTTGGAAATCTTAAATTCAATGGAACATTTCGACTAGGATAAGCAGACTTGTATAGGTCTTTTTCTAAGTTTATGATTCTATTTCCCGCAAATTTGAAACAATGTAACAAACATTTGTTCATTCCTAAAATTGTGCAATCAGTAATTAATTCAAGAAATCTTTGAATAAATAATTCATCAACTGACGATAGTAACTTGATAAATAAGTGATCAATTTCCTTTTGCAGAAAAAAAGGAACTTGCAATTTCAACAATCCTAAAACCATTTCAAAATATTTAGCAGGTTTGAGTTTTTTCTGCTGTATTAGTTTGATGGATAAAATTGGATTAGAAACTAATGATAGATTTTGTAAATAAGACCCTTTGTCAGATTCATCATGCTCATTTACCAATAAATGGACATTGTTTTTCTCATCTCGAATAACAATAAACATTGCATTTAAGCATTGTTCAACTTTTTGAACTACATCTATCATCATTTCAGTTATAGAATCCAAATTTGATAACTTCTCAATAGTTTCGGTGAGTTCCTCTTTGAAAGTCTTTAATCTTAGCCATTTTCTTGTTTCTTCAATATCCGCATGAAAGATATCATTCAAGAAAATGTTGAAATCTCGAAACAGAAAGTATTCATTTTCAAAGATGACCAAATCAGAGTCATACAATAAGGGATCTTTGCCACTTTTGAAACTCTTTGGTCTCTGAAATCCTATATTTCTTAGTGAATACTCAACTGCAACTTTCATCATAACTTTTCTCCATTGTTCAATTGTAAAGTTAGGAGGCAACAATATTTTGGTTCCGTAAGTTGCTGGAGAAACGGTTGAAGATAACTGGCTGCTATCTGTTGTTGATGTAGAGGTTTCAGATTTATTGTCGAATGGAATCTTGTCATCGAGTTTGTCGGACTTATATAAAGTTTCCAATTTTTTTTCTTCTTTCAGCACTGCTTCCAGATCCAAGCTTGCTAATTGATTTTTCAAGCTTTCTGTTCTGATGTTATTTGATTCAATGTGCTTTGAAATTTCTTTGGAAAAGCTTTTATAGTTATTAGCTTCTAGATTAGATTCTAAATTAATGTTGTTCATTGTCTCTATAAAACTCAGGTGTCTTAATGCAGCTGAGTTAGATTCGCCAAGAATAATTAAAATTCTTATCATATGATTGTATTTATAAACTTGAAAAAGAGGGTAGTATTCATTATTGAAAAGTGTTAAAAAGTTATTCTTTTCTGAAACAGATTCATTGAACTGTATACATCTTGATAAGCTTATCCATATCTTTTCACTGATACATATGAAATTGGTTATTA
Source organism: Ogataea sonorensis (assembly GCA_037951595.1). Taxonomy (NCBI): domain Eukaryota; kingdom Fungi; phylum Ascomycota; class Pichiomycetes; order Pichiales; family Pichiaceae; genus Ogataea; species Ogataea sonorensis. The sequence goes on from JBANDG010000007.1 coordinate 551,595, forward strand.
TAAAACCGAAGAAATCTGCATTTAAGTTTTGTTGCTTAATAGAAGGATACTGCCTTAGTAAATCATCTAAGAATGGCTGATTTTCAACAGATAATTGCAAATTGGCAATTGGGTCGTTTTTGTCAAATTTGGGATTTTCATTTCTCTCAGCAAGAATCAATAAACCATACAAAAAAGCTCTAGTTTTCAATTTGATATCATCTTCCAGGTTCAAAATGCTTGTTAAAAATGTCTCGAAAAGAGTAATTAAATCAGTGTTGGTTATAATCTTTATAGCTTCTTTTCTTTTAATCGACGAGAGAAATTCTTCAATGTTGTTAAAAACGTTCAAGTGTTCAAAGTTTTCGTAAACTGATATGGAAGCGTCGTATTTAAATGTTGAATAAAAGCTGATAATGGTAAATTTTTCTTCTTCAGGCTCTTTGTCATTGTCACTTTGATTGAAAAAGTTAAGATTAGAGTAATTATGGTTAACAATTGAAGATGAGAGAATTGATTTCACAGTTTGAGAAGCTATTTGTTTTTTAAACTGTATATATGAATTTCTTTTAGAAATTGCTCTTGTCAACTTCTCCTGCAACTTTATTCTTTTTGCCAACTTTTGTGATTCATTGGAACTTATCTTACTATTTATCGAGTTTGTGTAAGTTAACACTTTACTTACTTTTTGATTTAAAAGCTTTAATCTTCTGCTGTTATGTTCTTCCAAATCTTTATCTATTGAGTTTGATCTTGACTTGGGACTAAATTTCCCAATAGGTGTTAAACGCTTAATTATTCTAGGTGGTGGTGTTATAGGGCAAGATGAAGAATCAGAGAGCTTAAAGTTAGTGCAATCTGAATCTTGGTCTGAATTTTGTTCTTGAAAATTGCAAAAAGGGCGCAATTCGGGAGTTTTTAGTTCATCTTCAGCTGATTTTGAAATTGCAGTGTCTGGTGTGCAGGAACTTTCTGAACCTTCTAAAGTCCTTTTAAAAGAGTTTTTGCTCATAATTGAAAGTTTGTTGAGAATTCCAGAGTTTCAAATCAAACTCTACAGATTATATGTGGTAAATTGATTTTGGAAATAGATGATGACGGATATAAACATATAAATAGATGTGTATATGCAAGATATCTAGTTCAGCGCTTAATGGAAGAAATTTGTGAAGAAAGAGCTGATAGAGTCGAGATAGTGAGGGGTTAATTGTTTTCTTTCACTACAAATACTGTTGCTCTTGTAAAATTGATTGTAATATTAAGAGCAACAGCAGTTCATCTTCATAAAGAACATTATATAAAAGAACAAGTCTTTGTCAATGTGTGTAAGCTGATTGACATATTATCAAGAACAAAGAAATGGTTGAGCTTATCTAAACGGGAAAAAATGGAGATGACAAGCGGCTGGGTTGTGGCTTTAAACTCAAAGCAAGTCTAATTATTAACCCGCTAATTAAAATTGACAGAAATAAAAAATAAATTCTTGGTGTGGTGCAGAGGTGTATTTGCTGGTATTTAAAATGCATGTCAGGGGCTGAGTATGGAGTAGTCAACCAACCAACCAACCAACCAACCAACACTGTATACCGTTTATAAAGTAATCTGTGAGGTTTACATCGTTCTGATTAGGCATGGGAGATTCCACTAGTTTGTCAAACAAGATGTTAGAAACACCTGGGATAGTGTTCCCCAGTTTGACATACATATATATAGTTACTCGTTGTCCATGTAATTTGGCAGATAGTCGAAGTAAGCGTAAATCAAAGTGGTCAGTGCATGTATTTAGTCGGTTAAAACAGTGCTAATAATTTGTAGTTCACTACAAAGAGGAAAAAAAAAACGGTCACAGTACATGTAACCTTCTCCGAATCGCCAAATCTTGCAAGTTGCGTTACAATATTTGGATTGATCTACTTCACTTTTCCGATCAAGAACAATTCTTAACTCCGTCTCAGCCTAATATATATATAGAATAATTGAAATTGGTGCCTAGTCTACTTTAGCGCCCTGAATAAAATCTTGAAGCCCCTATTTAATATGGTCAAATTGTGCAAATTGTGCCCTTTTCTCACTAGCCACACGGGCCTCGACAACATTTTGCGTGTTAAAAGAAGCCCCAACCCCCCAGCCACGCCTGCAAATAATTGACGTCAGTTGCCGGGCATATACAATTCTGGGCCACCAGCTCCTCCAACAAGGGCAAGTGAGGTCTCGCAAGTGTGAAATTATCACACCATATTATTTCTCTTTGCTGTGCGTAAGTGAATTTGTGCGTAGTGTCTTGTTGTGTCTATGGCTTACATGATGTATAACGGCATATACACAATAACATAAGTATATAGTGATTGTACTTACTTTACTTTATATTGTCCAATCTCTTGTACTTAAACCTTTGTACACTCGAGGAAGCGCTCGGTTGAAATTACTACATCTTTGTTATATGCTATATGATATATGCCAGATTACCTTATTATGTTTGTCGATAAACCATTCAGCATTGTAGTGTTTTTTATTGTGGTATTTTTGAACAATATACCTATTGAGCATAGTAATAGCTAGTTAGCTAGATACACAAACATGCCTCTAGTCGAGCGGTGGTTAGTTATTACACGTCTCGTACGATTTTTCACCTTTATTAGTGACTGACTGTTTGTCAGACTGGCTTAATTACACAAATTCTCGGTTATTACTTCTCTACTTACTTCAGAAAAGCGCAAAACTATATTACCGAATTAACCTTCGAGCATGCCGATCAGGGCACTAACTAAACTTTGGTGGATTTTTTTCCCCCACTAGACTGTAAATTCTCTCTCATTACTCTTCAATGTTTGACGATTCTCTATGTATAGTGTTCAACAGCTTGTATTGTTGATCATTGGGAAAGTTCTTGTTTGTAGTTAGTTATATCTGTTGTTGTCTTGCGAAAACAATTGGTAAGACTACTATCGTTTCTCGGCCAGAACGTTTACATTGTAACCTATATGCACCTTCACAGCCATTAAATTTCTTCCCCTAATGCAGGTCTCAACGGTTTGCGCAGAGTCTGAGCAGAGAGAAAAAAAAAGTTTTACCAAGCCGTTGGGGCGGGCACTAGCCTGATTTATTAAAAAATGTCTACATTTCTTGTCTTAAAATAACCCGAACCAAACCAACCAACCAACAACCGAAACACTGTTTTTTAACTCTACTCTTGATACATTTAAAGCGGATTTGTACTCATCAAAGCACCTCGTTTAAACAAATCTTAATTTAATTTACCTCTTGCACTTGTTGCATAAAGTTCCTTGTGTTGTACACGCTCGCCTTCGTTCAACTTGCTCTTCAGTAATTTTTTTTTTAGCGCCAAACTTTGGCAATTTTCTATTTATTTATCGCTGCCTGCCTGCCTGCTTAACCTGCTTAACCTGCGCTCGCTCGCCTTGTCTTTTTAACAGCAAACAATAGTGAAATTCTCTTTTCAGCTGTGACAGTTTAATTGCATTAATCGTTTCTTTTTCTTGTTAGAGTGTCATTTTTTCTCTTTTTTTTCACCATACTTGATCATTTAACTAATTCATATATATGTATAAATGTATAAACTTATCTTGATACTTAAATATACTTAGATCAATATTTCAAAAATTTCTTGTATCCGAGTACTAAACTATCGGGTTCAGTAGCCACTAGAGAGAGAGTCACACAGACACACACACAGAAGAAAACAGTAAAGATTGAAAGCCAAATTCATAACAGCTAACGCAACGCACACGCTAAAAATATCTAATAACTAATAATAAATAATATGTCTATGTCTTTATACTGCTGGTTTTAATAACAATCCATAACAGTAAAGTTGCACCCATAATTATAAGATCTTCATCAGCTCAATACGTTGTGAAATGACAAGCTCCGGTTCTCTTATCGCGGATCACAACAACGATGTCCAGCTAGAGTCTGTTGCAGATCTCACAAACAACACACTACATAATAATAATAAAGATTCTTACGTGATACCAACATTAGAAGAACTTATACATTTGAGTTACAATGATCCATCGTTGACGAAAAATGAGGAAAAAAACATCACTTCTCAATATCAGCACCAACAGCAGAAATTAAACGCTTCAAGATTTAAGCAATTTATTATACAGGCGCATTGCTATGAAAATCTCGAATTTCTAGTTGACATTCACAGATACGAACTACAGTGGAATAAGATATATAGCGGTCATTCTCATTGTTTGAGTTATCCAAGCAGTAATAGTCATAGTAGTAACGGCTCAACAACGGGTAAATTGGAAAAGTCTGATTCCCAAGTCAAATCAATTCCAATGAGATCGAGTCAGCCCACAACAACAACAACAACAACAACTTCAGAAAACGCACAGATACAAAATGAAAACTTGAATATTAGTAACAGTAGGAGAAGCTCAATAAAAAGAAACAGCGTTTCTCAAGATGAAAGCACAACCTCTGGTCAATTCATAAGCAGTAAAAAACATCACACTGAACCAACTAATTTATCATCTGCAACTGCGGTTACTAAAAAAAACCTCCCATTTTCAATAACGTCAATTTCCAAAAATGAACCACGCAATATTGCGATTGATAGCAAAAATCCAATAAACGAGCTTAAAAATAGTAGTATGATATCAGATTTGAATTCCTCAGATTTACAAAATATGACAAATGTTAATTCATTTGTAAACTTACAGCAACTTAACAAAGACTCAACTTTAAGTTCGGACTTAGAATCTCCAAAGTCCAATCAGTTGTTTAGTTTCCAAGGATCAAATAAATCAAACTCACAAAACTCAGGCTCGCAGAATAGCACGCACTCCAATGTGCTTTCTTTTTACTCTTTCAATATTGATCAATCCAGTACAGATTATACGCAACTTGTTGCATTGTGGAGAAAAATAATCGATAATTATATCAAGGAAGATTCAGTAGATCAAATCAATCTTCCTTGTAAAATCAAAGATAGCATATTAACGGAGGATGAAAAAAATCTTTCAAGTCCAAATGAGTTTCATAATCCAAATTGTTTACTCAGTGCTAAGAAATTCATTTACCAGCTTTTACAAGAAAATGTTTACTCTAATTTTGTTCGTATGATTGAAGCCGCTCTAGAACAAGAGAGACTAGATTCACAGTTGTCAACAAAGTACACTAACTCTTCGTCATCTTCAACTGGACCAATGAAGAAAAATTTCATGCATGGACCATGTGGAGTTCCTAACCCAGTTTCTGTACCAATGAAAGGTCCATGTGGTGTGTCCAACATCGACGTTGTCATTAATAAAGGACCCTGTGGTGTTAGACAAAAACTGCCAAATGGAATTTATCAGAATAATTCTTTTAACCCTTCATACTCATCTCAAAGCTCAGGATTCTCTTCAAAAGTTTCATCCACAGAGCATTCAATCATGTCAGCAATGCACTCCATTCACTCGTCTTTTAAAAAGTTAGACAACTCGCATAAAACTGATCCAGAAAATTATGGTGGATTGAATAATTATTCACAATCAAATGAAAATCCATATTCAAGTCAAAGACATAGATTAATGCACGGAATGCGTCCTTTAAAATCAAGACTTTCTAAAAAAACGAAAAACTCTCAGTCTTCATCTGGTAGAATTCATTCTTTGTTCAGATTCAGATCGAATTCATCATCAAACAACGAAAGACGTTGTTCTTCATCTTCAGCAACTTCAAGTAGTAGTTCAGCAAGTCAGCCTCAGAGTCCTAACTTGAATGAGGAAATTGAAAATTCTCAGCATAATTTTGCTAAATTATCCTTAGTTGATCACCTATGTCCAAACTCCAGTACTGGAGATTTCAGTATCCACACCACTGAAACAATTCACGAGGAGTAATGTGCAAGGTTTATTATTTTTTATACATTGACTACATTTGTTTGCGGTTTTGTGTGCTTAACGGTGTTTGTTTGTTTTTTTTCTATTTACTATTTACATTTGTACTTTTCAGTTTTTTTTTTTCTTTTCAAGGTATCAATTGGGTTTACAGACGATACGAAGTTCTGTGTTTTGTTGTCCTATTTGGCATTTCATTCAACTGATAGTTTTATGAAGATATGTTTTTTTTCGAGTTTATATAGCTTCTTGATTAATGACTTTATGTTTTTTAATTTTATTTTACTTTTGGGATACGGTGTTTTTTTTTTTTAGTTATGTTTCTTTTTGTTTTTTTTTTGTTTTTTTTTGGTTTTTTTTCAATTTTCTTTTTTTTCGTTTGTAGGTTTTATGGCAATTATTCAATCTATTTCAATACGCTGACTTCATGAAGAAAGTAAAGTTGGGTTTCATTCAAACCTTCACCTTAAACTCACCAAGTCAAACGCCTTTGTCGCAGTAACTCGTTCTCGGAATGACTCCGATGACTCTCATCGCGGACTTGACTGAATTTGTTACATACATGTTATAAAACCGAGTAGTTTACTTTCTGATGTCTTTTCTTTCAACCGACTAGCTAATCTTGTGTGATGCCTGAATCAACTAATGGTTGTTGGGACTCTCGTAACGGTATTGAAGTCATTACTGTTTTTCTGTGTGTCGGTTTATACACTGGCCAAGCTTTGCATTTGGTTTCACCTCCATCAAACAAAGACGCAGCATGGCTTAGATCAGAATAGTTTGCTGGTGAAAACAGGCAGGAGAATTATAGATTTTCATTTTAAGACAAATGACTATTTGTTAAACTTGCTATATAACTGCAGACTTGCTGCTGTGCTTTTCAAGCGTAAACGCCCAGTGATTACAGAAATTGTTGTCTACCCAATAAAATCGTTACCCGGGTTGTCAGTCAAGTCTTGGAATGTGGATGAGTTTGGACTAGAGTGTGATCGGATGTACATGTTTGGTAAGTTCGATGAAGAGACCAAAAAGTACAAGTCAGTCACCTTAAGAGAGTATCCCAAGTTGAGTCAGGCTTGTGTACAACTAGAAAAAGACTCTGAAGAAAAAGTGGATATGTTTGTCGTAAAGTACCATGGTAAAGAACTGTTTAGATTACCAAAGGTTATGACACAGGATTACCTTGTAAAGCATACCAAAATTTCAAAGAAAGTTGATTTATGGGGAGTAGAATTCGAAACTTTAGTGCTGGCACATGAAAAAATAAAAGAGTTTCTTAAAGTCTTTAAAATGGACGAATCAATTCAACTTTTATACTCAAAAAATGGGAAAGAAGTAAAGACAAATTCTCCTGAAAGATTGGCAAACCTCCCGGGCTATCAACACGGGAATACTACAAAAGGCAGTAAATTCAGAGTGACAAAATTTCAAGAGTATTTTCCAATCTTACTAATGTCGGAATCTGAGCTGCACGAGCTCAACAGTAAGATCAAAGATAAGTTTAGCCAAAAGTTGAAAGATAAAACAGCAACTGTCCGCTCTACCAACTTCAGACCGAATATCATGATTAACGGTACCAGCAGTCCCCACGATATCGACGAATGGTACAAGTTTAAAATTCAAGATAAGTATGAGTGGATTGTGACATCCAAATGTCCCAGATGTTCGATTCCCAATATAAACAACGAGTTAGGTCAACTCGATCAGTTCTCTCAAGTTTCAAAGACTCTTTCCACCTATAGAAGAATCGATCCCGGGAATCGTAATTATGCATTTCTCGGCATACATGCTTTGCAACTTCAAGTTGACTACACAATAAACGTAGGCGACGAAATCACAGTCACAAAAAGAAGATTGAACACTTACAAATCTTTAACGTGATGCAGTACTTGTATAAATTATATAGCTATTCTTGTCAAATAAGTAGAAAGAATAAATATTGTTCCGTTCCTGCATGAGTGGTTGATTGTATAAGGTAAGCACTATTGCTAGAGAGAAGACTGAAAAGTTGAATTTTCATGTACGCAGAAATTTTATGTAATGCGCACTGCGCAGAATGTCGCTAGTGGTGTAGATGAATTGCGAATTGTGAATGTGTATGTGTATGTGTATGTTTGACAGTAATTGATCATAGTTAAGTTAGCTTTTTACGTTTGCTATATGATTGTTGTCATGTACAGGTTGTCATAATTTCAACTCAAGATTGTCTTCTCTTGTAATTGACAATTGAGTCTAAATAGTCATCTCATCTTAGGTTTTGAAGAAGCAATAGTGGACGATGTCTAACGTATGTACAGTATACTTTATTTCATTTGGGGACGGAGAATATACAGATTGACTGTCAAAGACGGAATTACTCAATTGGAAATGTCAATTCAAGCAGTATAATTGACTAAACATAATGGAAGTATGTACTAACTGTTTGTTTTTGGTTTTTTGTAAACTTGTTGTTGTGCCTATTTTTTTGATTTTTTGCAGCTTAATCGTGCTTCAACAGTATCAGATCCTGATATCAAGGAATTGGACCTTAATGGTCCTGTTAGTAGATCAATTTCTAAAAAAGCTCTTGAAAAGCATGAAGCAGAAAAGGCCAAAAAGAGATCTCCTCATGAAGCTTCGTTTAGAGGTTGGAAGGAGGTTCTAGGTTGGGAAGAAAGTGATGCTCTGACGAAACAAGACGAAATTATGGACTTGCTAACACGTTCTACAATGCTTGATAACTACTTACCTAACCATTTATATGGTGAATGGTACCATAATGTTGCTATTATAGCTGTAGGTGCGATCTTTTCTTGGATTTTAGGAAAGTTTAAATTTTCTCTTGGTCCTGTGTTCTTTGTCTGTTTTGCGTGCTCTTTCTACTATCGTACTTCGGTCAGAAAATACAGATTAAACTTGAGACTGTCTGCTCAAAAAGAATTTTCAGTTAAACACATTGAAGATGATTTTGAATCCATGGATTGGTTGAATTTCTTCCTTGAAAAATTCTGGCCATTTTTGGAACCTTCTGTTGCACAAATAGCCTGTGAACAAGTTAATCCTATTTTAGCCACATTACCAATCCCTGATTTTGTTAGAGCTTTGTGGATTCAAACATTTACTGTTGGTACTAAACCACCTAGAATTGACAAAGTGAGAACTTTAGAAAGAACAGATGATGATGTCACAGTTATGGATTGGTGGGTCTCCTTCACCCCAAATACTATGGCTGATGCTACTTTTGCTCAATTGAAAAACAGAGCAAATCAAAAAGTTTTAATTAAAGCCAAGTTATTTGGTCTTACATTCCCTGTTGTTGTTTCAGACGTTGCTTTTCAGGCAAAATTGAGAGTCAAGTTAAGAATGATGGCCAATTTTCCTCATATTCAAACCGTTAATGTTTCGTTAATGGAACGTCCACATTTTGATTTTGCTGCTAAAATTTTTGGTGGTGATAGTATTTTTGCTTGGGAACTGTTAAACATTCCAGGTTTGTATTTGTTTATTAATGAAATGGTTGCCAAATTTGGAGGTCCTATCTTGTTTGATCCTTTATCTTTCCAACTAAACTTGGAACAATTACTTGCAGGTAATGGTGTCAATGGTGCTCTTGGTGTTTTACAAGTTAATGTCAAGCGTGCAGTTGGTTTGAAAACTGCTGATACTTTTAACAATACAATTGATCCTTATCTAACTTTTGCATTTGGTAGTGAAACTTTAGCCAAGACCAAATATGTTCCAGACACCACAGATCCTGTTTGGAATCAAAAGATTGATTTAATTCTGAAATCTTCCTCAGAACCTTTGAATATAACATTATATGATGAAAATGAAGAAGATGGAAGAAAAGATGCTTTCATGGGTGCTGTTTTGTATGATTTGGAAGATCTTATGGATAAAGGAGAACTAGAAGATGTCAAGTTGACTATTTTAAGAAATAACAGACCAGCCGGTGAAGTCATTTTAGATCTTAGATTGATGAAAACATTACAAGGTTCTGAATTACCGGATGGTTCTTATAGTCCACCTCCAGATTTGAATACGGGTATAGCCAATATTCAACTACTTGGTGCTAGAAACTTTTCTGAAGATGAAGATAAGCCTTGTTCAATATTTGCTGAGCTTTTGGTTGATGGTGATAAGAAACTTACCTCACCAGTTGCTAAGAAAACGAATAAAACTTCATGGAGTTTATCTCATGAAAGTATAATTTCAAATAGATCCAAATGTAAAGTTCGTGTTATTTTGAGACAAAATGATAAGAAAAAGACGATAGTTGGTTCAATCACTTTAAAGCTAACAGATTTGATTGATGCCACGTACGTTGGTAATAACTGGATTCCTGTGGCTAAAGGTTTGGGTGAAGTTAAGTTATCATGTGTTTGGAATTCGGTTAGCATGAGTGATGCAGATGGTGCTATTGGTTACACTCAACCTGTTGGTGTTTTGCGTGTCTTTATCGAAAGAGCTGAGAATTTGATCAATTTAGAAAAGTTTGGTGTTATCGACCCATATGTTAGAGTCTTACTTAATGGTATTCAACGTGCAAGAACTTTAACTAGAGATTCAACTGTTGATCCAATTTATAATGAAGCGCTTTATGTTCCGATCTCTTCTCCAAATCAAAGAATCACAATCGAAGCTATGGATGTTGAAAGACAAACTCAAGATAGAACATTGGGTTCATTCCAAGTCAAAGTTAATGAATTTCTTGATTACGATGAAAGTGGAAAACCAGTTGAAACTGTTTCAGACAATCAAACCGGTAGACTAGTCCATAAATCTAAGGGTGTTAGAGGTGTGGTTCATTATTCGTTGACCTTTTTCCCTGCTCTTCCAGTGTTATCTCCTGAAGAGTTAGCAGAAAAAAACAAGAAGAAAGCAAAAGACGAAGAGAAAGCAAAAGACGAAGAGAAAGCAACTGTGAATGATGATAAAAAGATCGAGGATAATAAGAAAGAAGAATCTGCAGAGGATTACGATGATGAAGACGTTTTTGGTAAGATTGAGTTACCAGTATCTCATATCAAGGACTACAATTCTGGTGTTTGTGCGTTCAGTTTCATTGATGGTGTCTTTTCAAGAGATGGTTACATTCAAATCTTTTTTGATAAATGGGCATACCCTGCTTTAAGATCCCAGCGTGTCACTCCTAGAAGAAGTAAGATCAACATGACCGGTGACAATATAGTTAAAGAATTGCAATATTCAACTGTTACTATCAAGTTCACTGAAAAGAAAAACGCTACAATCTTAAAGCCCGCATTTGCTGAAATCACTCTACCAACTCTAAAATTGTTGGAGAATACATACAACAAACCAAATGTTTTAAAGCTGTCAAACGATATTCAAATCAAAATGCAAACTAGATGGATTCCAATAACAATGAGTAAATTGCCAGATATGGATTCCATTGGTAACTCAGGTACTTTAAAGATCAAGATTTTGAGAGCAACAGATTTACCAGCAGCCGACTCCAATGGTAAATCAGATCCTTTCGTTAAAGTTTATTTGAATGGAGATAACTTCTTTGAAACAAAACATATCAAAAAGACTTTGAATCCTGAATGGAATGCTGAAACTGAAATAAGCATTGACAATAGATGTTATTCAGTTTTAAGATTCAAAGTTATGGATTGGGATATTGGTCTTGAGCAGGATGATAAGTTGGGTGAATATAAGTTAAACTTATCAGAAATCAACCCATTTATTGAAAATTTCCAAGAATTTAAATTCACTATCAAAGATGATGATGGACAACCAGCAGGAGAAGTTTATACAGAAATGAAATTTATTCCTGAATATCATACACTCTTATCAGTTGAAAAAGCAATGCCTCATGCTGGTAACATGGCTCTGGATGGTGCTGGAAAATTGACAAGTATGGGTGTGGACGGTGCTGGTAAAGTTGTGGGTGAAGCTGGAAAGGTGGTTGTGGGTGCCAGTAAAGTTGTTGGAGGAGCAGGTAAAATGGGAACTAAAGTTTTGGGATCAACTGCTGGATTGTTCAGAAAGAAGGACAAGTCGTAGTTCAAGGTGGCATACTTTGGTTTGTAAAATCTTGCAGTTTGACGAAATGCTTCTTTTTTCTTGTCAATATTTGTTTTTGTATTGTTTATATTGTATTTTTATCTCTTAACTGCTTTTTTGAAAAAAAAAACAAAAATTTCAAATTGTTTATTCAATTTTGTCACCCAGTACTCAAATATCGTTTACACTGATCGTGAAGAAGACATGAGTCTGAATAAAGCATTGTCACTTCCCTACCACGAAAGTGCTCATTTTGCACAAAAAATGAATACAAAAGACTGACAGACAATATCCATCTTCCAAGTTAGTTGTAAAGTTTTTTAATTAAGTACGTATTACCCTTTTAGAACTTTACAGATCATAATTGAAATATAGTGAATCAATGTTTGTCATTAACTCAATTAGTAACGCTGTGGAAGCGTTTAAAGTATTGTAAAAATTATTGGCTAGTGTTCAAGAAGGCCGTTGAGGTAAGCTAACAACTTAAACCATTTATAGGTTTGTACATGAAAATGCTTCCAACTGATAGATAAATTTTCTCCGTACTTTTTTTTTTTAGTCAGTTTGAAAAATGGTTCAAGTTAACAATAAGAGCTAAAAGATGTTTTTAATTTTTTTTTTCAAATGTTGTGTTGATAATTCTGGATTGGTTGTCTACAAACATTTAGGTTTGTTTGAAAGAGCCTTCGAAGAAAAGTTAATGATGCACATCTTACCAATAAATAAACATTGAGATGCTATCAGAATTAATGAGATATTTGATGTCTAATAAAGACATAAGGAGTCTCAACTCAGTAACCTACCATCATACCAATGTAGATGGTATCAACCAAGATTTGGTTACCTGTTCTGGACCAGGGTAAAAAGTAGTAATAACTTACGGTTTGGAAATTGGTTGAATGTTAAATATAAAACGAATAGCTTCTATTCGGATAAGATTAACCTAAATAAGATTTATAAAACTAGTAGTGATTAAAGAGGAACTCTTCTCGATGATTCTTCTAAGATCTTTTATTATGAGATCCATGAAGAAACCCTATTTCATTTTACTGGGATATATGGTCCATTAAATAACCAAATATGATCCAGTGAAAATTTTTCACCTTCAACTGTTCTAAACACAAATCAATGGCTAACACTGCTTCGCCTCCTTTAGAATACAATAAGCAGATTAATCAGTTGTTGTAATTGAACGACTTTTACTCTATCGGCTTTTGGCTTTCATCCAAATAGAATAAATTAGTCATACCATCTTCCAATTGATCACATCATATTCATTATTGATGACACCATATTCATTGTTGATGACACCACATTCATTATTGATGACACCATCTTTCAGTTAGTCGAACGACAAAAATACAATAACCATCGTACCAATATATACCGTAACATTGTTAGCTTCACATTAGCAACACGTAGTACCGATAAATAAAATTAAGCAATTAACCATCATAGAAGTCAACTATCAACTTACTGACTCTGAAGCAGTAGTCAGTGTTGAAAGTGATTGATCAATTATTTATCCTTAACATAACATATTGCTCATAAAAGTATGATGTTCTGACAGATGCCTTCAGAAACTTGTAGTAGCTTGGTGTTTTCAAGTTAGGGTTAATTCTAATTTCTTGATTGTTAACCCACACTTGAACAAACATCAAATTTGCTGTCCAGATTATAAAGCTTACAAACAACTAGCACATTGATTGGAAGCTTCAGTCGGCTCTCTATACTTTACTTGCAGTTAAGCTTTTGTTGTGTTTTTTGTGTGTTTTGTTGTTCCACAACTGAGCACAAAACAATAACAAATGCACCCTATAATCTCTTACTTTAATGCTTTGAAACCAACGATTTGAATGCTATATACACTCAATAATACTAACCATACTAATTCAATTTTCTTACCTCTAAACAAATGAAATAATAATGAACTACGAACTTTACTATTTTGTATTATTTTTTCAACACTTTCTTTTTAAATAACATTTTATTCTGTAATTAAACTAATTTATACTGTAATAACTGGCCTTTTAGTAACAGATAACTTTAAGATTGTGATTGATTAATTGATTGTTGACATTGACCTAGTCACAATATCGCTAGTACCGTTATAATAACAAATTTTAATTAATTTAAACAAAAAACTCATAATACTGTTTTTTTAACAGTGAAAAACAATACCATAGATATAAGCATAAAGAAATTTTTAATAATAATGCGGGCTTAGCTCAGTTGGGAGAGCGTCAGACTGAAGATCTGAAGGTCCTGAGTTCGATCCTCAGAGATCGCATTACTTTTTTATGTTTTCTTATTTTTTTGTCAAGTTTGAACGAGATGTTTCATCATCTGTAGATAGATTATCCTCTTTTTTTCAAATCTGTTCACTAAAAGAAAATCAAATCTACAAGATGGTTCAAAATTAGCTCGTATGATTATAGTTTTTCGGTTTCCCACAAGCAAAAGAAAAACACTGTATCGAAATGCAAGAGACAGAGTTTGAATCTGCCGAATCAAAGACACAAAAAAATTGTTTATCCAGTAGCGTCGAAAGCTCCGAGAATGGAACAAAAGTTATCGAAGAAAGTAAAGGTTTAATTGACAAATTTGATGAAGAAACAGCCGATATAAGGTCCAATGAAGGAAGAATATCAGAGTCACTGGAAAACAAGCAAAGCGAAAATCATTTCGACGAAGACGATTCTGATGATTTTGGAGAGTTCAATGGGGAGGATGACAGTTTTGATGAGTTTGAAGAACCAGAATTCACTTCCGACACACAATTGAAAACGATAGACATGTCTCACAAGCCAATTGATGAGTTTAAGTTTAGTGGTGACGTTGACAGTCAGGCAGATACCATTGGGAAGCTGATTGATTCGATTTTTCAAAAGTTGCATAGTTACGATGACCAGCCAACACCTGAAAAGTTTCAATTATCTGAAAGAGGCGAAAATATATATTCCAGACTCGTTCAAGAACCACCGACGTTGAAGCAGATCAATTGGAAAAAATCTTTAATTAGACACCAAATGTTTCTTAATTTACATATTCCAATAGATTTGGATGAAGTACTTCCTGGTTCTAACAAAAGAGATATCAGTAATATTTATGACTCTAAAACTACTAGTGAACTAAGTCGACATCAGAGGGAAGAAATGTTGAAGTTAGTTCCCTCATTTGAAAACTTAGGTATAAGTGAGGCTGATTTGAAAGATGAAGTTCTTCAAACTAAGCAAAAAATTGACGATTTACTGGTTAAAGTTCAGCCTGCAACATTTTACAAAGAACTAAGTGAAGACAAATTGAATGTTAAGCTAGAGGAGCTAAAACATGTGAAAGCGGAGTTGTTGAAAGTGGTAAGCATCATTTCCAAAAATTTTGGTTTCATCAAGGCAGATAACGATTTGTATACTTCTTATGTTGAGAATCTGGTGGGAAATACACAGAAATTGAGAAGAAAAAAATGAATCGGTTATCGTTTGATTTCCCACATATATTAAAAGTACATATATTTCAAACCATGTGAATTCGTTGCTAATAATAAACTTCGATTTATAACTCTTCATCACCATATGCTTTTACATACAATCCCAAAGCTTTTATTGGAAATAAGAATTTGTAATTTGGATATTCGATAGCACAAGAATGGTTGAACACACCCTCCATACCATCACACAACCACTCGCCTGACTCTTGCTGTTTTTCAACTAAAAACTTTACACCTTTTTGAATAATTTCTTTGTGAGGGTATTTTGATAGTATCAAACCAATCAAAGCCCATGCAGTTTGCACAACTAAAGAAGTTTTTGTACTGACATACGTGTGAGTTTCCGAACTTTTCATTGATTCACCCCATCCTCCATCTGGAAGTTGTCTTGAAACCAAAAAGTCGCAACCCTTCTTCATGTGGTTATTTGTATCATATGTGAAATTCATTTCTGATAATGCCTCTAACGCAAACATTCCAGCATAAGTATAACATATACCCCAACACCCGTACCAAGACCCATCCTCATTTTGAGCAGCAGTGATATAATTAATTGCTCTGTCAATAGCAATTTTGATGTCTTTGGATCTATATGAAAAATATTTGTTGAAGTAAGTGAGACCAAGAATTGACGAATCAGTACATTCAACATACGGATACTCAACCATAATGTTACCAAACACTTCAGCTGGATTGATTAATTCAAGCATTGGTGTAGCTTTGATTTTTTCATATGTTGAAAAAGATCCAAACTCGAACGATCCAACATTTTGTAAACTTAATAATACGTTTATTGCATTGTTTAGTAATTCAGGATTGTAGAGATTGGCAACGTCTGTAAATGCGTCTGATTTGATCACCATTATAATAGCTTTAATGGCTTCTGCGGTACAATCACTCACTGTGTAACCTTGCTCTTTAGTCGAAAAAGGCCATGCACCAAGTCTTGAATCTCTGTAAGAACCTTCAACACATTCTGAATCAAACTGGGATCTCAAAAGAAATTTGAAAGAGTTTACAATTGTATCATGGTATTGAGGAAGTTCTGCTATTCCAGCAGCAAAAAAGTATTGAACTGCAAATGCACAATCCCAAACTTGAGAACCGTTAGTTCCCATAGTTGTCATACCCAAGGGGCCTAAAAAGAGTTCTTCATCCATTCTACTCATTGAAAGCTTGAAACGATTAGAATCAGGTCCTTGCTCAATGTATAAAACGATTGTATTAAATGCAGCACTAACTGGAGCTATAGCTAGATTTTCAGTATTGTCTAGTTCTTTCAACACAAGTGAGTAAGCTTTTTTGTTACAATAATCTAGAACCCATTTTGGCCTTATGTATTTTTCATATTTGACCATACACCAATTTGCAAAATCTAGTAATTTCGTATGAGGGTAATATAAATCAACTCCCGAGACATGATTTCTGTTTTTGGCAAAATCAATATCATCATATGGTTTAGAGTAGATTTCTGTTCTTATTTCTTTTAATAGAGGATCAAGCTCACATTGTGCTTTCAGTGTTGATAAGTATCCCATTGATAAATAAATAGCTCTGGTGTGGACCCACCATCTCATTGGATGAATTGGTAGAAAGTAAGGCAAGGCAAACAACTCGGTAGGAGCAGGATTGACACCTTCCCATTTATACAAGTTCAAGATAGCTAACCAGGCTTTACCCCAATGTGGACACCCCGTTGCTGAACCTAACTTGATTAAAGTATCTCTTGCTTTCACACAAACCTCATGATCAGCCGGCAAGCCGAGTAATCTTAAAACTACATAATTTATCGTAGTGCCAAAACAGGTTGACTTGTCAACCTCATGAAGCCCCCAACCACCATCGACAGGGTGTGCTGTATTAACGATATATCTGATCATTTCAATTTTCTTGTACTCTGGAATCGGAGTCTTGGAGAAATAACAAGCTGCAACATAACCAATTGTCATAAACATGGGTCCCTTGTACTGCACAGGCCAGGTACCAGAATACGTGTCTTGAATACTAGAAAAAAAATCTGCACCATTCTTTGTAGCTTCAAGAATTGTCTTGGGTTTTGGTAATTTCTTTCTAGGGAAAGAATCACTATTCAAAAGATACTTGGTATAGTCTGATTGCTTATACTCTGGATCATCTTGCTCTAAATACTCCCATCTTTGAGCACCTAACTTGGTTGTGACCAGCCTCCACTTAGACTTGTCTGTGCTTGGAAGCCCAATTAAATCTGAGTAATACATAGTTCAACTAAATGATACTCGTTTCAGTGGTTCCTTTATGTTTCAACAATGATTAGATAACCGTTGTACAACAGTTTGTCATTATTCATACAAATGTAACATAGTATTGCATGTTTTAGCTTTAGTTTCTCGTTTTCTTATTTTTCAGCTATACGAGAGGCTTTACGATCAGATGCGATTCCACACAAGGTGAAATGATAAACGATAAGCGATAATGATTCGGGTTTATTGTAAGAGATAATACGTTACAAGTTAAGAAAACTGACTGTCTTGGAAGCCAGTGAAAAGTTTAAATAATTAGTATACACAGATATTGTACAAAAAAACAGAAAATCAAACAATTCAAAACACGCTTAAAAATTACCAAAAGGTACTACATTTTCCAGCTAAAGCCTTGAGAGTTAATACCATCGTACGTAAAACAATTGTCCAAAGTAATATACTGGTTGGTCAGTATTTTGATAACTTCCTGGGCTGCCATACCACCTATAACTGAGCAGATGTTATGTATCGAGCAACACTCGGTTCTAGCTATCTCGTCCAAGATCAGATCTAGTCCATCAGGGAAATTTAACATTTTGTCGTCTTCGCATAGCATGGATATAGCTACTCCACGAAACACACCTTTCTCTGATGTTGTAGGGAAACGATTGTATTCTTCAAAATACTTTTTCAAAGCTAAAAATGCCAAATAAATATTGATGTTATTGAGAGCTATCTCATTGTATTCATGTTCTTTCAATACACTTGAATTAAATTTTGTTTTAGATCCTTTGTGAACTTCAATATACTTACAATTTTTAGCAAAAAGAGAAATGTCTTGATCATTTATCTCATCTTTGAATCGTCCGATAGAATCAAGGATAGATGATACATTTTCAATCAATTCTTTTTTATCGTTTTCATGTTTTTGTCTGAATATATTTTGCAAAGAAATGTAATGGGACGTATCTGAGGTCATGTCGGGCAAAACTCCACTTAAAACCAAGACACCGTGCTTTTCGTAAAACAATTTCAATGCCTTGACATAAATCCAAAATATAGGTGTTTGTGAATCGATATTGTCCAAAATTGGATCATTAAAGATTTCCTCTATTCTTTGAGGAAGTTCAGTTGATTTCTTAGTAACTTGAGCAGCTCTTTTATCTGCTTCTTCCATATTTATCCCATCTCCGTACTTGTGATAGGATTTTAACAATTCTCTTATGTCTTTAGCATTAGGTCTCTTATGATGTTCATTCCAAAATGACTGATACAGTTTCATTAGAATTAGATTGTACGGCAAGTCAGAAAACTCCTTCTCGTCCATTGTATCAAAATCAAAAGAGTCCAAATGATCCTGTAGTTCCTTCCATGGCAAATCGAGTCTAAGATCCTCAATGTTGTTATCGTGTGTCTCGATTATCGTTTGAATCGGGTAATAAATTCGTAAGCCTGCGTAAAAACCGGCACACATTATAATGACAAGCGGCACCTCTAAAGACCATAATAGGTCAACAAATTTATCAAACTGTTGCCCATACATTGCACAAGTTATCACACAAGAATACTGTTTCCAGTAGTCTTGATTATCAAGTAGTTCGTCAAAATTGCGAGATTCACTCGAGACATTAACATCAGGGTTCAACTCTTTTAGATTCTCAGCTACAGCGTCACACTTGTTTTTTCCTAAATCATCAATTCCAAGAAAAAAATTTGACGATATCGATTCTTCATTCACTAATGAGTTGTCTAAGATAACGATATGACCTACTCCTGGCAATATTAGATTTTTTAACGTTTCACAACCTTCTGTGGAGGCGTTAACTAAACAAATTTTAGAATTAGCCAGAGATTGTTGCCCATTTGGATTCCACAATCTCACTTGTCGATCATACTTGTTACCCACATCCTTGTCTTCCATTGTTGTTACGTTTGATATTTTCTTAAACCATTTGGCAATAGCAATTTAATCTGAAAGTGAACATCTAAACTGGTGGAGTTGAAGATAAAATAAAATTATAGCGCTTGATTACACTATGTTGTTTTCCTCGCTAAACAGCAAAAAATGAGGGCCCGAAACCGAGTTTTCCATTTTATACGTTTTACTCGGGTGAAAGAGTTTATATTAGCAGTTAATATTAAGCTGAAAGTTGTACCTAAAAAATAAACAAAAAACAATTAAAAGGATATTATACGTGGGAGAAGTGAATAGAATAAAAATAAAGTAAAGGTAAAATTAAGGGAACGATTGTTGAGTTAAAGTTAAAAAGAAGTATTAATTACATTAGTTTCTACGAATCTGTAAAACAATTTCAGTTTCACATGATCACACATTTGTTATCTGGATCTAGCGGAGTACCACCGTAAATCTCTTTAACGATTTCTCTATCGTTTTCAGCTTGCTTTTCTTTAACTTCTTTAGGAAAGTACATTTTCAAGTATGCCATATGAGCATGATCCAAGTTGTGCTCATCAGCATTCACCACAACACACTGTCTACACAAGGGACAGTGATCCTGGTCTGTTCTCTGCAGTTTAACTAGACATCGCACACAAAACAAGTGTCCACAGTTCAATCTGATTGGTTTGAATGCCACTGAGCAACAAATTGGGCATGTGTAATCATCTATCTGGGGTATTATATTCAAGATTCTTTGTGCAATTATTGAACAGACATCTTTTGCAATTGTACTGTTTAAGATATTTAAATCTTTTGAATTTGTGACTATACCAGGGAAAATTTCTTTAGAATTTAAAGATGTTTGTTTATCGAATTTTTTCAAAATTTTTCTAACAGCCAAACTATTAAGTGTTTGAAAATTTGAAACTTGCAAGATTTCAAAATTCAATGCTTTGAATTGGGTGAAGGCATTTACTGAATTTTTCTGTTTGAATTTTTTCAAAATTTCTGATTTTTCAACACTTTCCAAAAATTTCAAAAATTTGACTTTTGATTGCTCTAAATTTCTATTTCCAGCTGTTCTTTCATGAGTACTGAAAAAAATCTCATTTTCGATATACATTTGAAAAATTTCTCTCCATGGATACATATCGGATCTTCTAATATTTGGAGAACCAACGTTACTAATCAATGCGCCAACAAGTTCAACTTTGTCAATGATTTCATGCTCTCTTTCAATCTCAAACCGACTCAATTCTTCCATTTCTTCATATAAAGTTTGAAAAAATTTAGTGTCTTCGTGTAGATTAATCTTTATTTCGTAATATAATTGATCGTCAAATGGATTATCAGCAGATATTATAGATTTAGTATTACTTGAAATTGTTTGGACATCACAAGAAACATCTTCATTAATGGTGGTAACTTCGTAAGTATAGTTGAGTTCTCTTAGTTTTCTCAATATACCATCTTGTAAGAGTGGAGATGTATTTAGTCTTAATTGTGGACGTAACTGATGTTGAATCTCTTCGATCTCATATGACAACTTCATTGCTTCTTTTTTCACACCGACTGATTCTAACTCATGAACAACTTTGGTGATTCTTTTCTTCAAAGCTTTATACTGAATCGCTTTATCGATCCATTCCTGAGGAACGTTTTCCTCTTGTAAAACCTGCTGAAACAGTTTTGCAAATTTCATTTTTTATATCTTCTTAATTTTAAATTGACTATTACTGAGTTGGGTGGGGGTTAAAAACAGCGAAAACCAAAAAATAAGACAAAATAGGTGGTGAAATTGAGTGCTATATTGGTGAGAAAAGCATTCTACTGCTTTTGTTACAAGTTGATGAAATGTTTCAAGTCAACAAATTAAGATTTCATACACTTCCAAGTGAAAGTCTAATATGAATAAGCTATTTAGAGTAAATGATATTTAAAACTTGAACGCAACTAACTTCACAAGCAATTCAATTTAAAATGTCGTTTATTACTTCTGCTTCTGCTAAGTTTCACTCTTTCTCAACAAATAACTCTTTCCAAGTCAATACAAAGTACGAAAAAAAGACTACTCTGGTGTATTAGTAGTTAGTTAATATTTGTTCCATCTGTAATTTTTCAGCCCAGCCATGTACTTTGCATTATTATTTGTCTATGTGTATCAAAAAAATTCAGTGAGTTCTATTAAAATTTTAGTAATTTAATCAAAAAATGGCATTGCGGCTCAAAACGCCTAGTAAAAAAAAAAAAAAAAGATTTACGCCGCAAAGCAAAACGCACAAATCGACGCACAAATCGACGCAGACGGTTAAATTGGTTCAACCACGTGTAGAGGATACGTACCGAGATGGAGCGTTTAGTGGGTGGTGATTTAATATAGATAGTAAAGTAAAGCTACTTAGATAGTTAGAGAGTGAGTGAGTGAGTGAGTTATTAAAGAAGCAAGATAAGGGTGGGATATTCAGTGATAGCCATGATGTATGCAGAAAGCATGAGATCCCAGGGGTCAGCCAGCTCTCGATGGCATCTGTAGAGAACAAAAAAGGCACTCCGGTCCCATTAGTGCACAAATTGGCCTGTTTCTGCAGACTGCAGAAGAACAGCACTTTAGTTACTAGCTCTTAATAGTACTAGTACTCTTTATAGTCAAACAGGCGAGAGTTCAACGGTCACTGGGCACGTCCTACAGTGTGCTTAAATGTAATTCGCCGTTTCTTTTTTAACCTTTTTCTGCTTTGATGAATAGTTTTTAGAACAGAACCAATGGTATAATAATCAAACTGTATGTATTTTATTTATAAATTTGTACTTATATCGATATGCTCCGTACTTGGATGTAAGTAGGAGTTTCCTCCCCTTTACCCCCTCGTCCCAGACCCGATTTCCCAGTAATAATTCTTTTTTAAACTTAACACATCTCTGCACCAATTAAGGCTGTGCAAGGGATCAGTAGTTTGAGACGATTTGGGACGATTTGAGACGGTCCGAGTCTAATCAGGGAATATCGATCGATACCTAGACAGCTTTATGCCCGGTTGACTGGTTGATTGACTGGTTATCAGTCAACTGACCAACCACAGTATATGAAACAATTTACTAAAATGATCTCATCACAGAATTGGTCTCCTTGTCGCTGACAACAAATTGCATTAAATTTGATAAATTACTTTTTTCCATCGCTTCAAGATGTCTACGCAATCCGGTATCACAGGTATGTTAAAAGCAGGTCTCATCTGACCGGCTGTTTTATCAGCAACCAGCTCAAAAAATACTAACTATGTGATGTACGTACAAACAAACACACGCAATTGAAACAGCCACTTCTGAACTTATTGAGACTTTTAAAAACTACGTCTCGTCAAATGATAGGGCACTATTCATAAAAATTCAAGATGAGCAATTGATTCCATCTCACTCGATATCGCCAATATCCACACTATCCTCAGATTTCGACTCCATCCAACAACATTTGTCAGATTCAGAATGTTTGTATTTGGTTGTTAGAAATGATGATTTGCCAGGAAAACACATTTTCATTAGTTTTGTCCCAGACAACTCAACAGTGAAACAGAAAATGCTTTATGCATCAACTAAAAACACTTTATTAAGAGAACTAGGAACAGAGTACTTCCAACCAATACTTTTCCTTAACGAATTAGAAGAAGTTAGTACCACAGGATGGGAGAAGATAAAACAACACGAAGCTGTTGAAAATCCACTCAGTGCTCAAGAAGAGTCCTTGGAAACAGTTAAAAAATTAGAAATGCTGAGTGTGGGAGGAATGACTAGACAAAAACAACAACTAGTGTCGGACTCTCATAAAGACTTGGGTCTTGGTTTTGACGAAAATTTAATATCTGCAATTAAAAATTTATCCAACAATGAATTAATCACTTTAATAATTGATGGAAATGAAACAATTGAATTACACTCGAAAACCAAAATTAGTCAAGTGGAAGAATTAACAACTGGTGCATTGCTAGATACTCAACCAAATTACAATATTGTTAAACTAAATGGCAAATACTTCTTTATTTACACATGTCCTTCAGGATCGAAAGTCAGAGAAAGAATGGTTTACGCTAGTTCAAAATTAGGATTTTTAAATACTTTGAAAAATAATGGTATTGAATTCGATAAAGTTGTTGAAGTTGGAGATGCCTCTGAAATTGAGTTGTCTGAATTTACCCAAACTGAAACTGAATCCAATACAGAGCCTCAACATTCAAACACATTGAGATTTTCAAAGCCTAAAGGTCCAAGACGTAGATAACCTTTCACTAATTTGTTGAACAAACACTCATGTAAGCTAAGCTTGTAGATTCATTTTATTAGAAATAGTCCAATACATAAAATTGCGCGTACAAGTAAACCATCGTAACTGGTAATAATTAAAATACAAAAAAGCAAAAAAACAGACAAACCGAAACACATAATTATAAAACAGAATCATAAGAATAAATAATAAAAATTGAGAAAACAAACCGATGTAAAAAAAAAAAGTGGTTTAATTGTAATGGAGGTTGACAATATCATCCCCAGAAAAAGATCAAGTTGGGGTAGCCCTTGAAAAATGTACACTCTAGTTTAACAACTCTAAATATACCATGGCATGATTAGGTATTCATGCTAAATAGTGTAAACCAGCATTAAAAAACAAACAAGCACCGAAATCAGTGTCCGATATAATGATCAGTTTGTTTAAGCCTGTAAAGCATGTAACCAAACTTTCAAATAATTCAGAATAAAAAAGAAAAAGATAATTAAAAAACACAACAACTGCAAGATTGTTGTTGGATAAGTTTGGGTACCACCACTCAAAAACCAAAAACAAAGAAAAAATAAAAGAAAACACCAATAATTACCAAAACCATAAATATCATAAAAAACCCAAGTCAGCGATAAACAATAATAAGTAAATTGTAATTGAATAAAGAATTCCGCATAAACAGTGTCAGGATAGTGAATAAATTAATCATTATTTCCCACTGAAAATTGATCAAATTCCTGAGATATCTCTAAGGAAACTGAATCGAGTAAATCTTTAGAAACAGAAGAATCTAAACCGCTACTTGAATCAGAACTAGATAATTTATCAGCTGGCGGTTCAAAAACACTTCCATCACTTGTACTTTTCAAATTAAAAGTTCTCCATTGATTTTCGTTCATTTGACTCATAATTTTCTGTTGTGATTTACCACTAGTATTTGTTGCAAATAAAGGTGGTTCTTTTGTTAACGACAATCTACGCAATTTTGTTTTTTCTTCATTCAATCGTGCTTGAACGTCTAAAGATGCAGTTGTACTTGAAGGCGAGTTTAAATTTGCATTTGGTATTATAATAGGAGCAGAATAAGTTTTCAATAATGTCTTTTCATAAACTTGATTTTTCATTCTCTTATCAGTATTCGTCTTTGTCGATGTATTAATATTAATATTACTCTGACCAACTTTTATTGTTGATTGAGATTTTTGAAAAACATTAGGAGTCAATTTTTTATTTTTTTTGTTTATATGTGATGAATCTAAAACATCATCATTTGAGCGTTTAACATTAATTGTACCTGTAGTTGTTGTTGATCTATGTAATTTTTTTGGTTTTTTCAATTTTGGTCCATTGTGAGTTCCTCTCAAAGTATTAACATCAGTGAAGATAATTTGAAATTTACTTGAATTTCCATTATTAGCGTTATCACTTGATGATCTTTTCTTTGAAGTAATTAAATTTTCCGAAATTGTCTTTTTTTCTTTAAATATACCAATAACAGGTTCTAAAGATGATGCAGATTTAACCAATTGACAAGGAGCAGTCTTGACAGATAATTTTGCAGTTGGTGTAGGCGAGGCATCAAGATTCTTGATGGTAGATTCCATATCTATCACTTTTTTACTCGAAGCCATAATAATAGTGGATGGTGAAGATTGCGGATAAATTGTTTTCGAAGGCGTGTTTTCCACTATTTGTTTATTTGGAGTTATTGTTTGAACCAATTTTTGTTGGTTTTGTTGTTGTTGTGATGGTGGTTGCAGTTGAGGTTGAGGTTGCGATTGTAATTGTTGCTGTTGAAATTGTTGATGATGATGAGGGTTAACATAATATTGTAAATTTTGTTGCATTTGTCTAGTTGCTGAGTATGAATGCTTTTTAATACTATTTGACCCAATCAGCCGAGGCGTGTTTGATAAATCTTTTAAAGGTGTTTTAAAAGATTTAAAATCATGATTTGAAGGTGTACCAAAATTTGAAAGACTAGGTTCATTTTCTTTATCATTTTCTAATCCTAGTAAAATATTAAAATCTATTTGATTCATTGTAGGAGTATCACAAAAAAAGTCCGAAAGTTTAAAAGATCTATCAGCTGCACCTGGCGTTTGTACATTTGAACCTGCATCAACTGGAGATTGTTGTTGCGTTAAAATCTGAGGGATACTTGATTGTCTTTGCATTGATTGATACGGTTGAGGATTTGATAGTTTATATGGAGAAGAGTTGATCAAGTATTGTTGTTGTTGTTGTTGTTGTTGTTGCTGTTGTTGCACATAAGAAGGAATCTGATTAGCATGATTTTGTCTTTGTTGTTGATGTTGCTGTTGTTGCAACAAAGGATCATACTGTTGAACTTGATCCATATTAGTACCACTATGGCTATGCTGACGTTGATTTTTCTGCTGAAACTGACCTTGATATGGTAAAGTTCCTTGAGATTGTAATAGTTGTTGCTGCATTTGAGCATGTTGTAGCTGTTGTTGTTGCTGTTGTTGCTGTTGCATTTGCATCTGCATTTGCATCTGCATTTGCATTTGCATCTGATATTGAACCTGTTGTTGTTTGTTTTGAAAAGGACTTTTATTCTTGTTATTCCATTCACCTGAGGTTTGATTTGATGAATTTTGTAATGCAAAATCACCCAGTCCCATATTCTCCTCCAAAAACTGTTCAAACATCTTTGTAGGAGACGAACTCAACAAAAACTTGTCATTGTACGGTGGCATTGCTAATTGTTTATATATATGGTGAATTTATCTGATATGTACATACAGCAATCTAACGATATATATATATATGTATCCAATAAATTTAATAAATACCAAAGTGTATTTGGAAATTCAATAATGAACCACTTTCAATACACTGTGATATATACTAACCCTTTAATACTCACAGGAGTTTGCTTGAGACTAACAGTCAGCTGGTTTCACGCCAAACTAAGTATTATATATCACTTTTGGTTAAAGTCAGTCAAAAAGTAATTGTCCTGTATTTTTCAAAATGAGTTGATTATTGAATGTTTTATGAACAAAATCTTGAGTATAAAAGTTTCCCTAAGTTTCCGAGTGTAGATAAACAAGAGATTTAAAAAGATCTGTCTTGTTGATTGCTGAAGCTGCCCACTAACAATTTTAGTGTCTCTTTTGTTTTTTTCCCCTTTGTTTTCATTTTTTTGCCTTGTTTTTTCCTTTATGTTTTTGTTTTCGTTTTCCGTTTCATTTTCTTTGTTACATAAGCAATTACGCCACTATTTTTTTTTTTCTGTTTATTTGTTTGTTTGTTTACATTTCAAAAAAAAAAGTTAAAAAAAAACGCGCCCACAACAGAAAGTTTGTTGTAGTGAATGATAACGGTGCAGAGATGGAAAAATTGAAAAAAATTGAAGAAATTTATTTGGTGGTGCAGAGATGTATATAATTCTTTTATTTAAAATTTATTATTACCCTTTTGGGTTGTTTACCAAACAAGAGATCTGTAGATGCATTTAATCTATTTGATGTAACTAGTGCAGTTTTCAAAATTCTTTTATGATAGGAAGAAGATGAAAAAGCAATATTGACGGATTTAATTTATAGTTAACTCTGTTCTTCAAAGTTATGAGATATATTACAACATATTAAATTTGTTTTTTTGTAATTTGCTGTAAAGTCTATTTAATCTCTCGCTGGATAAGATGTCAATGGGGATACCCAGTAACAAAGATTTATCAGATTTCAACATTGACCAACCGAATGACTTTACCGAGAACCCACTGGTGGAGGAAAAGGACAAACAAAACAACACTGTCGAGTCGATATTAGAGACTTCAGCCAACATAAAATCGGCCACTGTAAATACTGATGACTGCATACCACCACCTGAATTTTTAAACAATATCCAAAATGGCATTGGCAATGGTGCGCAGGTGAAGAAGTACAAAGTTAATCAGGATTTTAACGCTGGACCCACTGAGGCAGAGATACTTAATTTCACAGATAATAATGAAAGTAGTAGTATTGAAAAATTCGCTCAAGATTGGATTCCTGAAATTTTACAAGACCAAAATTGGCCTGATTCAGAGGTCAAGTCTAATACAAATGTAAGTAACTCAAGAGAGAACGAGTTGGAGGAAGAGGAGGAGGAGGCAGATGTGGAAGAGGTGGCAAAAAAAAACCAGTTGTTAAATCCTTTGAGTTTACTAGATCCGTATAATAGCTTAGATGTTGGATCTTCTACAATGATCCAGAACACACAGGGAAAAGGAAAAAGTCAAGCAGAATGGAGAAAATATAAAAATGCACAGTTTGAATCTCAATTGAAAATCAGCAACGTGAAATTAGCACCCCTGAATGATTCACAATTGTTTGTTTTAGATACTTTTGCAAATAAAGTGAAGAATAAGAATATTAAAAATATAGACAATATGAATGGGAACAGCAATATAAACAATAACAAAAACCATGATTTTTTGAAACAAAACACACCCAGTTCACCTTTGAAATTATTTGGGTACGCTAAAGACACTTACACAAAGGAACGTTTCACTAATATTATGAATCAAGTTCATAACGATCAGGATGATGCAATCATAGACAAGAAAACTAATCGTATACCTCGTTATTCAACACCAACTAACAATTCTGATAAGGAAAATGTTGTAGCAGCTGTTGATGATGCAAATGATAAAGAAAAGCAGCTAAATAACATTGTGCAAAGCTCCGAAGCTTTGTATAATGGATTGATTAATAAAAAAATGGGCATAATAATGTCAAACTCAATGACTAATGATAGCAGTAATAACTCATTGACATATTCAGAAGAATACACATCAGACGCGGATGAATTGGGCTCTTTAGTTAGTAGCATACCCACTTCAGCACCACCACCATCATCATCAGTTGCAACAACGGCACCAACAACAGCAAGTAATATTGTTCAACAAGGTGATTTAATTTTCAATAAGTTGAAAAAACGTATGAGTAGCTCAATTGAAAGAAATTTCAATCAACAAGAAGAGTCCGATTATACTTCAAATGAAGAAGAATCTGTGATAAACTCAACCAAGAATGATGAATACTCAAATTATGGCGAGAATGTTTATTCCCCAAAACCTCCAAACAACAACTCACACAACTACTCACCACCTCAGATCAATCCAGAGATAACGGCATCATTAGACGTGTTAAAGGAGTATCTAAGTTTAGAAAGTCCTCAAAAGGGCAGTCAGGTGGACAATTTGGTTTCGACTCCTCACATATCGCCATCAATTACGCCTCAAAACACGCCATCAACAAGAAGACCAAGAGGAATGAACTTCATTTCAGGAGAAGATTACAAAGGTAAATATTACGATAAAAAACTTCAAAAATTCGTGACTTTGAAAGAGACCGATTTGAAAAATTTAGAAACAAACAGTGATGACCTTACTGATGCTTTAGACAAAATTTCAGATTTCAATGATTCTAAGGATGAAAGTAAACAAACAAGAGACGAAAATGAACAAATCGCTGAAGTTTCATTTATGATTCCAGAAGATGAAGAAACCGACGGATCATTTCTTGCAACTCAACTCCACAACAATACAACTAGAGACATTTCCTTTTCGCAAACAAATGAGCTGCTTGTGCATGCCATTACAAACAACTATCCACAGGAAGATTGGAATTTAGTGACAAGATTAGATATAAGCAATAACTCATTAGACAAGCTTCGTGGACTGGAGTTTTTCACACCAAATGTTTGGTATATAGACGCCAGTAATAACTCAATTTCTCATACAGATGGAATTCCAGAACATGTACAAGTGCTAAATTTCAGTTTTAATAAATTAACAAATCTAGCATCGTTTAATTTCCAAAATTTGCAATATTTAAACTTGGATTATAATTTTTTGGAAAATTTAACAAGTTTAAGTCAACTTTACAATTTAACAAGATTAAGTTTAGTGGGCAATAACATTAAAAAAGTCAACCAAATCTCGAATTTTAAAATGCTCAAGTATTTGAATTTATCAGATAACAAGATAAGCGGGAAAATCAATTTCAGTGATTGGAGACTCGAGTATTTAGAAGAGTTGATACTGAATGACAACAAGATCACATCTTTGGTAAGTTTGGAGTCTCTAGGAAATTTAATAACTTTATCAGCACACAATAATAAAATAACTTGTTTGAAAAGCGATCTTAATTGCTACAATTTGAAAAAACTTGCAATTGGTCTAAATAGTTTAGACTCGTTAGACTTGTCAAAATTCATCAACCTGAGAGAATTAAGAATTGACGGAATGCATTTAACCTCTATCACCGGGTTAGGACCATATATTGAGAGAGTATACTGTAAATCACAGACACATTCAAGCACAATAGATTATTTGATAGCGCAATCTTGCAAGAAAACCTACTTTACTAAATTAGTGTTAGCAGGAGGTTCATTAAATAGGTTAAACAAACCTTCAAATGGTAGATTTTCAAATATTACAAAGCTAAACTTGTCCGCAATGGGATTAGAAAAGTTGCCTAAACATCTGGATACGATTTTCCCATTGGTGCGTGATTTGAACTTGAATTTCAACAAGCTTTCCAGTCTTGAAGGACTCGATGGATTGCAATATCTTCAACAATTGATGTTATTTAGCAACAATTTCAAAAATGTAAAAGCCATCATCAGTCACACTACAAAAATACGAAGTACGTTAAAATTATTGGATTTGAGAGTTAATCCCATCAATAAGGGTTTTTATCCTTATGTTTTTTACAATAATTCTGAGGTAGGAACAGGTTTAGATGCAAATCAAACCACTGATAATGGATTTTCCATGATTGAAAACAAAGAGAACAATTTTGACGAAGATGAAAGTGTTTTAAATTTAAAAGACTACAACGACATTGAAGCATTTTCAGTCGAATATTCAAAGCTGTATCAGCAGGATGTATTGAACGAATGGGCTGAAAAGATTGAAAATTTTAATAAAGTTTCACTTGCGGGTAAAGATGAATTACTAATGAAGAAAAAAACATACGAGATGGACTTGATAGTGTGGTTTGAAAACATAAATTACCTAGACGGTGTTAAGATACCCCTCCAAAGAAGAGTCTTTGAGCATGAATTGTTTATGAAAAAAATTAAAGGTTACTAAGTAGATTTGTATACAAACTTACTAATATTTGAGCAAGACCAAAGTTAGAATTGGAAAGTCCGCTCTCCGTAATCTTCTCGAATGTCCGCTACGCCTCATGGCGGTAATTTAAAAAGAAAGGCGCGGAAAAAAGCAAAAAATTTAACAAAAAACAATAAAGAAAAAAGAAAACGGTGCGATCTGTGAAAAATTCGATGAGACAAACTGATGAAAGCAAAAGTTACCACTTAAATCTAAGACAAAAGTGTGGTTTTAAACGACACGCAATCAGTTGAGATATATTACATTTGTACAATATCAAAAATAACTAAACAACCAAAAACCAAATATTAGAAAATGGCTAACCAAGCAGAAAAATTGATCAAAGAAAACAAGTTCTTAATGTTAAGTAAATCATGGTGTCCAGATTGCCACTATGCCATTGCTGTTTTCAAAAAATACAATGTTGCCGACAAAGTTAAACTTGTCGAATTAGACAAAATGCCAGCTAACGAAGCTTTTGCTTTAGAAAAAGAGTTCACTGCTATCAGTGGTCGTAAGTGGGTTCCAACCATTTTTTTCAATGGTGAAAATTTCGGTACTGAACAAACTCTATCTGAATTAGAGTCCAGAGACAAGACCGAGGAAGCTTTCAAAAAAGCTGGTTTGTTGTAAGAGAAGTTTCACGAAAATTACAGTGAATAGTGAATACTGACAAGTGATTATTGATTGAAAGAAAGACTATACTAGTTAGTTGTTTTGTATTTTCTTTTCTCTTTTTTATAAGACTCTTTTTGCAGACCTACCGTTAATAGACACAATAAATTTGAAATTGCCCTGATGTAATTACAATTGAATCAATTTGCAGTAAACTTTGGGCCGTCTTGAGAGTACAAATTACGATTGACAAGTTGGCACTAGGCACGTGACATCACAGCCACTATTCATACAATTTGCTTCAAAGTGTGTAGACGTAAAAATCACTGTTGGATGGCCGCCTAGTGTAAGTACAAATATACTACTACCAAATCGTCACTATCCACTGAAACAGTGATGATACAGAAGGTTTTGTCTTTATTCTATTCAAATCCAACCCTAGTTGGTCCAAATTTCCAACAAATGAATAGTGAGTAGTAAATCGTGGGGTAAAACATGTTATCGGTGGTAAGGGGAACTGCCATTTGGCGTTAAAGTCTACACTAACATTATCGCAGATTAGGGCAAAAGCTGTTGAAAAAATCGCTCACAAGGTGTAATTAGCGTGGCGAGTAGAGTGAATGAGATATGAATATGGGGTGTAGGTGGTGAAGTTGTTAATAAATACTGACCCCTCCTAGTCCCCCCAGTAGTTGGTTGAAACGGGCAGATGGTAGACGATCGACCAGTGCTAAGGAATCAGGTGGGGGTTTACTTTTCCCCAGTTTTCAGTGATGGAGTTGCAATTGCAATCACAATCAAAGTACCAGTGAACAGTTTTATTCATAAATCAATCAACAGTGTTGCAACAGTTATTATATTTGACAAAACAGAGCTATTGGATTTTTACTAAGGTAACTAAGGTCATGTAGTATCGTATCCTCCTGTGATTTCCTTCTAACAACATAGTGACACCCCGTCCTCTTTGTACTTGCAGCTGAGTGGGTGGAAGTCCGAAAAATCAAACAGAGCGAGGACTTAAGAACTGGTTTTCAATAGGTTATAAAATCCGCGCACGGGATAGTGGGGTCCAGATGCAAGGATGGGTACAATTTGCCGGGATGTTGATCGATAAAGCTTTGAGTGCGATTAACTGCAATTGTGCAATCGCTCGTCTCAATTGATACCAGCCTCTAATCAGTCATGTGTATACCCGACAACAGTTAACCAGACTGAATCGATTTACATAAACTATCAAGATTTGGCTAACTTGGTTGATAAATTAATTGGTTGACTTCCACTTTGTGAGTTAGTTCTCCCACTATTTCTTTTTCTAGCTTTTTCGCACGACGCTTGGTGTGAGTGATACTTTGTACAAATAGGGGGTGTATCGAACTCTGTTTTTTTTTTTTTTTTTTTTTTTTTTCTTTCGATTCTGGCAAATAGGAACAAAACTACTGTAATGGTACACTAAAGAGGAGAAAAAGCAAAAAGAGGGGGTGTAAAAATATTTATTACTAAGCTTGGACGCATTTTGCGGTTCAACTCTTGGAGATTACTTGATTTGTTTTTCGGACTACAGATCATAAACGGGTTAGTGCTAAGCAAAAAGAAAATAATTAAAACGAATGAATGGCAGCTAGGTCAGGTACAGACAGGTACAAAATGTTTGTTAATAATAAACCTACCATGTAATAAGACACACTCAAATACCGTTCCCGAGAAAAGAAACACAAATAACACTAACCGTCTAAGAAAAGAGGGGTGAACAGTAGTGCGCCAACAATAAAAAGGTGGGGTTAATCAATTAGTTGAGGCAGTGAAAAAAAAATAAAGGCCCAAGGCGTTTGCCCCCCACCCCCCATCTCTGCTCAAGGATGACCGCGACCAGGAGAATGAGGAGCACGAATGTGAGCGCAAATACCAGCGAATACAGAAAAGAGGGGGTCTTAGTTTTCATTGCATGTACGTACTATCTACAACTAGTACATATTGTTTTACAGTTGGTGACATTGTTGCCGTTAAAGCTTGTGCCAGCCAGTGCTTGTATTTTAAGACTGACTGATATTATATAGCAGCATTATTTGAAAAGCGATACCGATCATTTCCCAACCGCCGACTGGCACACGGCTCGTACCTGAGCAGCAGCCGGCTGGCGGCCTGATCTTTAGAGCGAGCGGGTCAACGTCTAATTTAATTTCACTGCCTACAACCCAGCCTCGGAGTTTCCAAATTGTATGTAATAATAATATGTAAGCCCTGTGCGTGTGTGTGTGTGTTTGTTTCTTTTCTATTATGCCATACAGCGGTTATAATATGTCTACGTCATGGCACTCAATTGACTACCCTTGGCTTACTTCAATATATATTATCTATCCTACCATGTAATAGGTAAAACACATTATTAATTTTTGCCGTGGTTTGATTGGCGTAATGTTTACAATTGCACCGTTGGTTCGGTATCTAGAAAGGTGGAGTGCTGTGGATGCCGTTTATGTAGATACATTCTCGTATCTACCTGTAACGTTACACACGCATACACTTACATTCATACAACAAGTAAATACAAGTAAGTAAAACGTTCCCCACGCATGGTAGCTGGCTGAAAGAGTGGTATCCCACTGTCGCCTGCTGCACCAGGCTTCCGAGGAGTAGGAGCAGGATTAAAATTACACCCCCACTTTTCTTAATTTATTTGACACCCCTAACTAGTCTAGTAAACTGTTTCATGGGTACCCCACTTGCTCAATTGCTTGGATAATGGCAATTGCACTTGCCTTTTTTCAAAGTTTCCCCCTTGTGGGTTGAATATAAATAAGACTAAACATCCCCATTTAGATAGCACTGAAGTTGTTTAAATCAAATAACTATTTTCTTTTTTTTTTTACTTTAAATCCCTGTATTCAAGGTGTATTTGTTATATTCTATATAAAAAATATATCTATATTATAATCAAGCAAGATACAACATGTTAAGAACTACAGGAAGATTAGCTTTTAAATCAGCTAGAATTGCTCCTTCTTTTTTGAGAGCATACTCATCATACCCTCTTTCAACTACCATCACACTACCAAATGGTCAAACATATGAACAACCAACAGGTTTATTCATCAATAATGAATTTGTCCCTTCAAGACAACACAAGACTTTTGAAGTTTTAAACCCAGCCACAGAAGAAGAAGTTTGTCATGTCTACGAGGCTAGAGCAGATGACGTGGATATTGCTGTTGCTGCGGCTGATGCTGCTTTCAAATCTGAGTGGAGTACCTGTGACCCTGCAGTTAGAGCTAAAGCCTTGTACAACTTGGCTGATCTTTTGGAGGCTAATAAGGAAACTTTGGCTTGGATTGAAACTTTAGATAACGGTAAGGCTTTGCAACTTGCTCAAGGTGATGTTGCTTTAGTTATCAACTATATTAGATCCTGTGCAGGTTGGGCTGATAAATTACCTGGTGAATTGGTTGATACCGGTGACAATTATAAAAATGAAATTGTTCGTGCCCCATTAGGTGTCTGTGGTCAAATTATTCCATGGAATTTCCCACTATTGATGTGGTCATGGAAAATCGGTCCTGCTTTAGCTGCAGGTAATACTGTTGTTTTGAAAACTGCCGAATCCACTCCACTTTCTGCTTTGTTTGCTGCTAAATTAGTTGCGGAAGCTGGTATTCCAAAAGGTGTGGTTAACATTGTTTCTGGTTTTGGTAAAATCACCGGTGAAGCCATTGCTACTCATCCAAAGATTAAAAAAATTGCATTTACAGGTTCAACTGCTACTGGTAGACATATTATGAAAGCTGCTGCAGACTCAAACTTGAAGAAAGTCACTTTAGAATTAGGTGGTAAATCTCCAAATATCATTTTCAATGATGCAGATGTTAAAGCTGCTGTTCAAAATTTGATTGTTGGTATTTTCTACAATTCAGGTGAAGTTTGTTGTGCAGGTTCAAGAGTTTATGTTCAAGAAGAAATTTACGATGAAGTTTTAGCTGAATTTAAGGCTGCTGCTGAAGCTGTTAAAGTTGGTAATCCATTTGATTTAGATACTTTCCAAGGTGCTCAAACTTCTCAACAACAATTAGATAAAATTTTGGGTTACGTTGAAAAGGGTAAAGCTGAAGGTGCTACTTTAGTTACTGGTGGTGAAAGATTAGGTAACAAGGGTTACTTTGTTAAACCAACAATTTTCGCCGATGTTGATCCATCAATGAAGATTTACAAAGAAGAAATCTTCGGACCATTTGCTGTTATCTCCAAATTCAAGACTATTGATGAAGTTATCGAACTGGCCAATGATTCAGAATACGGTTTAGCTGCTGGTATCCACACTAAATCCTTAGATATTTCTCACTATGTCTCCCGTAAACTTGAAGCTGGTACTATCTGGGTTAACACTTATAACGATTTCCATCCATGTATTCCATTTGGTGGTTACAAACAATCAGGTATTGGTAGAGAAATGGGTGCCCAAGCTCTTGATAACTACACTCAATGGAAAGCTATTAGAACTAAGATCAACAAACCAGAATAGATTGATTGTTAAAATTTTTTTCTATCTATTAGGAGTTGTAGTTTGTTATTTATAGTTTGTTTATGATGTGTATGTCTTTGTTCATTTTATTCTGAAAAGTTTTCTTTTACACTATCGTATTCCCAAGTAAAGTTGACTCAAAACTACAAAATTTTGGGTGGTGTTGATCAATGTAGTTGCTGAAACAGAGAAATCATCATGTGATTCAAACTCGTTAAATCACTTGATCAATTTGAAAGTGTAAACCTCCAGTAAGCAATTAATCTAAATCAAAAGACTTGCTAATTTTAACACCAATTGTCTTATTATCAAGACTTAAAACACAGATTCCGAAATTTTAAAACTTACCTGAATAAAATACCCGCCCGCTCACCCCAATTTTTAGTACTGATACAGTAAAAAGTAAACAAAATTTTTTGCCACACGCAACTTATTAACTTTTGAGTGTGACACGACTTGTCAGTTTTGAAATGTAAACAATCAACAAGGAAAAGTAAACAAACATACAAACAAACAATTATTGTGAGCGATGGTTTAATTCAGATAGATCTACTATGATTAATAGTAAACACTAAGACTGCTATTATTGTCAACTCTTCTATTTTGATACTGATCAAGTTCGAGTTGTTTAGAAAGACAAGAGTTACTAACATATCATCTTAGTCAACTCAAATTATTGCTTGTTGCTTTAAATCAACAAACAGACAGTACAATTTGTTTTTCTTTTGTTTGCTTTAATTCTGATCTGTCAGATATTGCTTTTGATTGAACTTTTCAAAAGTGTCTGGCTTAGGTTTTTTTAACTGTTGCTTTTTGAATTGAGAGAGCAAATCAAAACAACGAGAACACTTGAAAGGGAATAATATTTTGCATTTGTAGATTATTACACTTTTACTTTACCCAAAACGCTACTACGAAACACTAGCATTTGAAGCAAACTACAAAAATAAATCCCCTGAAAGTTTTTTGTCGCAATGTCCGAACACGTTATTGAGTCAGAACTACATCAAGAACAACCAGAAAACAATCACTTCACTTCATTACTACTCGAAAACTTTAAACAGAACGAACCTATTTTTGATAACGAACTTTTATTTCCAACACCATTAGAATCCGAAATTACTCATTTTAAAAATGGTAAAATAACTTCTGCTACCATTGAGTCAATAGTCACCCATCTAACTTCACCTGAGGTGATAGATTACTCTTTTTTGGTTGATTTTTTCCTAACATTCAGAGAATTTATTGACGCACTCCCCTTGTTAGAACTAACCCTGTGTCGTTTATGTTGGTGTCTCAGGTCTATCACTGAATCTGAGATAAATTCTGAAAAGCACAAAATTGGAACTTTAGCATTGGTTCGAACATTTGTCTTTTTACGTCATTGGCTATTGAACCATTTTCAAGATGACTTTTTGCATGACAGTCAATTGAGATTGTTGTTTACTGACACCATCAATGAGCTGTCCAAAAACCCGTCTTTGATAAACAACGCTTCTTCATTAGAAACCAAAACAATAATTGATCTCAAAAAGACTTACATGACAATGTGTCATATTTTTTGGTTAACTATTTCCGTTGATAAGATTAACAAAGACGCACTACTAAGTTATCCTTTGTCAGCGTACGAGTCAATGCCTAATAAAAGATTATCCGTGTTTGGTATGAAGCAACTAGCAAATCCTTCCTTTCGTCGATCAAGTATTTTGTCAATGGTGGAACAAAGATCATCTTCAGCAACAAACTTACTTATTAAAGATTATAAAGATTCAATTAAAGATAAACAAGAGGATACCTTTTCACTTGATCATTTGTTACAACTTAAATCTTACTCTAAAAAATCATCTAAAAAGACAAATTATGAAAATGACAAGTTCATATTATTTCCAAAAGCATCTTTACCAACACTGAACGCTATTCAAAATCAATCAGAAAAAATTATGAAACCTTCAAACACACTAGACAACTTGTATTCACACGTGTTACAAGACGTTAAATCAACTCCAATTCAAGGTGTTAAAGTCATTACAACACTATCAAAAGATGATATTGACGATGACAAAGAAAATGGATTTTCTACTAATGGAGCCATTGGCGTTTTCAAAGAAAGCAGAATAAATAATATCACACCTGGTACTCCGTTGAAAAAAATGGAAATAAACGTCGATTTTGATGAAATATCAAACAAACAAACTCAAAAAAGTACAACCACAGTCAAACCTAACAAAACGAAAAAAAATAACAAGAGTTTTTTCAGCTTTGTGAAAAAACAGTCAAGCGTGAAGACACACAAAAATAATAAAACAATAGACCAGCAAAGTTCAAATCATAAACCAAACACTCCACATGTTGCTGCCGCTTCTGCAAAACCTCGAATAAACGTTCAAGATTTGATTGGATCCGAACTAAAATTGGATCTGCTAAGTTCAAGAGTGATAAGTGAGTATAAAAAGCTAGCATTCGATTCCGATAATTTCCGTAACGGAATGAAAAAGAAACTTTTAAACAGTTCAAGTGATAATAATCTTGAATCAACGCCAAACAATTTAAATAATGTAAATGAATTAACAGAAGATTTTACACATGACTCACCAACAAGACACAAATCAAAATTTCAAAACTCCCAGCAACCAGAATTTTTTGAACAAAGTGGTGAGCTACCTAGTGATGACGATAACATTGAGCTTTCTTATGAAAATCAAAATTCTGAAGATATATTAGCTGCTATTAATAGAGTTTCTGCACCTTCTTTCAAAACTCCATCAGTGACAATGAATTGGTCTAATTCATTAGATATTTCCAATTCCGCAAATAATATTGAGGATATAAATGAGGCAAGTTCTACACACTTACCTATCGAACCAGTCAATGTTTTAACCCAAGAAGAAGTTGAGAGAATTTCTGTATTAAGCGATGAACATAATAATGAGGATCAAATTTCTCAGCAAGAAGACAAGGAATTTGACACAGTTAAAGTTCATGATGATTTGCAACAGTTTGAACCAGGTAATGAGTCAAGTTCAGATACTGGAAATATAAGGGATTCAGCTCATTCAAGCAACTCATTAAATCTCCAGAGTAATATTTCTGTGAATTATATATCTAGAAACAGTCACGTTTCTTCCAAGTCATACATGACTTATGATTCTGCACTTTCTATTAATTCTAAACCTGAATATGTCAATGTTCAACAAACCACTGGAAACAAGTTGAGAAAGAATGACTTGAAGATCAATCCAATCGAGAGTGAAAGTGAAGATCAGTTCTATGACTCAATTGAAAATATAGAAGATAACAATTCTGATTACGAATCAGAATATCAGCACAATACAGATTTGCAATTATTTGCTGAGCTACCATTCCCAATTCATCTGGATATAAATGATGATGAAAGTCGGAGTGTATCTGTCGTTGAAGCATCTACATCATTAATTTCTGAACAACACGATTCTTTCGACAATGAATCAACCGTTTCCATGATTATTTCTCCTAGTCAGTCAATGTTGCCTCCATACCCTGGAATATCTCAGACTGCTATTGCAGAACTGGCAGCTATCCCCGATGAACATTTCAATTCTGATCCTATAAATCATGCACTTTCGAAACTATTTGGTAGATCATCTTTACCTCCTTCTACCAAAGTTGAACTGAGATTGAATGATGAATTAGAAGATGATACAGATTTTGAACATAAAAATGAACAAGATCAAGATGATTTGGAAAAAGTTGAATTTGAACAAAGTAGTAATAAGTCTGACGAAGTCCTTGATGAGATTAAACTTGAGAAAAAAGTTGGTGAACTTTT
Source organism: Ogataea sonorensis (assembly GCA_037951595.1). Lineage (NCBI taxonomy): Eukaryota > Fungi > Ascomycota > Pichiomycetes > Pichiales > Pichiaceae > Ogataea > Ogataea sonorensis. The sequence continues at coordinate 591,379 of JBANDG010000007.1, forward strand.
CATTTCTCAATCTTTGAAACAGTCTGTTCAAAAACATCATTATCAAATTCAAAGTACAAAAAACTCTCAATCTTTTGGAGCAGATACTGAAACGAAGAGAGATTCAAAATTTGATTTAAACTCATTATCTTTGACCCCAAAGAAATCACTTAGTACTGAAAAAGAAATGAGTGTTTATGAGATAATGCACAAGGGAAATCATATCCCATTTATTTTAAGTTATGAATCTAGAACAATAGCTGAACAATTCACACTAATTGAACGTGATTCATTGTTAAAAATCGATTGGAAAGAAATAATTTGCCTCAAATGGGGCAATTCAATAGATCCGTATAATTCATGGTTAAAATTGTTACTTGATAGTAAAGAAAAAACGGGAATCAATCTTATAACCTTGAGATTCAATTTAATGACAAACTGGATTATTTCTGAAATTCTTTTATGCAAAGAAGCTACCATTAGAATGTTAACAATTTCAAGATTTATTCATATTGCAAACAATTGTAAAAAAATCAGAAACTATGCTACAATGTATCAAATTGTATTAGCATTAAATTCAAATATAATTAAAAGTTTACACATGAGTTGGACAAAACTTGAAGTTGGCGATTTATTAATATTCAAAAATCTCAAAGATTTATGTTCTCCTGATAAAAATTTCAGTAACTTTAGAAAAGAATTGACATCATTTACTTCATCAAATGGTATTATACCATTTATTGCTTTAGATTTGAGTGATTTATCATCAAATTTTGAAAGACCAACGGTGATTAGCAATACTGATAAACGTCACTCAAACTCAAAGTTAAATGATGAGGATGAGGGCGCTGATTATGAAACTAATGATATTGAAGAGGATGAGGAATATGAATTAATAAATGTTGACAAATTCAGAGTTGCTTGTCAAATATTGAAAAAATTGTTAAGATTCATTGAGTGGTCAAAATTATACGCTTTTCAGAAAAATGAAAAGCTGTTGTCTCAATGTTTATATATTAGTACACTTTCCGAAGAAGAAATGAACTACTGTGCTAAAAATTTGAATGATCCATAATTAAGTTAATTTTCTCGTGATTTCATGACTTTTGATAATCACTCTTATTTTGTTTACCCTAAACTACTAATTTTTTTTTTATACTATTTTTTTTTATACTATTTTTTTTTTTTTTTTTTTTTTTCCTGTTTCTTATTCTTTTTTTACGTTTTATGTTTCATAACGTTTTCTTTCAATTCTTGATTAGAGAACTTTCCCTCTAAAATAGGTTTGATAGAATCTTTTGCGAATCACCTTTCAATTCTTCTTTTACACTATGTATTTTATATCAATGCTTTTCTTACTTAATGAAAAAGATTAGTTTCAATTGCAGGATTTCTTGAAGGAAACTATAGTAATCTATACAAGACAAGTAACACGAAAACTCCAATGGTTAACAAGATCATATTTCTCCTGTAGACTTTATTACTTCTGGTAGTTTTTTGTAACTCTTCTATAGTTTTGAGTTCTTTGTCAATTCTTTCTAATTCTGAATTTTTGGAGAACATGGTACTTTTTATAACTTCTAACCGATTAACCAAGCTATTTAAATTATCGAACAAGTCGTTGGAATTCAAATTTTTAACATCCTGTTTTTTGTTTAATAAGTCATCATATGAATCATTAGCATTATTCAAACTTCCTTGCAATTCTGAGTTCATGTTGATCAAACTATGATACCTTGAGTTCAACTCATTGATCAAGTCAAGATTTTCTTTATTCATCAACTCTAATCTTTTCTCAAAATTGTGCGTTATTTGGTAATTTAGCTGCTCAAAATGATCTTTTACAACCATTGGTAATTTGACCGCATTTGCTCGAACAGACTGAGTATCGCCCTCGTAAAAACTCACAGAGTTCCCTGGTGACACTGAAGAGTCTCTGCCATTTATTAATTTTGACGATACACTTGCTGTGGATTGTCCTGGCAAAGGTAGCTGAAGTAGCGTTGATTTGTTTGTAGCTGAATTTGTATTCAAAACGTTGTTGTTGAAATGTTTGATACTATTGCTGTTGTTATTACTATTACTATTGCTGCTATTGGTGTTAGTGCTGACTGTAGTCAGTTGTGACTGTTGTGATGGTTTCAACTTGTTGCTGGATATTGAAGAAGTTGGCGCAAAGACCGGCAGTTGGAGTGAAGAAGATGCATTCGAGTCAAACAGAAGTTGATTACCGTTCGTGTTAACGTTCGAGTTCATAACACTTCCATTACCACTGCCACTACCACTACCACTACCACCGCTTGAAGTTTTGGACGGAGTAGAGTCTAAACTGCCAACTGAAGAAAGTTTAACCAACGATGCCACCCCATTTTTTGATCGGCTTGAGGAATTGGATATGACATTCTTCGATGGCGATCCATATAGACTGGCAGATGATATTGATGGTGTAGATGCGGTTTTTTGAATATTAGGGCGTTTATGCAAGTGTTCAGAAACAGCTATGGACTGTCTTGGAGATTGATACGATGTCTTGTTCATTGTTTCACTAGGTTCAATAACTGTTATTGGTACCGTGCGCTGATCATTTTCTGGGCTTTGATGACTCGAAGAGCTCAGATTCGGAAGTTTGAATATTTTTCGTAGCTCCTCTTTTCTAGAATGTGATTTTACCGACATGAAACTAGAAGTTTAATTAGATAGATGGAAAATAACTGCTGTTGTATTGTACTTTAGGTGGTTGTGGTTCTGCTTCGATTTTCCCGCGGTTCTTGGGCGATAATACCAATGATAGCTTAATCCTAGTTAATATCAAAAAGAAGCGGTAGTTTTTCAACCTGATATAGCCGATTGAAATGAAATATTCAACAAGACATTGAAAAAACAGTCTCTTGATAACCAGCTAATCAAGCATTTAACAAGTAGTGAATGATGCCGAAAGTATAACAAGATTTAAACGGCTCTGCGGCAATTATTACAGATTTTAAACTTATATTACGTGGTGTAAGGAGGTGTAAGTTTTTTTCCTTCAAAATTTCTAAATTTAAGATGTGGCTGGTGAAACAACAACGTGGCTGGTAAGTTTGTTACGGCACGGTGAAATTGAATAACCGTCTGTGTGGTGTAATGCTCAGGTGAGAGATCAGCGCCAGCGTGTCCCATGGGGCACTTTTTAAAAGATCGCGCGCAGGGAATTGCAGGGCAGCGCAGGGAACACCACGGCGGTCAGCTGCCAGCGTCGCTTTCGCACAAGACGCTAAAATGTAGTGAACGAGAAAGTGAGAGAGAAAATCAAAAGAAAAAAAAAAAATATCAAACAAAACAAAACAAAACAAATTGAATCAAATCAGATTTATATTAGTGGGACATGAAACCGTGATTTGGTGATTATTTTATCTATAAGTGATTTACTTGTTATTTTTTTTTTTTTTACTTCATTAGTGACTTTTGTTTCACAAAGATTATGATATAAGTGTTTGAATTAATTTCAATTCTATTTCATAAACTTCGAAACAACCGTTGATATTTTGTTTTCTCGAAAAAGGATACACCAAAAAAATACACCATATATTTCACGTATTAAAAAAGAAGGATACCAATTGTTTTGATATTTTACAGTGGCACAAATTTTTAATTCACTTTCTAATATTATAAATTAGTCGTGTTTGCCACTCATTGATAAACCCTTTGGAATAGCATTTTGGATATCATAGAAACTACGACAAAGATGACAACACACTTTGAGACGGGAACGTAAGTAAATGCGCATATCACTATTTGAAGGTTTTTCGACATACAATATTTTCATCACCTATAGTTTTCAATACTAACATTATTCTATAATTTGTTTACAGACGTTGTTGGATTCCTGACGAAAAAGAAGGGTGGCTTGGCGTTGAAGTCACCAAAATTACCCACGAAAATGATAAATATCAAATTGAACTCTTATCTGAAGATGGGGAACGTACTATCAATATCGAGACAAATTCTTTGGATGAAACGAATCAAGAGCTACCGCTGCTGAGAAATCAAGTTGAAACAGTGGAAGATCTTACTGAACTGTCTCATCTTAATGAACCTTCAGTTTTGAATGCAATCAGAGTTAGATATGCTCAGTTTAATATTTATACTTATTCAGGTATAGTTTTGATTGCAATAAATCCATTTCAAAAAAATGATGAATTGTATTCTTTCCACAGAATTCAAAGATATGCTTCAAAAAGAAGAGGTGAAGAAGAACCACATTTATTTGCCATTGCTGAAGATGCTTACAGATGTATGAAAACTGAAAAGAAAAATCAATCTATTGTTGTTAGTGGTGAATCTGGTGCTGGTAAAACTGTTTCTGCAAAATACATCATGAGATATTTTACTACTGTTGATTCAAATGACGGTGATCAAGAAATGTCTCAAGTTGAAAAACAAATTTTGGCTACAAATCCAATTATGGAAGCCTTTGGTAATGCAAAGACAACAAGAAATGATAATTCTTCAAGATTCGGTAAATATCTTGAAATCTTATTTGATAAAGACATTGTCATTGTAGGCGCTAGAATTAGAACTTATTTATTGGAACGTTCAAGATTAGTCTTTCAACCTAAAACTGAAAGAAATTATCATATTTTTTATCAAATGATGAAAGGTTTAAGTGATGAAGCAAAATCAGAATTTGGTTTGGAATCAATTGAACAATTCCATTATTTAAGTCAAGGTGGTTTACCTGATATACCTGGTGTTGATGATGCAAAAGAATTTAAAGATACTTGTGAATCTTTACAATTAGTTGGAATTGATGATTCAAAACAACATCAAATTTTCAAAATTTTAGCATCTTTGTTACATATTGGTAATATTCAAATAACTAAAACTAGAAATGATGCTATTTTATCATCAGATGAACCAAATTTAATTAAAGCTTGTGAATTACTTGGTTTAGATCCTGTTAATTTTGCTAAATGGATTGTTAAAAAACAAATTACAACTAGATCAGAAAAAATTGTTTCAAGTTTGAATTATCAACAATCAATTGTGGCTAGAGATTCCGTTGCTAAATATATTTATTCTTCTATTTTTGATTGGTTAGTTGAATATGTTAATTCTGATTTATGCCCTCCAGATTTATTAAATAAAGTTGAAAACTTCATTGGTGTTTTGGATATATATGGGTTTGAACATTTTGATAAAAATTCTTTTGAACAATTTTGTATCAATTATGCAAATGAAAAATTACAACAAGAATTCACTCAACATGTTTTCAAATTGGAACAAGAAGAATATATTAAAGAAGAAATTGAATGGTCGTTTATTGAATTCTCGGATAATCAACCATGCATTAATGTTATTGAAAATAGATTAGGTATCTTATCTTTATTAGATGAAGAATCTAGATTACCTTCAGGTAATGATGAATCTTGGATTGATAAAATGTATCAAACATTAGCTAAACCTCCACATGAAAAAGTGTTTAAAAAACCAAGATTTGGTAAAGATAAATTTATTGTTAGTCATTATGCTCTTGATGTTACTTATGATGCCGAAGGATTTATTGAAAAAAATAGAGATACTGTTTCAGAAGGATTATTAGATACATTTAAAGCTTCTACAAATCCAATGATGCTTGAATTATTATCTACAGTTGAAAAAGCTGCAGAGAAAGTTGCTAGTGAACAAGCTGCAAATTCAAAACCTGGAATGAAAGTTGTTAAAAAACCAACTTTAGGAACTATTTTCAAATCATCTTTAATTGAATTAATGTCAACCATTAATTCTACTAATGTTCATTATATAAGATGTATCAAACCAAATGAAGAAAAAAAAGCTTGGGAATTTGATCCAAATATGGTTTTATCTCAATTAAGAGCTTGTGGTGTTTTGGAAACAATTAAAATTTCATGTGCTGGTTTCCCTTCAAGATCAACTTATCCAGAATTTGTCATGTATTTTTCAATCTTGTTACATTCATCTGAAAAAGAACAATTTTTACGTGGTAATGGTACTGAAGAATCTGCTATTCAACTGACTAGAAATATCTTAAAACAAACAATAAATGATGAATATAAATATCAATTGGGTAAAACTAAAATATTTTTCAAAGCTGGTATCTTGGCATTATTGGAAAAATTAAGATCAAATAAAATCAAACAATCAGCTATTATTATTCAAAAGAATTTAAGAGCAGATTATGGACGTAAACAATATTTACAAACCAGAGAATCATTAATCAAAGCACAATCAATAATAAGAGGATTTTTAGTTCGTGATAAGATAAGAAAACAATTAGAACTTGAATCAGCTACAAAGATTCAATCATTAGTTAGAGGTCATTTGATTAGAAACGAAATTTCAACAGCACGTAAAGCTTTAATTGAATTCCAATCAATTTTACATGGATTATATACAAGAAATAATTTGGTTAAAAAGCAACGTAATGATGCTGCTATAGCAATTCAAACAATGTTAAGAGGTGTTTCAGTTAGACAAGCTCATAAAAAGTATATTAGAGCTATTACTTTTACACAGGCTTGTTATCGTAGACAAGTTGCATTAGCTGAATATAAACAATTGAAGATTGAAGCAAAATCGGTTAATAAATTAAAAGAAGTTCAATATAGTTTAGAAAATAAAGTTATTGAATTAACTCAATCACTTGCATCTAAAGTTAAAGAGAATTCTGTTTTAGTTAGTGAAATTGAAAAATTACAACAATTGGTTCAAGAATCTCAAAATGTTAAAGAACAATTTAATACAAGAGAATTTGAGTTTAATCAAAAATATGATTCTACAGTTGCAGAACATAATGAAACTATAACTTTATTAAATGAACAAATTAATGAACACAAGTTGAATTATGAAACGGCAAAATCAAAAGTTGAAGAGTTGAGTGAATCTCAAAGTAAATTGAAACAAGAATTGCTTGAAAATGTTGAACAATTAAAAGCTGCTCAAAGAGCTTTGGATGATAGTAAATTAACCAATGAAACATTACAAAGTTCTGTTGAAAAATTACAAAAAGAATTATCTGATTTACAAAGACAACTAACAAGTTCAAGATTAGCTGGATCAACAACAGGTTATTTAACAACACCTACACGTGGTAATAATAGATCAATTGTAGTTGGTGGTGGATCACCAAATGCTTCTCATAATATTAATGGTGGTAATTATGAAGCAAGACCAGCATCAATCATTACATCAATTTCTTCAAATAAAGATGATGAATCAACTTTGGAATCAATAAATACCGAATTATGGACATTATTGAAAGATTCTAAATCATTACATAAAGAAATAGTTAATGGATTGTTAAGAGGTTTGAAATTACCAGCTGCTGCAGTGGCATCTGAGTTGAGTAGAAAAGAAGTTTTATTCCCAGCTAGAATTATTATTATAATTTTAAGTGATATGTGGAGACTTGGATTAACATCTGAAAGTGAATTATTTTTAGGTGAAGTTTTAACTGAAATTCAATCAATTGTTAGTGGTTTGAAAGATGATGATGTTATTTCACATGGAGCATTTTGGTTAACAAATACACATGAATTATATTCATTTGTTGCATATGCTCAAACTACAATCTTAGCAAATGATTCAATTAGTAAAGATATGAGTGATAATGAATATGATGAATATCTGAAATTAGTTGCCGTTGTTAAAGAAGATTTTGAATCATTATCATATAATACATATAACATGTGGATTAAAAAAATGCAAAAAGATCTGGAAAAAAAATGTATATCAGCTGTTGTCTTAGCACAAGCTTTACCTGGATTTGTTGCTCCTGAATCATCACCATTTTTAAGTAAAGTTTTCCAAAATAATCAACAATATAAGATGGATGATATTTTAACATTTTTCAATAATGTTTATTGGTCAATGAAAGCATATTTTATTGAAATTGAAGTTATTCATGAAGTTATATTAGAATTATTAAAATTTGTTGATACATTATGTTTTAATGATTTAATAATGAGAAGAAATTTCTTATCATGGAAGAGAGGTTTACAATTAAATTATAATATAACAAGATTGGAAGAATGGTGTAAAGGTCATGATATAAAAGAAGGTGCAACTTGTTTAACTCATTTATTACAAGTTTCAAAATTATTACAATTAAGAAAAAATACACCTGATGATATTGAAATTATATTTGAAATTTGTTATGCTTTAAAACCTGCACAAATTCAAAAATTAATTTCACAATATCATGTTGCAGATTATGAAACACCATTTTCACCAGCTGTGACGAAGATTTTGGCTGAAAAAGTTAAAGAAAGTGGTGGATCAACAGAATTTTTAGAACCATTAGATCCAGAAGGACATTTTGAAGATCCATTCAGAACTGTTCAATTAAGACCATTCCACAGAGTTGAAGCATATGTTCCAGCATGGTTGAATGTTTCTATAATTAGACGTATAATTGAATTAGTTACCAAAAATGCAACATTACAGGAATCTTTACAACAACAACAACAGCAACAACAACAAATACAAAACGATGATCAGCATATAGATGGGGAAAAAGTTAGTGTGAGTAGCTAGTTGTTTAGTTAAATTAGTACAGTGTGTTGGAACTGCTTGACTACTTTTTGTTATTTTATTCTTTCATTGCGATAAATTCAAATGACTTATAGTTTTTCATTATTTTCT